>JAQFVV010012393.1:7626978-8226978 GCA_028023455.1 Epiperipatus broadwayi | reverse complement strand
TTGTAAAAGTCATACAACCTTAAAAATTATCAGATGTTTTTTTTTATTTTTTGGTGTAGGGAAATTTTGTATCACACTGATCTTACCTGGATGAGGTTTCATCCTATTACAACCAATGATATGACCTGAGAAGACTACTTCATTACATACTAATGTACTCTTTTTGAAAATGATTTTTATACCTTTGTTAAAGACTCTTTAAAGAATAACCTTAAATGTTGAAGATGTTCTTCAATTGTATGAAATGCAATAATGACATCATCTACATAGATTATTGCAATCTGTTTGATCTCAGGAGAAAGGATTTTATCCAGGCATCTTATTAAACCAGCACCACTATTAATCAACCCAAATGGCATCCTGTTAAATTGATAAGTGAATCTCTCATATGGAAATGCAGTGTATTGGGGGTGATCTGGGTGAAGTTAAATTTTCCAATAACTCAAAGTTAAATCAAAAGTGGAAAATACTTTATTACCAAATTTCACAAATAGTTTGTCTATGGGTGGTGGTATATACCTATCTGAAATTGTAATTTTGTTTAAATGTCTAGCATCTAAACAAAATCTTATTGACTCATCTTTCTTTCTTCACTGTTACAATCAGGTTGCAAAATGGCGAATAGCATTTGGATATTATTCCTCAGTCAATCATCTTTTGGATATGTTTGTTAATTTCACTTTGATATTTATATGGGATAGAATACATTTTGGATTGCAAGGGTTGGTTTAAAAACAGTTCAATCCTTTGCTGAAATCCCTCTATCACTGCTGGTATTTCTGAAAATATGATATCATATTCTTTAATCACAGATTGCAATTTCTTTATATTTTCACCTTTAATTAAATTTGACTCAGTTAGCAGTGCTTCAGGTATGGTGGATAACATACAATCAATTTCATTTAAGTCATAAATGGAAAGTAATGTCATTTCTACAACCTCATCATTTATCCTATTTTGTATTCAAAATCAACCATCCATTTGTTTATATGTAGGAACTCTTCCCCTAAGATGACTTCATGAATGAGACCACTTAGTATTAAAAAGACATGATACATACATGTTTGGTTAATGGTCAGTTTGACTCAGATTTGTTTTTGAATTAATTTTGCCTTTTTATTGCTAGCCATTGTAAGCTCTACTAACTTGAGGGGTAGGGTTTTGATATCCGGAATTTTATCTATTATCCTTCTATAGAACTCATCAGAAATTACAGAGATTTGGCTACCAGCATCTAGTAAGGCTTTAATTCTTAAATCCTCAAACATTATTTCTATCATGGGGTGCTTTGTACTGTATAATTAGGCACTTTATCTTCCCATGAACATGTTAGATTGGTGATTTCTTTTACTAATTGTTCAGTTCTGTTCCTCATTTTTAACCCGGGTCCTTGAGAAGAGGAACTATTTCCCAAGTCTCCTTTTAATTTACTTTATTCACTACTTTGGGTATGTCTTTACCATACTCACCTTTAATATGGTTTAGTCCACTAGTGGATTATGTACTATTAGTATTTGAATTTTGATGTATATCAGTAATTACTTTGTTCCCTGTGTTATTATTACCCTTTATTGTTTTAGTTCATGTATGACTAGGATTATTATTATTATTTATCCTTTTATAAGCAATGGTATTCACGGGTATACCTTCTATCCTCTTTTTTAAGTATTTTTGATTCTTATTCTGGTTATTAAAGTCTATGTTATTTAACAGACCTGCGATCTGTTCAATGTTTTGTGTGTTGACATAAAATAATGATTGTTCAATCTTTAATGGTAAATTGTGTTTTACAATTCATATAATTTGTTTCTGGCTAAGATGGTAGGTATCCAGTTTTTTAATTTGATCCTGCCTCTGAATGAACGTAGTGAGCATTTCACCAGGGCTAGGATTTTTCTTGAAGGATCTGGTACAATAATGCTTCTTGGTGATCATTATTCCAGAAATTTTTTATTAGTAGTGTTTGATATTCTTCAAATGTTTTGGGTACTTGGAAAAATGATTCCCACCAAGATAAGGCCTCCCCTTGTAAATGACTATATGCCATTATTAGTTTTTCACCCTCTGTAAGGTTGTTATTAACCAAAAAAATATAAGTTTAAGCTTTTTAAGTGTTCTATTGAAGCTTTATTAGTCAGACCTTAGAATCTTTTCAACTTCATAAACTGATTTATCATGTTGGCTTGGAGAGTATGGTTGGGATTGTTGATATATTATTTTTGGTCGTTAACAGGTGATTAGTATTGTGAAGGCTTGCATATTCTTCTATGGAGTAGATAACATCTTCACTATTGTTTTGTTCCATCTGTATGTCTCCCATCTCACTTCCTGTTTCATCTTGATGTCCTTTTTTATTTTGGCTTTCCCTTACCTTATTGATAGCTTCCATTATGCAGTTTAGTTTATCTGCAGTGGTGTCTTCTTCAATGTAGGACAGCTTAATCTTATTTAGAGCTTGTGTATGATTTTCTATCATTCTTTGCCTTTCTCTATTGTATTCATTTCTCAAATCTTTTATTTGTTCTATTGTAATATTTTTATTTTCTAGTTGGTCCAATATACTTGACTGATTTTTAATATTTTGATATTATTTTTATTTTGTTTTACATCTCCATCTATCAAATTTTGTTTCATACTAAGGCATTGGAAATCATTTTCTATGGATTGAATTTTTTTCCTGGTTATGTATTTGAGTTTCTTGTTTTTTTTGTGGTTACTGATTTTTGCATGGATATTTTTCATCTTCTCATTCATGTCCCTTTTAGTTTCTTCTTGATTTTTATATACTTCATCTTGGAAAATTACTGTATATACTTTTTATTTCCATATGTTGATTTTTCTTTTTTTTTTAGTTTTGTTTCCATTTCAGTAAAACTTTTCTGACAATTACGGTCTTTTTCTTCAATGACCTTTTGGATTTTGTTATCCTTGTCATTTTGTATTCATGATACCTCATCTTTCAATTCCATTTTTACACAATCTAACTTTTGGATAGTTCACCTGTTATATCCATCATATTATTTATCCTTTCAGACATACTTTCCACCTTTGTGGACATCTGTTGTTGATCTTTCATATCTTCAGATTTTCCATTTTTGCAGCCATATCTGCTTTCATATTTATTTTCAGATTTTCCATTTTTGTGGATATATTTTCTCTTTGTGGCCGTATTATTGTCCATCTGTGTGAACATTTGTTGTATCATTTGATTTAATAAGGGATCATTAGCCTTCCCTTTCTTTTCATTAGATTTATCTGGAGTTTTATTGGCTTCTGTGAGCTGGACATTTACTACTGAAGTCCTCCCAGATACATTTACATTTCTTTCCTCATCTATATTATTTAATAAATCATCCCTTGCATTTTCTCTAGCTTCTTCAATTTGCATTTCCATTTCATTTTTCATATTACCATCAGTTTCAAGTTGAAGCATTTCAGATTGACTTTTTGCAATCATTACTTTTTTTTACTGTTTTATTTTAATTTATTACTCTGTTGATTATTTTAAGTTTCAAACTATATGAAAATTATTTTGCATTATGGTTTCTAATGTGGAAGCATTAGTCATCATTATCACTTCTACTATCATGTCAAGCTATAGTTTTATATTCCTAGGAATTGATGTCCTAATTTAGTCATTTTTTTTATTAACTCATTTAATTTTCAATTCAAGTTTAGTTGTTAACAGACATCTATTTAATTTGTATTTTAGATTCTTAGTATCTTTCTGTATTCAAATTCAACTCATTATATCCTAATGAATTTTAAGTTATGTTTAAATTATAAAATTGAGTATTAATAGGCAAACTCATTAACCAATCAATATATTTTGTATGTATAATAGAGAGTGATACTGATATATAATTTTCAAGCTAAAGTATTATTAATCTCATATGAAACTCATAAGTGTTAAATGTTATGAAAACTGTAATCTAAATATATGTAATTCATGCCCAATGATTGGAAGTGCAAAGTATAATGGGATGGTTCTTATGTATGTAATCAGATTCCTTGATCATTAATCAGATTCCTTGATCATTACATCAGTTTTATCAGGTACAATATGACAAACATTTGATTGATGCCTAATACATTGGTCACCAAATGTATGGTTCAAGCAGATAATTGTACTCTTATGTACTCAAATTGTATTCAAATGTAACAGGATAGTCTACCTGTGGTGTGCACAAAGGTGGATGTGTTCCTTCTGATAAGTAAAAAGAGTGTATCTTTATTATTTACTTTCATGCATACTTTCCTATATTAAACTCATACTTAAAAGAAAAAAGAGTAAGATTTAAATAACTACTGATTCTACCCTTAACTTATCATCTATGTATTGTAGTTTACTCCCGCTATTCTGAATTTTGAACTCAGGGAGATGTTATGCGGTTCTCAGCTTCAGGGAATATTTGTATCACCGTATTCTTAATATATGTAAAATAAGTGTATGTCTATTAATTGGAGTGGATATAATATATTGTTTACATGAAAATAATAATCATGATATTTGTACAAGGATATGACTTCGTAGAATTTAACCACAGAAAAATAAAACAAAAATAGGGTTTTAACATTTAAATAAATATTAATGAACATATTTACATTGACTATTAATATTTAAATAATAAAATTTAAAACAAAGTTGGAAAGAACTCATTTGGACATTCGTGGTTATTCTTCACTTACTTTTGGTTTATACCAATGTTTCCCATCCTGATCCCATAAAGAATAGCTACTACATGTCCTGATTAACATAAACGAACTTCATATAATATATAACATTATTATAAATATAGTAACATATTTACTTATGTTTTTTTTTTGTCTTAGTTAATGCCATGATGGTTTATTAGAATTCCTTGTTATATATAATGTGTGTGTGATAAAAGAGCATTATAAGTTTAAGACACACATAATAAAAAAGATACACATAGAAAATATATTAAAAAAAATATTAATAATTAATACAATCTTTAAAACAAACAATTAACTAATGGGTGTGTGTTGTACATATATAAATGTGTAATTGATATATATCTTAGGTAGTGTTTACCTTGTCGCATTTATAATAATCAGATTATTTCATAATCAAGGTTGTACCTCATAAATTACCTTTATTATTAATTTCATAAATTTTAAATTAAAGTTACTCAGCCTATGTTAAAATAAAGAAAATAAATTATTATATATAACATTCAAACAATTAATTATTGATGATATTAACTTTATAAATGGGTTTTACAGTTCGTATGTATAATGTTCTGATAGCTTATTCTTATAATCCATGGTAGTTTTTTTACACACAGTTAAAAATTTGAATATCTGGTGGATTTGTTGACTTTATTAGCTTTTGAATTGGAGTTTTGGAATGAGGTGTAAAAAAAGATAATTCATGATGGATCATTTTGATATTTATTAATCCAGGCGTGGACAGATAGGACAAACACATATTGGTCTTGGCAATTTCTAGCTCCGTGGACGATGACTTTTCTCCCATGACATTCCCCTTATTTTCAGCAATGCATGATTATTTTAATTGATATTTATATAAATATTTTGTAGTTGATATTAGTTGGAGAAGCGATAATATTCTTCTACAACTGCATGTTTTAAATCCAGAAATTTATACTGAGGAGCCAATGGTTTTCTCTTTTTTTTATATTAATTCACAAACTCTTTGCTTAGATGTTTTAGAACTAAACTTTTCTACTCATTTTCTAAAATCCTTGTGAAAGATTTCTTCAGCAGTATTGTGAGTTTGAATTTGCTGACACAAACCTTCAAATTTTTCTTCTAACTCCTTTATACAGAGAATGATAATTTTTTTTACTCAGGTAAAAGATTTTTTTTTTCTCCTTGAACAAAAACTTTGTTGAATATATATATATATATTAAATCTTCAAAGCGCATGTGCGTTAGCTTAATAGCTGATTATTATTACTGTTTAATAAACATAGTGCTATATAAAATATTATTTCATTATATAACCCAGTTCATGCTAATCTTTTTACTTTATTGTTGACATCATCTTTGGCTAAGTATTAACATAAGCAATTTGTTAAAACAAAATCGTAAGGAAAGATAAGAAAATAAACATTGAATTTTTCTTTACTTTAATATTATATACATTATTTTTTTGTTTTTCTTGATTAAGTTCATTCATCTATTCTATTGTATGTCATGATATCCATTTGACCAGATTAAGTTTAACTTTTGTTTTAATGTTTATTTATATTTGGCTTTAAATTTTAGGTTGTGATATCTGGTTTATTAGTTTGTGTTCAAACATTACCTAATTCTATCACTTAATAAGTAACATTAATATCATGGGCTTGAATCGGGATTGGGCCTTATGGTGTGTACTGGTTATTGGAGGGGTGTTGGAGGCATCCATCACAATATTATAACAAAATAAAGGAAGTGGTGAATTTGGTAATGTTTTTAATGTTTAATTTTGTTTTTTTAGGGTTATACTATAGGTCTGAAGAAGACTGTGAGACAATTAAAACTATCACATTGTGTAAAGTGACTAGAAATGTAGACTAGTATTGTTTTATATTAGTACTAATTGAAGGAATTACTAAAAACAATCAATTTAGAGCATATATGTTAGGTAGCATGAATATTCTAATTTTTATAATATTATGACGTTTTTTATAGCCATTGTCTAGCTAATTTATTGCAAAAAAGCAAATGAAAACAAAAGATTAGTTAAAATATGATATTAATGTGAAATTTTAGTCATCATTCAGGCACTGATAAATAAATAATTATTGAACAGTGATTCTCCAATGGCATAAGACAGTAAATGTATTCATATGCAAAGTAAAATTAATTTACAAATTGTAATTATATTGACTTAAATTTTTACTTACATTTTATTGACAAACAGAAATCGGTGAATGTCCATGTTTTTTTAATGTTAAATTATAGGAATAATTGTTTTTTATGTTTCACAGATTTGATTTATGTTATAATATATAAACAGACTAAATTTGTTTTTGTCATTGCCAGACAGCCATTTTTTGTAGCAATATTTAAACATTAATTATACTTTCATCTGAATAGATAATTTTTTTCACATTCACTTGATGGTTATATAACTTTTTCCCCCTTTTTTGGATTATGTTTCCAATTAGCTATATGAAAAAATATGACATTCAGAAATTTCTCTTGAAAATTTGTTTTTCTGAGAATTCTTGACTAAAACATTTATTCTTGGAATTATTTTGAGAATTCTTAACCTGACAGCCAAATAATAGATTATTTATCCATGATTTTAAAAAGTTTGATTTAAATTTTAAAAATGTGCATTTTGCTTAATTTATATTATTGATATTCAGAAAATAAATTCTTTATAACAGCTATATAAATATCAATAATAATTTTCCATATAAAAAGCTTTTTTCAGCCCTTGATTTGGTGCCCTTTTCAAATGTTAATGAACTACTTCAGACATAAAACTATATAGTGTATAATAATGGAATTAAAACAAGCAATAACAATATAAATCATTAAAATAAATCAAAACTCTCATATATATATATACAGTAATTACAAAAAAAACATAACAATATATTAAATAAATATTACATGCATTTTTTACAATTATATATATATATCATTTTATATAATTTTCCATCCATTTTTATTTAACTAATTGTTAACCAAATTTATAGAAGTCTCGTAAATATTCATACAATTATTCAAATTATTTTTAATATAGTATGTTTCATATATTTGTCTTCTTTTTGAATCTTTGATGTAATTTAAAGATTTAATACTTTTTATAGCATCTATTCTACACCCATATTTCAAATAATGATTGTATAATGCAAATTTATCATCTCTTCTATTAGTTCTACTATTATATTTCTTGTCTCTTACCTAGAATTGTTTCCCAATATGCACAAAGTAAATCATTTTACAAATTTCACCATGTAATTTTATATACAATTCCGTTTTTGTACCGTACATCATTCCTTAACCTATTAATTGACTGAGATTTTTGCTATTTGATCAGCCAATATTTACATTCTTCTCAATATAATTTTTGCTATGTTTTAATGTATTATAAATCCTAAGATAATATGAAAATCTAATCCATTTCTTATTTGATTCATTATTACTATTATTATTATTTTCCTCAGAAAATTTATCATCCACTATAGATTTTTTAGAATTAAAAAATATATTTTTATTAGTTTTAGGATTATATCCATAATTTTTATATAATTTAATAAATTAATTCTTTTGTAATTGACTACACTTTTATGTATATTAAAATTTGTAATAAGTACTAATTTTTGTACCCATTCTTATTGTGAATCTACAAGAATAATTTTTGTTAATTTATGTTCTTTAATAAAAAAAATTAAACTAATTTTATTATCTTTATCTATATTAATTTATATAAATAAATATTTAATTTTATCTTCAAATTCTACTTTTATAAATTTAATTTTAGATATATTATTATTAAACTCATTAAAAATATTATTTATTGCTCTTTTATTATCAATAATTAAAATATCATCAACATATCTAGAATAATATATTATATCTTGAATAATTATTCTTTTTTAACAACAATATTTTCTAATTCATTTATAAATATTGATGATATTAAACCATTAATTTCACAACCCATAACCCATCCCTCATGTATATACCAAAATTCGTTATTATATTTAAAATATATATATTTTAATATGACATGAAATAATTTTAAATACAATGTTCTCTCCATATCATGACATTTAATATCAAGCCAAGACATAAATAATAGTAAATTATGTTTTAAACATGTGTGCATATATATTGTATGTTATGTAGAAAATATATGTAATGTGAACACACATAGATGAAATATAATACTGTACTGTGAAATACAAAATTAAAATATAGAAAATTAAAGTATATTAATAATTTTTATTAGTCATTCAGTAGACAAGAGATTATCTAATAATGAATAATATTTCTGTAATGTAATTTTCCTCTATATCACTTTCATACAAGGTAGGGGTAGGGGCTGCTTTCTCTCCATTTGTCTTTGGACATATGTTTATGATTCCATCCCTCCACAAGGTGCGTGAGAATGGTGTAGTGAAAATTACACTAAAGAAATATTATTCATTATAGAAAATTAAAATTTCTTTGTTTTTTTTTTTATTCAATATTTTTTTGAATCATGCATAACTAAAATAATGTGTACCAGAATAGTGAACATAGAAATATTGCTGTACATTGGAAAATACTTTTATTATTATATATATAAAAAAATAGAATCTGAAAAATTGTGTTCATGATTTGAAATTACTACGTTTTGTTTCTAAAATAATAGTGATATGATAATATTTAAATAAGTAGTATTAAAAGACATTTCAATGGATTATTTCCATCATCTAATATGCATATTGCTATTACTAATAGTTGAATGTATTTGGAATATTTAAATAAAGTTAAAATTTTCTAAAAACATTCAATACACATATTAGATGGAAATAGTCCAATATAAAAATACAACTAGAACACCATCATCACAGACCTTCAGGATTTCAATCTGTTGATTAGAGTAATTTGTATGATGTTTCTTCATTTTTTTATGAGTAATTCGGTTTATTCAAGAGGTAAAACAAACTATTCAATTAATGTTTTTGTTAGTTGTTTTTCTTAATATTAAACAAATTAAAATGTATGCACTATATTTTTGTATATTGTTTTACATGTTGCTAACACACTTCATATTACATTGATATAAACACCCATATATTTCTCTACCAGCATAGACTCAACTATGAAACAAATAGTCTGACATTAAACCCCTTTAAACTAACAAACCTTAACGAATCTATGCAGCCATCTACACCCAACTTTAAATTTAATAATTTAATTAACACATCATCATCATCATCATCATCATAATAATAATAATAATAATAAAAAAAAAACAGAAATGAAAATGATTAATTCGCAAACTTAATACATAGATGAAAGATTATTAACTGATTTAGAGTTCTATTCTTGGTCAGATAAGAGTTCATACTTTAGGTTACTAATTGAAAGTTTGTTTAAGAGATCAATCTATAAGTTCATATTGAAAAAGTTTATACTTCCCAGAGTAAGTTTTTACAAATCCTCCTGGTTGCAGAAGATTTATGGAAGTCCATCCTAAGTCTCGCATTTTGTGTAGATTATTCTCTGGAGATGAAACCGTTGCTTGCCAATACTTGGGTCAGGAACTGTCATAGGGAGACCTCTGCTGATGCAGGAAATTAAATCTATTGCAAGACTCCTACATCATGGAGTCTGCAATACAGCTACAGTTCATAGAAGATTAATAGTCAGAATCATATAACAATCAATTATTTTTCTTTTTCTAGTATTAGGTCTCCCTTATCACTAAATTTTCAGATCCATTGAACATGATATCATTTTTTCTTAAGGTCTGGATGTTTTCATTTCTAGCCCATACATGGCTTGGTGCTTGCATTGGTCAACCTTTAATTTTTTTATTCTCTTATCTGAGTTTTCAATTATTTAAGCACCCAAAGGGCTAGTTTGCTTTACATTTAATTAATAAAATAATCATTTCCATTTACTAAGATTAAACATGATTCTTAAAATAGAAATTAATTAACATTTATTCCTATTTTCTCTTATATAACTTCTTATTAAAAATACTAATCTTTACTTTTTTAAAAAAATTTCTTACTTTTCAATACTTTTTTTTAAAAAAAGTTTTCCATCAGTGTGATATATATGTTAAACATCTCTCTTTTAATTTTCCACTTTTAATAAGTCAATTTTTATTTATTTATTTCCCTCTTTATTTTATTTTTAAAATAATGTAACAGCATATGTATACTGTTACAATATAATATATATTACTTATAGATTTGACAATATATAAAACATTGCGAATTTTTTAAATATTGCAGCAAGAAAATATTGCAAAATTTTTTTTCTTTCTTTATAATCCTTGTTTGATTTTAATGTACTTTTTTATTTTTTTCTTGTTTATTTACCTTACATGGTATATGTTTTTATTCATAATTCTGAAATTTGGTATGGTTATAGAGTGGATAAAGAAACTATATGAATCACTGTAAAACTATTAATTTACATTTGAAAATATTACTATATATTTACATTATAAATTTATTTGTTTATTTAATACATCGTAAACATTTATGTTTACATATGAAAATTTATTTTTTAAGATTATGCTAACAATAGAGTTTAAGTTAGTATATTGTAAAAGTATAGGCTAGATGACATAGCAATCATCATTAGAAAAAGGATAAAAAAATTTGTTGTCAATTCTTTTATTTTTCTTTTATCTGACATAATTGAAAAACTTTATCTGGGTTCGATTCTATTAAACAATGACAGAGTAGAGGAAAAAGTTGCTATCTATGGAATTTGATTGCTTCTGTTTTAATACTTCCCAATATTTACCATCTGTAAGAAGAAAGAGAAATCATCAACAGGCATGCCTTTGAAGAGAAATCACTATGAAAATAAATAGCTATTCCCATCCAGGCAATCAATTTAAGAATTATCTAAAAACATCTGAAATAATAGTGTCTTCTTCCATTGATTTGTCTTGGTTTAACTAGAATAAAAGATACATTAAGAAAATCAACTTCAAATGTTTTTAAATTCATGCATTCACCATTAGAGATCATCTGAAATGTTAATAAAAATTTACATAAGGATGAATATTAATGCTGCAGACAACAGTCAATTTTCAAAAGAAAGTATATTAAAAAGAAACTAAATGGTAATGCATGCATTTTATTTTAATTTTGATTTGTCATGATAAAATAACATTACATTAGATATAATGGTATTTGTTAAATAGCCACTGTACATTGTTTGGTGGCACTTTTTTGTGTAAAAACATAGAATAATACCGCTTTTGCAACCGAATCTACAGTTAATACGTGACTGCGGTCGTAGTAGCCATTTGATAGTGGTTAAACATGGCCAAATTCTTCTGCATCCAGACACTACTGCTACTAACAACACTATTATCATATATTTAGTGCATTGCGGGATCAGTTCCTGTGGATATTGACAAAATTTGTATTTTCGCTACAATGTAATATTAGTGTGTGTAGTTGAATGTTTTTCAATTGTTTATTTGTTGATGTATAAGGTTTTTGGTATTCCCCAATTGATGTATTTTTGCATACTAATAATTATCAGCGGATCAGCAATATTTCCCAAAGCATTTTTTTTATTTTAGTTATGGAAAGGGCTCTGTCACAGAATGATTGCAGGTGTTGGTGAAAATGGCTGACACATTATTTCAATTGTGGGATGTCCCAAACACTGAATATGACACAGTTGCATTTCTGCAAGTCCAAAATGTCCTGCCACATGACATTCAATGTGTATGTGGAAAATCTATGAACCTTAGCTGACAAACTTGGCAGTTTGTATGCTACTCGTGTGCCTACAGGTGAACAATGTCCATTTGCAAGGGTGCATGGTTTGAGGGCTCCAGAATGTGCTTTGTCAAAGCATTGTGGCTGGTGTATTTGTGGAGTCGAGACCAGCTGAGCATAGCATATGCCAGAGATGATCTGTAACTGCCAAAATCTGCAGTAGTCCATTGGATGAATGGTTTGAAATAGTTGTCATCTGAACCTGTTGTCCCACCCCTGCCATCAAATAGGCGGACGTGGACTCATAATGGAGGTAGATGAGATGCTTTTTTCCCACCGAAAGAACCACCAGGGAAGGATTCTTCCATAGCAGTGGGTCTTTGTAGGTGTGTGCCGGGAGACTGGTGAATGTTTCACAACTGCTGTTCCCTGTCACTCAGCAGCCACCCTTCTCAACACCATCCATGAGAACATCAAGTCTGGATCTATCATCTACTCAGACTGTTGGAAGGGTTACAAGACCACTGACCTTGAGGCGGCAAGCTTTACCCATCTGATGGGGTCTACTATCATTATAATTTCATGGACTCCAGAACAAATGCTCACACTCAGACCATCAAGAGGTTTTGGGGTCTACTGAAATGGCAGAACAGCAAACACTGCAGGACAGCATGCCAATGTCTGCAAAATTATCTGGTTGAGTTTATTTGGAGGCATCTTCATAAAGGCCATGACATTTTAAAAGCCATATTACATGAAATGATCACCCACCAAAATAACTAGTGTACAAAGTCACTAACAACTTTGATTTTGGCAAATGTTTTGGTCAACTGTTGGCTCATTGCCTAGTGTTCATGAGAAAGAGTTCTGTTATGAATTCTAGTAGTGTCATTAATAAATTTATTTATTCAATTTGTTTTGTGGTTGTGATTATTTTGTCTAAGTCAATTAACATGCAGAATGTCAGTGTCGAAGGGTAGGAGATTGAGGAAAGTAAGGCGGCATTTGTTTGACTGTTTTTAATTATTCTAAATCAAAAAATACACTTTTTTGAGGAAGATAATTGACTATTTTGATTGATATAAAAAAAATAAAAAGCCTTTTCATTTATAAACAATACAACTTTTTATAAAACGTACTATAAGTGGATTTTAAAATAAAGCTGAACTGTCACATAATGTCAAAAAAAAGGAGGTATGTTTTTATAAAAAACAAAAGCTTTTTATAAACATGTACGATAATTAAAAAAAAAAAAAGACATATCACATAATGTAACAAAAAAGAAAAACACTTATTAAAAAAAAAACCCGCATTTTTAAAAATAAAAAAAGAAAGTGTCCATTATAATGTCCATTTTGTAGAAAGAAAAAAAAGACTGTATATTACAACACATAAAAGCCGTAAGTAAAAATTCCGTATTTTTTTTTTTTTCTTAAAAAATAAATGTCTATTATAATGTACATTTTTTAGAACAAAAAAAAGCCTTACGTAAAAATATATTTTTTAAAAATGAAAAAAAAATTTTCATTTATAATGTACATTTTTTATAAAAAAAAAAAAAGCTGTATGGAAAAAGACCATATATTAGAATACAAAAAACCTATATGTAAAAATACTGTATATTTGAGAAAAAAACTCTGAAAAAAAGTCAAGAGGCCCAGTAATGTTATATCGCTATGTTTTTAAAGAGAAACAGCACCACCAACCCAATGTACAGTGTATAATTAACAAATACCAATATAATTAACTAATTTTTTTTTTGCTTGTTTAACAAATACATTTGATGTGCATCTGGCATACATATTATAATGGTCCGAAAGGGAGTGGAAGTTTACAGTCTTACTGTATCTGCACTACAAGGGCGCCATCTAGGCATTTGAATCTAGAAAATTTATAGAGTAGGCAGATACATGCTGTTAAGATCTCACTTTATTTTATATTTAGATCATTAGCCCAAGTCACTAGCTCAGTGGAGACGCAGAGATAATATATATAACTTGTTTAATTTGTATCTTAAATATAAAAAAAATAAAAGCCACTGCCAGTAATTAACACACAAACAACATTTATTTACGCACATATATAATCATTTTAAAATTTGAGAAATAACGTTTATTATTTTAGATTTTAAGATTCTTTTAATTTAAATTATTATTTTAAGATTTTAAATCATCCACACAGATGAATTTTATATTTATTTTAAGATTGTCGAGTATGAATAAACTACATAGATTCCATTTGAAAAGAAAATATTCTATCCCTTATTTAACCCTAGGCCAAAAGTTCGCAGTCAAACCGACGTCAATCCATCTGATACATTGATGTATTCAATGCAGCATGAAAATACGACAGCACTAAATACCAAACTGTCAGGAATGTACATCCGAATAGTAAGTATGGTTAGAGAAGACATTGACTCTCAACCAAACAGGAATGCTACATCTGTCGGCAAGAAGAACAATAAACAAAAAACTCCATAGGAAGGGACTGCGTTTTCCGTCTTATTATCCCTTCCATATGCAAAAAAGGGGTGTGTGCGGTGTATAAATGGAGATCCTGCTCATAGTGAACCTCATACTACATCTACTAATTACACCAATATATCCAATCCATTGACCCAATTTAACTACAAAACAAATAACCTAAGATTACTCTCCCCTAATTAATTAATATAACTTTACAAATCTATATAGCCATTCATGCCCGACTTAAATTTAACATTTATATAAGTTCGCACAGATGAATTTTATAAAAGTTTGTTTTTTAATATTGAGTATAGATCGACTACATAGATTATACACTCACAAACATTTCAAAATAAACATAAATGATCAAAATATAAAGTCATTGATGTAATTGCAGAGGGAATTCACAAGAAACCCAATGGCATTCATCATAAGATGCCGCATTGACACCAATAACTAACAAGTTATCCGAATAAATACATTTTAGATATTCAACATAAGATATCATTATTTACCGAATGTCTATATATTCTAATCAAATATGAAAACAAAAACATAATTAAACATGAATGAATCTATGCAAGCATCAATACTCAACTTAAATTTAATGCATTTAAATAATTTATGCAAATAAATATTAATAGAAATAAAAAAAAAATGGAAATGATTTTTCTTTTTTTTAAACTTAAATGTATAAAATCTAAACATTAATTATCAATTTGAAATTTGATAGTCAGATAAGAGTTCATTTTAAAATTTAGGTTCTGAATATTAAAAGCTTGAATGAAAGTTCTTAATTATTTTTAAATTTTATAGTTCATGTCTTACAGAAGGAGAATCACGGTTCCTGGTGCCAATTCCTGCGACGTCTCTATTTGAAGTCCGATCTGTTGTTCTGGAGGAGGCTTAAGCTGTTTCAATCCTGGTATTACAGTCATTTTATTTGAAATAAGTGAGAGAACAACAAGTGCATCTTATCGCTCTTCTCACAAAAATCAAGCTGGAATTGTTCTTAATTTCAATATTTTTCCTTTTATAGTACTCCTCCGGATTCATTTAACATAGTTTCCTGTTGCAATAATTTCCATTATGGTCCGGGCCTTCATTGCTGCTTCTATATTGGACATCTAATTTATTTTTTATTCTCTTATCTATATCTTTCAACTGACCTTTTTTTCTATAAGAGCCCCATGGGCTAGTTTGCTTTTCAATTAATTATAAAACAATCATTTCCATTTACAAAAATATTTTATCTTTAGATCTTGTACTTTTTTTAAAAAAAAGTACGTTCAAATATATTTCTTTTTTTAAAAAAAGAAAATAATTTTTAAAGTTTTGTATCTGTGCGAATATATATACGTATACACGTTTAACAACTCTTTAATTTTTTAGTTTTAGTTTTTATTTACGAACTTAATTTTTATTTTAATCTTAAATTAATGTAACGACATTTTATACCGTTACAATATATTATTTAATAAATGCTGAACATTAATTTATTAATGTCTGTCTTTGTGATCACTTATATAATAATATAGATGTATTACTATTATCATTGCAGATCATTTAATTTCTTTTGATAAATAACATATAAGTTAAATATTAGATATTCTTATTTAATTTAAAGATACATTTGAAGGAGTGAAAATATTTAACCAATACTATTTATGTAATGTGTGCATAGTTATATACATATAATTAGGAATCTTTTATCATTTGCAAGAGCTTGCTTTAAAAATATTAGAATCACTGTAGTTTGATGATGTCCTATCAGTAGACTCACAATTAAGCATAATGTTGCTGAATATATTAATCTCTTAGACCATAACTGAGGATCTTGTAAGGGATCAACTTGAGAAGTTTGTATTTAACATTTCAAAAGGAAGTATAATTTAGAATACTTATGCTTATATATATAAGGAAAATGTGGCTTGCATTGTGTGAGGAGAATATTGATATTATTTATTTATTTTGATTATAAGGTATGTGATCTTGTCCTTGAAAACAGATCTATGATTTTAAACTATCTGATTTTTATAGAATACTATTATTATTATTTTCATTATATTATTGTATTTTACTTAATTTTAAAGAACAAGTGGTCTTAGTCAAGCATTGGTGGTCAAGAGGTCAGTGACAGCTGCTTTACAAGAAGTTGTTCCGGGTTAGCGGGTTCGCTTCCCGGCTGATGCTATGACACAAGAGAAAAAAAAAAGAACAAGTGGTCTTCATGCAGACATGAATGTATCCCAATAGATCTGGTTAACTAATGTTAGGAATATGAATGACTTTGAAGTAAAGTAAAAAAACTTATAAAGACACAGATGTTGTACTTTGTTATATTATTATTATTATTACCATTCAAAAAAAAGTAAATATTCAATCGTAAATAAAAGATATAACACTTAAACCACTAAACATCACATGATCACCTTCTCTATACTAGCACATAATTGTTGTAAACAAAGGCAAAACTCTCCATACAGGGTGGCACTACTGTATGGAGAGTTTTGCCTTTGTTTACAACAATTATGTGCTAGTATAGAGAAGGTGATCATGTGATGTTTAGTGGTTTAACACTAATCCTGCCTAATAAGATAGTGGTGGCTATGGTTGTTTAAGAGCCAAAGACATCAAAATGTATGGGAGCTGAATTGAGTTCAGACCCATATGACTCTATAAGCTATTGAGCTTAGATTGAAGATATTAACAATGTTTTCAATTTCATTCTCATAGTTTTGTAGTAAAGTAGAGTTAAAAGGTGGCTGCTGGAGGGTTGCATTAGATCCTAAGACCTAGGTGCAGTGCTCTCAGATCCAAGGCTCCTCACTGATGATGGCCGCAAGCCAGAAACTAGTCTGGGGATATTGGATGAGTAGGCACTAGATAGGGATTTTATGTACAAGCCTCTGGCATCCATTGATTACTCTGTTTGGCACAGGTGGCACTACTGTATGGAGAGTTTTGCCTTTGTTTAGATATAACACTTGTTTATCTAAAAGTAACTTTGTGATTCATTTTCCTTTAATCACTTATCAGTACACAGGATCATTGTGCCATTGGGCATTGTTAACTTAATCATCTTTCCTTAAAATATATGAATGCTAAAGACTGATACCACAGATACTAATAAATAGTTACATTGTCTCACAGTAATTAATTTAGCTGTCCCACCTTAATTATCTATAGTTGGTTGTTGGAAATATAAAGTAGATTCAATTAAATATTTTCTTTGTTTCCATTTTATATTTACCAGGTAAATCATGTCTTGTGAGTTGTTTTGTGAGAATCCCTGAGAGTAGCTATTTGAAACAGTGAAAGAGAGGGTAAGGTTAAACCTATTCTTTTGTATATGTCTTGAATATGATTTATGTAGTTATGTTATTTCAAAACGCTAGCTCAGTACATATTAACATTAGACTTAACCATGTACCATTATATTTTGGATCTCAAATCTGTGAGGCTTAAGAAAACCTTTCAATAAGGCAGATCTTTACACACACACCTATATACCATTACAATATATATATGTAATAATATTATAATTCGATGTCTGTATTTCTTCAAATCAATATATGTAATCTTGCAATTGAATATTTATAAATACAGTAATTAGATATATGTAAAGTATAAGTTTAAATTTTTTTATCCACTTAGGAGTGCTTTCGACTATCCTCATAGTCTTGGTCAACTAACACTTTGAAAGGCTAACCTTCCCACAATTCCATGATGTTAACATTTGCTGCTTGTCTGTTAATTAAGTATTGTTTCTATTTGTATATTGGCATAGCTTCCTTTATTTTCCTTTTTTTGTTATTTTATCCAATTGGCAATATTTTTATGTTATTATAATTGAAGTTAAAACCATGAATACATGATTTATTATGGTCGTAAAAAATGGATGCTGAAACATTATTATCTACTTTGCAATTTTGTTTCATTTTCTGAAAAAAAAGAGCACTTGCTATTATTAAAAAGGATGTAGATAATAAAACAAAATTGCAAAGTAACTAATAATGATTCAGCATTCGTTTTTTATGACCATAATGTAAAAATATTGCAAATTGAAAAAAGTAACAACAAAAGGAACATAAAGGAAGCTATGCAAATATACAAATAATACTTAATTAACTGACAGGAAGCAAATGTTAACATCACAGAATTGTGGGAAGGTTAACCTTTCAGAGTGTTAGTTGACAAGACTACAAGGATAGTCGAAAGCACTCCTAAGTGGACAAAAAAATTTAAAGTTATACTTTACATATATCTAATTACTGTATTTATAAATATTCAATTATAAGATTACATATATATATAATAAATTAAGTTTGATATCTGTATTTGTTCCACAATATATGTAATATATAAATCAATATACACTGGGGTCTCGTTTTATGCGGATTATTTTAATGTGATTTTGAAGTTATGCGATTCATGTTTCTTCTTAATATCTTTCATATTTCACTATATTTATTAGATATCAAGAAATTTAAATTATTAATAACTTATTTTCACTTGAAATACTTTTTTTTTCTTCAAAAATATAATGTTATATTAGCAGCTAATGTGAATATGGTCTGAAGCTGTATTTAGAAACTTAGCTTCTATGTAAATAACCTATTTATACTAATGAGTAAAGAATAATAATAATAATAATAATAATAATAGATTTATACTTACATATAAAAATATTGCAATAAATATTCAAAAAAATTAAAGTTTTAAAATGTATTTTTTTATATATAACAGAAATAATCTTTTAGATTTTTAAAATAAAAAATGAAGATTTTATAAACTGAAAATAATCTTTCTAATGATAATGTATAATCTTTTTGTTTTGATTGCGATTTCATTTTTTTAATATAGAAACAGAAAACCATTAACACAGCAAAAGACTGAAAGTGGCGCTAGTTGTATATCACATCATGAATAAAAATAATGTGGCTAACAGTTTTTTCTGGGCATAATTGCTGGGAAATTCTTGACTTCATTTAAGGAGAAGCCACAATACATTACATCACATCGAATCTGATTTCTTACCAGTTTACAAATGCTAGCAGTAATGATTAAAATATGTATAAAAAATGTAAAATTAAATACTGTAGTCAATAAATAAGTAAAAAAAGGTTGTCTTGTATTAATTTTTTTCAAATATTTGAAATTTTTTATTAGTCATACTTTATTTGCTTATTTTTTTAATGTGAATTTTAAAGTAATTTTTCTTTGTTGCTTTGCTTTTATGCGAATTCCGAAAATTACAGCACCTATCTCCCATTTTTCAAGGTAAATTAAATCTATTTTTATGCAATTTTTTTAAATGCGAGACCCAGGTGTATATATCAAAATACAGCAAAATTTACATAAATTATTATGTTTAGAAGTACTTTCGACTATACATTTTGTAGTCTTTATCAACTATATAACATTGAATAATCAAAACGAGACAACCTTTAACAATACCCATAGTTCTATTCAGATTTCCCATAATTCTGTTATCTTAACATTTGATGCATTCGATTCATTAACATTTGATGATTTCTTGAAATCAACATAGCCTCTTTTAAATTGAACGTTGTCATAATAAACGTAAAATAAAAGAGGCTATGTTGATTTCAAGAAATCATCAAATGTTAATGAATCACCAGTCATCAAATGTTAAGATAACAGGATTGTGGAAAATCTGAATTGAACTATGGGTATTGTTAAAGGTTGTTTCGTTTTGATTATTCAATGTTATATAGTTGATAAAGGCTACAAAATGTATAATCTAAAGTACTTCTAAAAATAATATAATTTATGTAAATTTTACTGTATTTTGATATATATATTGATTTGTATATATATATATCAGGGATGAAGGTTTCATGTATTGAATGGAATGAGTGCTTCCATAGAAATATTCATTAAAAAGTTCAAAAGCTTTAACGAAAATTCAATTTTAAAAATTCACTAAAATATGTCCATATTCAACCTCACAAAATTGATCCAACAAGTTGCACATACAATAATGTAGTAAGAACAATAAGTAAATTAGTGAATATAAACTATTTTGACAAACGTAATGTAATGGTCCCCCTTTCCTAACAGAGATTACGGGCTTCGAAATAAACGTGACATAGCGTAAAGCTTTATTTATTTACTTATATCGATAGTTATTCACTATCCACACAAGGGGGCGCCAGATACGATTATTTAAGTGGATTTTAATTTCTCGCATCACCTTACGTCACATCAAAACGATTTCGAAGTCTAATCCCGCCCACCAGCTCGAACTCCCAGCATGGACCAATAAGGTTACTCAAGGCCGTTATATGATTGTTTCAAAGACAACTCCTTACGGAAAAGACGCACAGTTCACTAATGGGAAAGAAGTTTAGTTTGCTAACTGATTGATCCTAGCACTAGACTTGATTATTGGTTGTTTACGACCAATACGACGGTTCGTTTATGCCCCGAACAATTAGGCTTATAAGATCATCCCCCCTATATGCTATACACAATATAATTGTTTGACATTTGTTTATATATTTATTATAGACCCGCCCAATTCTTAAGTCTATCTTAACTAAGGGAAAATAAATAAACATCGTGACTTACGGCACGATGTTGGCATATTACATTTAAAAGAAACATTGAAAATAAATCTAAATCTAAATAAGTATAATTTAACGACAAATTTATTAACGATTAAGAGTAAATGATATAAGACTTTAATTGTATGAAAAGACTTGAGAAATGCTCGACTTGTTTATATACTGAACGAATTTATTGAATATAAAATATTAATTTGAATTTTATTCGCACACGCACATACACATTCACGCTCGCAGAGAAACATATTAAACATAATAAAGTATGAATGATAAATACAAGTTTCCTTTTAACATTTTGAGAATACGGATTATGGTTTATTAGATTTTACTTAAGTTCAAAGTTCATGTTTTGAAAGTCCTACGATTAAGATAGATTGCAATAATAGATTAAATGTTACAGCAAATTTTATGATTTATTTACGCAAGTGTAAGTTAGTTAACTATGAGATTGCCTTTAAGAGTTACGAATTGAGTGAATGAAACATAATATAAAATAAACTATTTACCTAGGATTTTGATTTGACTTCCGCTGCTTCGAGTGAAACGAGGATTTGAACGTGGGAGATGGCTTTCATGATGAAGTGATTCGTTTATTACAAGTGAGCATAGCATGGTCTGGACGATGTTGATATTTCTCGGAACATAATTATTGGGTTGGAGCATTAATTTCACGTGGAGATGTTATTGAATTTCCATAGCTTCGGAGATATTCGGTGGCGGAGCGTCGATCAATCACTGAAGGGTTTTCTAGCCCCTCATGACAATCGACGCTCTAAGTATTAATTTCATAACGATCATCTTGGATTTGGATACGGCAAACTGAAAGAATATTATTCTATGTCACGCTATATGAAATAAGCACATGAAGCGAAAATATCAATACACGTTAAGTTAGGTTAAGTTAAATCAACCAAGCAAGCAAGAAAACAAAGCTGAAAAAACCAGCACCAGTCTGAAAAAGCTAGAACAAGCCATTGAATAGATTTTGTTGGATATTTATAAGAGGTGATCTTTATCTTGGGATCCAATCTCCCCCCAGAGTTCCATATTTTTAAGAGTTGTCGTTCAGGTCCGTGTTTGACGTAATGTTCACTCAATCCTTTTTGCTTAAGGCAAATTTTGGTTTCGGCAATCTCATGTTGCAATCTCAGTTAACAAACCTTATTCATTCACACTTTGAGTGCATGCGTGTGCGTGTTTTTACAAGAACAATAGAATTTACATTAATTTTAGAAGTCGAGCATTTAATCTTTTCTCAAATCTTTTCTATGAGTTTTACCTTTGCTAAAACTATAATTTAAAAATAAACATTTTAAATATCCTGTGGCGTATACAAATGGAAATTAACTTTGAATATTTATTAGAGCATATTATATTTTCTTTTATTATATTATTTTAGAGAATGTTCTATATTATTAATTTTATGTGAAAGCCTTAACTATTTAATTAGACAATTATTATCTGTATTTTATAAATGTAGTTTATAAATGGGAAGAAAACTATTAAAGGTTACAAATGTAATGCTTGAGTGTGTGTGTGTTTACATATACCGACTTTGTCTCGGTATAGTAAAAAAAATTCTCTAAACAATTTTGTTAAACATAAAAAACGAAGAATGAACTATTCAAATTCATTATTTTTTGTATAGAATTTCTGTTGACTTTCAATTTTTTTACCAATAGTTGAATTGTTTTTATATAAGGCAAATAATGAGTTTGACCATCACATTATTAGTTGATTATAAATTCAAACAAAATGTAATTTAAAGTTAAAACTTAAGAATGTTAAAAGCATTTGGAATATCTTGATAATGTATTATCTAACTTAAACTAGTCATGGTTTGATTAACAAATAAGAGAATTCCATATTTTTCTCTAAATTATTTATCCAAACGTAAAAAAAAAGAATGAACAATTCAAACTCATTTTTTGTATGGAATTTCTGTTAACTTTCAATTTTTTTTACCAACAGTTGAACTGTTTTTATATAAGGCAAATAATGAGTTTGACCATCACATTATTCACATTATTTGTTGATTATAAGAAGTTCAAATAATGCTAAAATGTAATTAATAGTTCAAACTTAAGAATGTTAGAAGCATTTAGAAAATAAAAAAAAAATTTAATAGTGTATTCTCTATACTAACTGATTTATGGATAGATAAGAGAATTCAAGATTTTTCTAGATGTATGTAATATGAATAGATTAGCTATTACATAAAAATCGTTGCAAGTAAAACAAAAACACTATAAAAAGATGTAATATGCTTCCATTCCTAAAAAAGTCACACTTTGTCACTGATATATATATACTAATTCTAATATTCTCACTGGTAAATGATGAATTAATAGTATTATTTCTGGGAGTGATTTGAGATAGAAGCTCTGAGGAAAGCACTTGTTATTTCACTAAAACATCAGCATTTTAGCTATTATATTTATTATATGTAGTAAAAATATAATAGCATTAATATGTATATCAATTTTAATATTCTCACAAATAAATAATGAATTCATAGTATTATTTCTGGAAGCTTCTGTGAAGTAAAATAGCTAAATAGCTGACATTTCAGTACAATAACAAGTATTTTCCTCAGAGCTTCTTCTTTCTCAAATCACATTCTTATAATCTGAAAAAGAAGAAGGTCTGAGGAAAATATGTGTTAACGTACTGAAATGTCAGCTACTTAGCTATTATATTCTTACTACATGGAAGCTCCCAGAAATAATATGAACTCATATATAAAATTAAAACTAATCAGTTTAAAAAAAATTGAAATAGACAACTCACTATAAATAAAACTATTATTTAATACGCACACATATGTATATGCAGTAATTCCTCAATGTCCACTAACCTTGGTTAAATGCTTTTAAAAAGTGAATAATACAGAACCCTATTTAATATATGTTTTATCATATTTACACATGCTTATGATATCATTTAATTTATAAATCATAGCAACAAAAATAATTAATACAAAAAATAAGAAATGAATAACTAAAAAGGCATAATGATTTGTGAATGGTCATACATATGGTTGCATATGAAATTTATTTTATAATTTTGCCTTCTTTTTTTTCAGATAGCAAGTTACTAAAAACGTTAATGATGAATCCATAGATATGAGGAAACAATATATCTATGCATATATAAGATAGAAATAAATAACATTTAAATATTTAAAAGATACTTGGTCTGATTTTGACAATTATGTTTACAAGGTCATGAGCACACGCCTAATAGGTATGTTAACAATGATTATAACAGATATGTTAACAAATAGTTAATAAAATAAATATGCTTGTCAAAAATCTTAAATAAAAAATAGACTTGTTACAAATGTTTGTTATTAAAAAATAATAAAATTGAAAGATTTATTTGAAATGTTTCATTAAGTGCTGATTATTTAATAAAATATGTAAACTTGTTTTTCAGATAAAA
The DNA here is from genome assembly GCA_028023455.1 of Epiperipatus broadwayi. NCBI lineage: Eukaryota > Metazoa > Onychophora > Udeonychophora > Euonychophora > Peripatidae > Epiperipatus > Epiperipatus broadwayi. Next base: position 8,202,078 of record JAQFVV010012393.1, on the reverse strand, counting down.
TAGTAATGCTTAACTCTTCTATAAATTTAAAAAAAAAAAGCTTTTAAAAACACATCATATATGTTCACACATATTTCTTTCTTTCTATATAATAATTAATTAAAATCCCATATATCTATAATAATTTTAAATTTCTATATGTATGTATTCCTTATAATAAATATATTAAATATAATATATTAATATAGTAAATACTCTACTTGCTTGGTGGAGTTACATAATCATCAAACATTATCAATCCACTGCAGGATGAAGGTCTCTCCAAGTTCAATCCATCTTCTGCGATCTTTAGCTTCTCTTCTCCACATCACCCCTGCACACTTTCTTATTTCATCCATCCATCTCACATGTGGTCTCTTTCTGGGTCTTTTACAATCTCTTGGAATCCAGCTTAGATTTCAACTGTCCATCTATTATCATCTCTTCTAGCAACATGTCCAGCCCAACTCCACTTCAGACTTTTAATTTTTTCAATGAGGTCAGTAACACCTGTTTTTTTTCTTACGATCTCTTCTTGTTACTCCTAATATGTATCTTACCATACTTCTTTGAGTGGTCTGAAGCCTCTGTATTGCTCTTCTATTAAGTGTCCACATCTCAGATCCATAAGTAAGAACTGGTAAAACACATTTATTAAAAACCTTCCTTTTCAAATACATAGGCATATTTCCTCTTAGTATCAAATTATTTCTACCAAAAGCACTCCAAATAAGTTTAATTTTATGATTAATTTCATCCATTGTTTCCATCTGTATTAATAATCTGACCAAGGTATTTGCAACTGTTAACTTTTTCTAACTCATCATAATCAATCTTTATTTTCATATTTTGAGAAAATCTATTAAACATTACTTTAGTCTTTTTAACATTTGTCTTTAATCCTACTTTCATGTGATAACTCCTGCAACATTTCCTGCAGCTCTAAAGCATTATTTGCAAAAACAATTACATCATCTGCAAAATCTAAATGACTTAAATAATCTCCATTTACTTTCACTCCTTTAGCTTCCAATTTTAATCCACAAAATACTTCTTGCAACATTGCTGTAAAAAGTTTTGGAAATATGGAGTCACCCTGTCTTACACCCATCTCAATGTTGTCTTTTCTAGTATCCTTATGTAATCTAACTGTTGCTGTTGCATTTTTATAAATATTCTTTAAAATATGGCAATATCCTGGATCTATACCTTGATGATCCAATGCTTTAATCACTGAAGAAATGTTTATAGAATCAAATGCCTTGCATAATGGCAACTCATATTCATTTGTCCTTTCTATAACTTCTCTCAATACCTGGATATGATCTACTGTACTACATAATACTTACCATTAAATGAAAGAAAAAGTAATCAAAAAAATATAAATGTCTGCATTATTTTTGAATTTATAGCTACAAATCAATCAATAGTAGTCTGTCCAATAGACAGGTCCAGAGAGTAGTCACTACATCAGTTCATCCATTCTTCCATTCCATTCTCTTCCTTGCCCACTTCCTCAATTCCACATAACCCCTTCCATCTCTTATATCCTCCAATAATGTCAATCTCTTCCGTCCTTTCTTTTTATTTCCACTCACCATTCCTTCCAAAACATCTTTCATTAAACTATAATCTTTTCTTAGTATATGTCCAATCCAGTTTCTCTTTCTCTCTTTGATACTTTCAATCAATCTTCTTTCCTCATTAACTCTTTTCAAAACTTCTTCATTTGTTATTTTATTCACCCAACTGATTTTTTCCATTTTTCTCCATGACCACATCTCAAAAGCTTCCAGTCGTTTCTTAATTCTATTACTCAATGTCCATGTCTCACAAATATATTAAATAAAATAAAAAAAGTAATATATTTTACAATAAAAAATTTGTATTAAATAAAAAAAAAAAAAGCAAAAAATATTCCATACACAAAATGTAAAATGAGGAATATTTAGCTACAAATTCAAATATAAATGTGGGCTTTGTAAATTTAAGAAAAATATATATTTTTTATGGATTTGCATTTCTCCATACATTTTACTTGGCATCAATATATGTGATTATATTTGCAATAATAATCACAATTAAATAAAAGAAGGAAAGCTAAAATAAAATAATAAAACTATAGGGAGAAGAAAACCATACAGATCGTCGTAAATAAGTTTAAACATTGTTTATTACCTTTAAAGGATAAACATTTTATTTAACAAATGTGATTCAATTATGCAATGATTATTATATAATTTAACAATTCAAACAACAGACAAAAGCAAAAAATATTCCATACACAAAATGTAAAATGAGGAATATTTAGCTACAAATTCAAATATAAATGTGGGCTTTGTAAATTTAAGAAAAATATATATTTTTTATGGATTTGCATTTCTCCACACATTTTACTTGGCATCAATATATGTGATTATATTTGCAATAATAATCACAATTAAATAAAAGAAGGAAAGCTAAAATAAAATAATAAAAGTATTAGGAGAAGAAAACCATACAGATCGTTGTAAATAAGTTTAAACATTGTTTATTACCTTTAAAGGATAAACATTTTATTTAGCAAATGTGATTCAATTATGCAATGATTATTATATAATTTAACAATTCAAACAACAGACATTATTATTAAATATATCAATTATTCCTACATCACCCAGTATCCTAATAGGTATAAATGAAAATAAGTGTTAATCAATGTGTGCTAACGTGGATGTATAACAATTTGCTAATAAACAGTTCAATTAATAAATCTTATTTAATAAAATGACTACTTAGCTCTAATAAAACTAAATAAATTTCAGTTTTACTTTTAACATTTTACTTAAGAAATATGATACTTTCATGTAAACACATTAAAAATTTAATGGTAATAAAAAAAAGTCGGTATTTCAACAATTTTCAAATCAATTTATTATTTTCTTAAATTGAACATTTAAAATTCCACAATTTTTATAGTAGCAGACCAAGAAAGCTTAGAACGACGGAGAGTTTTACTTAACTAAAAGCATTAAATTTTACTAAAAAAAGTAACGTTGAATATTTATAAATAGCTTAAATTCACTTTTCCTAGAAATATCGGTCATAATTTTTGTGCTGGGATCTTTTAAAAGATTTTAAAATGAGAAATAAAACCATGGATTTTTACAGACTTGAAATCGATATTGTAATAACAAATAATTCCCCAACAAAAATATAACTTTTCATATAATGTTTTGAAAAAGTTAAATAGTATAGGATTATCATGTGTTAACTCTCCTTTTGTGACTCAGATATTTTCATAATGTCATTGATATCCTACTATTTTTCTTATGTGGATCCGATGAAGCATTTATTTTTTTTCTGATTTTTAATACCCACAAATTTGTACTTGTAAAACCAATAAATTTTAATTAAAAGTTTGAGCAATGGATAGATTTTGTATTTCAAAAAATTGTCTTTGTGCAATTGTAAAAAGAAATATGTGAAGAGGCAACGATTTTAGTGGATGACATTATATACGAAACAAACTAATATACGTAATTTTTATTATTATTTAAAATTGTTAATATGTAAATAATAATATGTATGTTTAAATTTAAACTGTTTGTTATATGTAATTTGATATGAGGGAGTGCAAGCTGTAGCATTTTTATTTAGATACATTTTTAAAAAGTGAAATGTACATTTCTTTTTTTAGAAGTAATATTTATCATTTTTTTAAAAATTAGCTACATTTTAAAACTATTATTTTTAAAATTATTTTGTATTAATTATGTATATATTTGAAATAATATTCCATTTAAATATATGCAGTGCCTATTTCATCCTATGTATAATATATATTTGTAAAAGAATTTTTAAGTAATCAATTAAAAATATCAATAGTATTGTTAAGTTATTGTTAAAAAAAAATATTTAAATGTACTTTTAGAGATAAATCTCAAGAAAGATAAAATAAAAGTTTTTTTTAAATTTAAATTACAGTTTTGGAATTTTACATACATCCTCTTTTTGTTTATATAAAATCAGTTTTGTTAAATCTATAATTTTAAGATTGATTAGCCGCTTTTGAATTAATGAATGTAGAACTTTCAATAAATTATTTGGAGTATAAACTATAACTCATTCTGCCTCTCTCTACTTTTATTACAAAAATCTCTTGTGTGATCCTATATTTTCTGATGCATTGTTAAATTTGCCTCAGTTGCAACTCATAGGTCATATAGCAACATCAAATGTATATTTTCAACATACCCCAATCTCTTGTTAAAATCACTATTAAAAAGTTTCTTTAAAACCATTGTTATTTACTGTTGCTATATAAATGGATCACTGAAATATATACAATTGTATCATCATAAAATTATTACAGGTCTGAAAATATCATCATTCTGAATTGATTAATATAAACTATTAACATCTTTCATTTATTGTATCTGCTGGCATTTCTTAAAGACTGAACTAAGTAAACACCAACAGAAGGACATCACATGGACTACGTAATAAAATAAAAATAATTTAATAAATATAAACTCTAGCTAAATATATTGGAATGAACTTTTAATGATAGAAACTTTGTAATTATTGCTTGCTATATTTATCATTATTATCAGTTTCTTAAGAAATATCAGATTTAAAAGTTTATCAATATATTTATGAATTTATGTTATAGCTGTTATTAATCAGAAAATTAAATTTATATTTTTTATAAGTTTGAAATGGAAAATAAATTTTATTAAATTATTGATTTCCTTTTATTCCATTAACTATTTTAGAACATAAATTAATCTTTATTCTTATACTCATTCTCTATGGCAAACTAAGGTACCATAAAATTATATTTATATAAATGGTTACAGCTTAACTTTTGCATATTTTAATATTATTAGGTAAATTATGTAATTAAGAATGACCAAGATATTAAATCAATTTTACCAATTGGAATTGACTGATATTTACATGCATTAACTTAGGGAGTATTGAGAAGTTAAAAAGATTTAGTTTGTAATATAGTTGTTTATTGCAACCGTAATCTTCCTTTGAATCTTAATATATTTTATTGAATTGCTTTTTGTTTATACCCTTTCTCTATATGTATAGATGTATTAATTGAGTGATTTACTAGGGATGGTGTTGTTTTAGTATCAATGAAGCAGTTTCATATATACATATCAAATATATATAAATTAAACTTGATAATATAAATACATTACTGCTTCTATCTTACTTGATTTGTATTAGTGATCGAATTTCATATCTTTATCACTTATATATGACTCACTACATTGATCTCTGAATATTTATCATAAGAGTTACTTCCATAGTAATTTTCTATAAGAAAGCAAAGCTATTGTAATTTGATTCAAATTAATAGGAAGGATGTTTATCAATCTACATTACATGAATCTGTAGATATCATAAAGAATAACATTGTCATTCTTGTGAAATAATATTTAATTTGCCCAACATGCTTACTGATATTGTCCATTTATTTATTAATAGTTAATAAATCTATAGAAGAAAAGGCACTTGGCATTTCTTGTTTAATAAATTATTTGTAGTTATAAGATATTTCATTTCAATATATATGTAATTATGTAGAAAGAAATTGCATACATATAAATTGCTATATTATTATTTATTACACACACACATATATATATATATACTGCTTCCAATATTTGAATAATGTATAATTAACATATATAGTAGTATATTTCTATACCATCCATCCTTTTGAGACAATAGAAAATCATGGTTATTGGAATTGGGTAATGGTGTTATTTTGCTAGTAAACTTAACTTTCATTCATGTAGATATCTTTCCATTAGCAATGGATAATTCAAGATGGCTTACAATAAACAGGAAGTCTAGATTTTTCATCTAGAAGTGCCCTTTGTCAAGTGTGACATCAATATAGCCTGGTTTATGTTATTAAATGATTATATTGATTTAAGTTATAATCATAAATTTATTAGAAATATTATATTTAATAAAAATATCCATAGGCCTGATAATAATAATAATTTAATAGTTAGTAAGAATAAATAATTTATTTCTTTACCATTCAAGTCATAAACTTATAGATTAGTTTATAATAATAGTCATTTATTGGATGGCATGAAAATGGCATGAAGAAAAGTTTTGATTTAAATTCATTATTAAGTAGTTAAAAACAATCAATTTATTCCTGTTATATTAGGTTCCTTAAAGTTGTCCTAAAATTTATATAGGTCAAAGTAAATTAAGTCTTAATGAAAGATTTAAATTTCATAAGAGTACAATTAAAAAATAGGTGTCTTAGTTCAGTTTTGTTATATTCATGAACAGAATACAGGTCATAAAATATTTAACAATGCAGTTAGTTATCTTTTATAAAAAAAAATGAATTTAAAAAAAGAGTTAAAGAAACACTGAAGTGAATTATGGAGAGACTACTTTGTTTTCTATACATATGTTGTTTGCATCTTGTTGAATTTCACTTAAGAAAGTCTATGTTTAATAGATGAAACTATGGTCATGAGAGAATTTTAGTAAAAATTTTGTTCTTTGGCTAGTTTTGTAATGTTATAAGATTTTCTATTTCATTTATCATTACTTCATTACTACTATAGCAATTAAAGTAGGCAAAACTCTCTGTACGTATTGTCACTCAGTGCAAGCCAGAGTAATCAACGGATGCCAGAAGATTTGTGCATAAAATTCCCATCTAGTGCCTACACATCCAATATCCCCAGACTAGTTTTTGGCTTGTGGCCTTCATCAGTGAGGAGCCTTGGATCTGAGATCACTGCACCTAAATCTTAAAATCTAATGCAACCCTTCAGCGGCCACCTTTTATCTCTACTTAACTACAAAACTATGAGACTTAAATTGAAATCAGTATAATATTTTCAATCCAAGCTCATCAGCTTATATAGTCATATATAAACTAGTCTGGGGATATTGGATGAGTAGGCACTAGATGGAGATTTTATGCATAAGCCTTCTGGCATCCATTGATTACTCTGGCTTGCACTGAGTGACAATACATATACAGAGTTTTGCCTGTTTTAATAATAGTTAAGAGCAAGCATAAGAAATAGTAATCATGTGATACCAGTATAGCATTGGTAGTATTTAATATATTATAAACGAACACAATCAGATTACAGTATTTTGTTGAAGACTTATTTGTGTTAGCAAAAAAGTATTTTTTTAACAAAAAAAAAGAAAGAAAGTAATAGCACACATTGGTAGGTATTGCATCAATATTATAAAACCAATTGCAATATTCATTAATATGTCTAAAATTATTAGAGATTATTGTATAAACATATGATGAATGAGAAAATGATGTAAATTAAACTATAAATAGTTTATCATTTTATATTTTACAATAAAATTTTTACTTTATTATTATTCACAAGTGAAAATTATTCCCGCGGGGGGGGGGGGGGGAGAGGGAGAGAAAAAAAAGAAACTAATAAATTTCAATAAAAACATTTTATATTCATTTTATTTTGCAAATAATGGAAAGCTAATACATTTTAATCATTAAATATTTATTAATATTATAGTGACTCAAAGTTATCCAGATTATTTAAGTGTTCAGTTTTTAAAAAATGTTTTCAATTTATGACATGGTAAACACTTTACAATAAAAATTCATGTACATAGAACTATCTAATTTTAAATGGAAAGGTTTATTATTTTATTATAGTAATAAAAACTTGAATTATATTTATTACTGAATTATATAAACTCATTAATATCAATTAAACATTCTTCTATATATTGTAATAGTCAGACTAAACATCTTTCAATTATTTATATTTATTTCGATTTATACAGGTGCCACTTGACTTCAAACATCAGAAGATAGATTGACACATTTATAAATTTAAACGGTATTTATTTTAGTATAATGTTAATGATCATTATACACCCCCTATTTGCATTACCTCGCTAGATCATGCTGAACATAAGTTATTCCCGATAAATGGTCATGGAATAAATATGCAGACCAAACAATATTACATATAAAAGATTTCACAAACATAAGACATTTATTTAATTCAAAAGTTTCCTAGCATAAACACATTTCTCTAAAGGGGACAAATATAACCGCTACTTTTTTCTCTCAAAATATGATTTATTAACATAATATTAATCTTTGAATTTACATGTTATATGTAGTGATATACAAGATTCAAACTATGATTTACAATGCACGACTTGATTTATCCAGTGAACAGAAAAACCTTGAATGTATATGCATATATCTTGCCATTCATATCTCATAGTTTACTAAGTAACCTCTCGCCTTATGCATATATCTGGCCATTCATAGCTTCTCTCATAGTTTACTAAGTAACCTCTGGCCTTAATGGCAACTAGGTAGATCACAGCTGCCAAGAATCACATCATCTCCACCATCCAGATGAGAAAGTAAAAACCCGCTACTTTTTTTCAATGGCAACTCCAGTTAATAGACACTTCCGTCCAAATCCTGATTTAATAAAACTCCGGCTTTTACAAACATGACTCATTTTGAGACCGATCCCTAAATCTATAAAATAAAATCACAAATAACACCTCCCATATAAATACAGAAATATTTTTAATTATTTAACAGTGAACAGACAACTGCTTATATAATATAAGCTCACCTACGCAAAATCTAATCTTCAGCAATTAAACGAAGGGCTAGCTACAACAAATAAACATGATTGATACAATTTAATCATTAATGTAAAACTAGTAATAACTATTTACTCGCATTAGTTAATACTTGGACACTTGATGTTACCTTTTTTTTTTACTGACAATTTCCAAAACAGAACCACCAGCCCCCCCCCCCCTTCTTTTTTTTTTAAAAAAAAAACAAACTTTAATTAACATGTATATATTAAAGAAAATAAAATGAATTTTGATTTTAACATGCAGCTATGATAATTGTGAAAGATTAACTGCAAATGCAATTTTTTTAAACAAAATATTCACTTCATAAAGTTTGTTTGAATTAATATACTTACATAAACTTTAAATGATTAATACAAATTTTATTTTTTTTAAACAAAACATTCATTTCATAAAGTATGTTAAAAATAAATATATTAAACTTACAATATCTTGAGATAATAAACTTAAAATATCTTGGGATAAAGTCTAAAGTTTTTTTTTTATAAATAAACTTGCAAAGCCCAAGTTCCATAGCTGTAGTTTGATTTCTTCAAGATAGCAAGAATTAATCAATTCATTTTTAAGTGGTATAATGTCAGATTCCAAATATCTATGAGATTAGCAGCTGACAGCTTTTTTCTCTTTTAATCACTCAGTATAATGAAGGTCTAATGATGCTCGAATAAAGTGAGAATCCAGAAATATTACTATAAAAAAATTGACTTTATATAAATTTTATTCTTTGTTTTTGAACGCTCCAATCGTTTTCCGTTTGATATTTTTTTTTTCATATGTCATAGCATCGGCCGGGTCCGAACCCACAACCGTCTGCAAACAACTACTTGCTTGCAAGGTGGCTACGATGACCTCTCGGCTAACAACGCTTGACAGTTTTGATTTTCTTCTTATTTTTAACACTATTTTATTTTAATCATAAAATTTTTGAAAACACTTTAATTGCCTGATTCTTTTGTTTTGTTTTCAAATCTCTTATCTAAACAGGCGGTTTAATCTTTTTTAAATCTAATTTTTAATTGAATTATTTTGCAATTCATTCCTTGGTAAGAGAAAGTTTTAATATGTTTTATCAGTTTCTCCTAAATTTAAATATATATATTTATTTATTTATCAACAACTATTATACATTTTTACATTATTTAATATGACAATTAAAATATATTTAACATACATTTAATATTTTAATTTAAACAATTTGTTCTACTTTATTAGTAGTACATTATATATATATTTCAACTTTTGAATACTATATTTATTAGCATCACCACAATTAACTATGAGAAAGATGATATGGTCAACATTGAAATGAATAAGACATTATTTATTTTAATATATTTAGGCAGGTTATCAGAGGAATCCAATGTAATTTAAAATAACATTAAGTTCAAATAAAATGACAGGTTCTTACGTATGTAGGTGCATGTGAATTCTATGTATCATATGCTTAAATGAATAAAATGGACAGAATAATTATTTAATTATTTAGTCATTAACACTATTATTGTCAATAATTGCTATTTATTAAATATACATAGATATGAATACTATAATAAAATTGCTTCATAAAGAATCTATGTAAATACTTATATATCAATAAATCTGTAAGTTAAACCACTAAACATCACATGGTCACCATCTCTTATGCTAGCACATAACCGTTTTTAAACAGGCAAAACTCTCCATACAGTAGTGCCATCCTGTGCCAAACAGAGTAATCAATGGATGCCAGAAGGCTTGTGCATAATATCCCATCTAATGCCTAGTCTGGGGATATTGGATGAATAGGCACTAGATGGGATATTATGCACAAGCCTTCTGGCATCTATTGATTACTCTGGATGACACAGGGTGGCACTACTGTATGGAGTTTTGCCTGTTTAAATCTGTAAGTTCAGAAAAAATGATACATATAAGTGTGTGATATGCTAGCCTATTATTAGGTAAGGACTAATTTGAGGACATTGAATAAGTATGCATTAGATAGGGATTTTATGCACAAACCTTCTAGCATCCATTGATTATTATGGCTTACACTGGGTGGCATATGGAGAATTTGCTACTGTTTTAACAATATCTAATTTAGATGCAATTAAAATATATTTATCTTGTTCTGCTTGCTAAGATTTTTAGTAAATTAGTAGAATTTTTCATATTATTGTAAATGATAATCTAAACATTTATCATAAAATTATTTATTTGCTGATATTGTTCCTCCAATATCATTCAACTTATATTGAGAATGGCAAAAAATTGTGTACAAATGATTGTGCATCTAACACCAATGATGTAGCAATAACATCTAGTTTAAAGTTAATGGGGAAATGTAACCCTAAATACATTAATACAAGCATGATATATAATAAATAAGGAAGGCAAAGTAAATTAATTACCCTTTTAATCATGATCATTTTTTTTTTCAGGGAGAAGTATTAATAAAGAAGGTATTTTTTAAATTCTACCTGACTAATTTTATTTTATTTCTTACTTCATATATTTGATACCAACCAGTAACCACCTAAACATTCCCAGTAAAAATAGTAATCAATATCTCTCATTGCTGTCAAGGCAACCATCACACCTTTTAATAGCAAGAATGGAATATTGAATATATATGGACATTTAAAGATAGCTTTAAGCACTATTTCACTTATTATTTCTAAATAATACATGAGCAATTTAAAAGTATTGCAGTTTGTAAAGTTATAATTGACTATTTATTAGTATGCATTACAGTGACATGTTTATTTCATGTTTAAAGAGGTTTATTTAAATTTCATTGTATCAATATTTCATACTCTGTAGTCAAGTTGCAACCTTTAAGTGTCCATATATATTCATTGGACCATTAGTAAGAATGGATTTTCATTCTTGCTCTTAAAAGGTGTGAAGGTTGCCTTGACAGCAGTGAGAGATATTGATTACTATTTTTACTGTGAATGTTTAGGTGGTTACTGTCTAATTACATCATTATCCCATTTAGCTTTAAGCACTATTTCACTTAATATATTTAAGATATAAAATATTAAAATCTAATCTCCTAAATTCTGCAATCTCTGATAATTATTTGTTCCCAATGAATTTAATCTATTGTATAATTTTATAATTAAGGACAAGAATGTCACTTTAATTCACTTAATGCTATTTAATGGGATATCGCCAAAATTCAATGCAAACAAATGACAGTCAGGATCTAGAGTACTGAATCCAGGATACTAAATAAATTACAGTCATTGTAGTCTATGCCAAATCAGAAAAAATGAACAGCAAAATCATAAACCAATGGATGAAGAGAGATGTTATCATGAAGACATGGTTCAATTTCATTTTAATTAATAAACTCGTGGCATTTTACATCACACATATATAATTAGGATACAAACATATATTAAAGAAGAAACTATCATTATGATGGCAGGATGTTTGACACTTATCAGTTAAACTGAAATAATTTGCTATCTATAAACTATCATTCCAACTTATTAAGTTAGATGAATTTCTATCCAAGTAATGACGATTGGATGACTTGTGTCTTTACAATTAATTCCATATGCTATTCCTTAGGTCAGATTGAAAACAAATAATAAATAAATTATTATTCACTAATCATTATACCAGGTTACAAATTTTTGCAATTAAAATTTTTAACTGATATACATGGAAGCAGTATATCACTATGTTAAAAAGCAACCACTATTTGAAGACTTCTCTCATGCTTATTTTTTGATCGTTACACATAAATAATAATATTTGCAATAAAAAAAATATCTGGATTTAATATATATATATTTGATATCATCATTATTAAAATCTATAACTATTGCTAATATTGACAATATGCCATCTTTAGTAATATTTTATTTTACAAATAAATATTCATCAGTTGTTATTAAGAAAACCTTAAATAGACAACAAACAGAACCATCAAAAAAAAATATATTGGTATGGTAGAGTATCCACACATATGCAAAAAACAGCAGACAAATTAAGGAAAATCTGCAATCAGCATAATATCAGAACAGCTTTCCAGAGTCATATCAAATTATGAAGAATTCTAACATCTATACAGCCTAAACATGAAATGCTAAAAAGCAAAAACTGCATCTATGAAATATCATGTGAATGTGGAAGAATATATATTGGCGAGACCAATAGTCCCATTAAAAAGCAATTGCAAGAACACAAACTGATGATTAGAAGAGAGAAAACAGATGTCTAAAGTACTAGACCATGTTTATATCAATGAACATGTGCTCAATTGGATAAATACAAAAATATCGAATAGAAAGGAAAAAGTACAAAGAAGAAAACTAAAAAAAAACGCTCTCATGACAATGTTGAATAACGCCATAAGTCAACTTATTGTGACAATACATAATGTATGGAAAACACTAATCAACTTTGCTCTTAGAAAAGCGTGGAGAAATCAAGAGAAACATCATAGATAAGTATATGAAAATTTTACTGACTGTTGCCTTTGGTAGGATGACTGTTGGTTAGTGTTATCTTAAAATTCAATATTCAAGAATCTAAGGGTCCAAATTCAATTCTCATCCTAGTACTTGACAATGGTCAGGCCAGAAACATTTAAAGAAGAGAGAATATTATCTCTTAAAATGCTGTGCATATACTAACCAGTGCGCTATTGCTAATAGTTGAATATAATTTGGAATACTTAAATAGTTATTTTTTTCTAAATACATTCAATACTTAACATTAGACGATGGAAATAGTTCAATATATAAATACAATTAAAATACCATCATCACAAGCCTTCAGAAAAATATTATTGGTATAAATTGTACATAGTTTACTAAAAGTTTTATAAATTGACTGAATTTATATTCAAATTTCATTTAATATTTATCTATACATTTTAATATTGATATATTAAATTTATAAAGTTAAATTCAGTTTTCTGCTTTATTATACATATTTCATCTTTCTTTTTTTTAGTCAATCCTAGTTTACAAAGAGGTACAATTTTGTTAAGTCTATTATAAGTATCGTCTTTTCGTAAAGCTCATAACACACACGCAATACTAATGTAATTCACCATATATATATATATATTGCTTAACACCTTTGGCTATTTATATTTATTATATAACGTATGATCTGATCTGTATATAATATACTGTACATAACTAACAGAATTTTTTATTTTCTTTGTAATTGACTATGATTTTATTCATTGCTTGATAAAAGCTTAATTGTAAATATTGACTTAAAACACTCATTTTTTATTCATGGTTCATGATTTCTCTCTAAATGAATAATGTTTAAGGAATCAGCGTTTCATTTTTTTTTAAAAAAAAAAAATTCGACGTCAATTAATCAAGTGGGAAAAGTATAAAATAACAAAAGGTAATAAAAACAAAAAACAAACAAACCAAGAGTTAAAAGAATAAATAATAAAAGCAATTACTTAAGATCATTAAATGCTAATATTATATCTATCATCACTACAATTATAATTAATATATACTATAAAAACATGAGGAGACTTCATTTGCATTCTTGCCCTATAAAACCATTTTCTTATTTAGCTCTTATCTTACATTACACACACAAAAAAAATGTTCTAATGCAAATAGGAATAAAAAATACAGATGGAAGCATTTAATGGAGAACAGCTTCTCTATAGACAGTTAGGAGTTCTATGCATATATCTGAACACCTTATTAGCTATGTTGAACATTCTTTTTACCTTACATATCTTTTTATTACTACTGTAGCTTTATCTTTTTTTTTCAATCTATGTTTAACCTCAATTTAGGATTATTAAAACATTTCATTAATGTGTAATACATTTCTTTTTTTTCTATCCCATTTTAAAAACTAATGTAAGTCAGTTACAACTCTTTTAAATATACGGGATTTGAACACAGACTGTCAAGCATCCTTCAACTATCTACACTATCTTATACCACTAATATACATGCCCAGTGTTATACCACTGATACATATGACCATACTATGGGTATCAGTGGTATAAGATAGTGTGGATAGTTGAAGGGTGCTTGAAAGTCTGTGTTCAAATCCCGTATATTTACAATTAAGTTCCAGCTATATGAAGAATACCTATATTTCAAATAATACTTTTTTAATTCGATAAAAGAGTAACTAAAACGAAAAAAAAAGTACCTTTTCCACTCATGTTGGAATTAATTTTTTCCCGTTCTCAATGAAATTTATATTGTAACTCTTTCAATAACCTACACTCTTTAAATAAATGTTTCTTAGTTTCTTTCACTTTTGTCATGCTTAGTATCCAAATTTTTATCCCATTTTCGATTCCTTTTCCGTGGTATTCAAAGCTTATGTGTCTGTGTTTTTAGATATATTTTTATATATTTACTTTTTATAACTGTACTTTTCCCTCCTTGATCAATCTGTCAACCCTTCTCTCCCAATTGCTTATAATTATATACTTCAAATCTTTTCTTTATCAATCCATTTTTATATAAAAATAAATAATATTACTATCTAATAGTTTTGCATAATGTAATTTTATAATCAATCACAACACAATTTAATCAATATACAGCATTATTCACAATATGAACGAGTTTATTATTTACTGTGATGAAATCAATAAATTGTAACCCTTAAAATATTTGTAATTTTCTTTTATTTCATCTCATCATAAATTATAAGCCCCATAATAATTTGATTTATATATTTCCCCATCTTCAAGTTTGTATATAGCTAATTCAAATTGCCAAGTAATAAAGTTGTCACCCGGCAAAAAAAAACTCTTAATTAGATCAAATGAATAGAAGATTCTCATTTGATTGCTTCCAAAAAAAGTTGAATGAAAAATGAAATAATAAAGGAGGGTAGATAAATTCTCATTAGGAATGCTAATAAAGGTGATCTATCTGCTCTGCACCATATTTTTTTATAGCAATAGTGCATTAATTGGGAAAGGCTGTACAAAGTTATAGTAATCGAGTCAGATAATTAGGATTAACTTATAACATAATTTAATGATTGTTTTAATACAGAATAATTTTTCACTAAACATACAATAATAAACATCAAATTCATATTTACATATTGTTTATCTGATTATCTTTATTGAATTGTAATTCATAATCACATGCTGATAAAACATATTAACGCATAAATATTTCAGCACTGCCTTTTTGTATGAAAATATTTCCAATAGTGGTCAGCGATTGGTTATTATTTTAGACAGTCGGCCATTTAATTATTAGTGGGATGTTTTGACAGCCAAAACTATTGCTGCCACATCTTTAACAAGTTGATAATTTTGTTTTTCTTTGATGTAAATACTATTATGTATTCCGAATTTTCTGAAGAAAGATTAAGTATTGCTCTAATCCTGTAATTTGACATGTCCATTGTTAAGGTTATGGTCAAATTATTATCAAAATGAATAAATAGATTGGCTGAATGTCAGCAATTCTTTAACTTTTGAAAAGTTCCATCTTGTGTTTCCTTCCAAATTTAATGCCAATTTTTTTCTCAAGCAAATAATGTAGGCTGTGGCCATAGAGACATTACCTCTTGGGAAATTCTTGAAAAAGTTTACTGGACCTAGGAAGGCCTGCAATTTTTTACATTCTTTATTTCTTAGCATTCTTGATTTTTTTTACCTTTTTTTTTTTTGGGTCAGATCTAATACTTGCACCTGTAATAATGTGGCCCCAAAATTTAATTTCTTTGCATTCTGAATACATTTTTCAGAATTTAATTTAGTACCAAATTTTGAGTTTCTCACATATATTATTTAATTTATTATGTAATGATTCTTCCAAATTAACTGGTACTAATATCCTATCAAAATAGTGTAGCTATGTGCAATTCACTTATCAGTATATCTATGCTTGCTTAGAATATATTTGAGCTTTATTATTATAAATGAAAGGTTATAATACTAAGTAGATTTGCCATCTCCTCTGATACTAGTATCTGTGATGACTGACATGTAAATCATTTTTCAAAAAAAGATTGACCCATCCAAACATGCTAGCATCTCTCTTACATTTCAAATGGAGTATGGACTTTTAGCCATACCTTTATTGTTATCCTTCTGTATATAGCCCACACATGTGGATTTGTCCATTAGCTTTTGTATATTATGCATGGAAGTGACTCTTCTGAATATTAATGCACATTATCATTCACTTCTTTAATAAAATATCAAGCTTCATTGAACTTTGCTTTCTGTGTAAAAGATACCTTCCATGGCTTACAATGAATAATTTTATACCTCCCAAAGCTCAATCTCAACACAATATTTATCTTACCTTGCTCAGACTTAAAAAATTTAAGAAATTTAGTTTATATTTCCCTTTTGATATTGACTTTATTAATATCATAATGTCTCTTTTTAAATATCTCTTTTCTATATGTTAATGCTTAGGGGAATAAATTATTTTCTCCTTATTATGGAATTTAAATTACCTTTTACAACATATACATTTAACTTTTCCCAATAGTTCTTAACGTCAATCATTATTCTAACTGCACATACACTTTCTTTATTACTATTTCAAACATAAAGTGGAAATAATGGATGACAGATAATACAATTATTGCTACGCAACCAATCAAAATCCACAATATAAAGTTTAACAGTATCTAAATTAGCATGGGCTCTTTTTTTTTTTTACTTCCCATACTAAATAATTTTTAAATCAGTCAGAAAAAATTTGTCTTGCAATTTAGGTGCTTTTATTAAATTTTCAAACAACTGGTAATGATGATTGGGAAAAGTTTTTCACAGTTTTAGAAGTCACACTTTTATAAAGTGGTTTCAGAACTTCAATTTTTTTTATTGCCACAAGCATTTCCATTATTAAGAACATTATGTAATCTTTTAAATCCAGAGCAGTTTTTTCTTTTCATGAAATATAAATATAAGATAGCTTTTCTTTCTAATAGATTTGCATATAATTTGTTTGGAACTATAGTCTCCCTCTTCAACCAAAAGTTTAAATTTCATGGAAAAGTTTTATCAGCATATTGGATGAAGAAATACTTTTATCTTCTAGGTTATTTTTAAAGCTCCTTGTGAATATCTTCATGGAGAAACAATGTTTTGCCTGGATAAAAGATTATCTTATAATTATTTGTAATACTTAGAATCCTTTAAGCTATACAGCTCCACAATATTGTATCTTTTCCATGTTAATTTAACACCTTAATGGCAAAAGCTTATTGTAGCTATGATTCCAACTCTATACTGTTCATTATGTATGGCATGAAAGTCAATCAAGGTATTTGTAAACTATGAATATCTACTTTTTTTTTCTTTTAATAACTAAAATCTTTTTCAAAACAGTTTATAATATTGAGGTCATAGTATAATAAAAAAAACACTCAGTATAGTATAATACTAGATATAGTATATCATAAATTATTAATTGTATAAAAGTCTACAAGTAAATTTCTATTGTCATTTTCATGTAAAGTGTACATCTTTCTTTTTTTAAGCATGCACATTTTAAAAACAAAAACTTGAAGCTTCTAATTCATAAAGTAGAAATTTATTATTCTGCAAATATTCAATTGTGATCATGCAAAAATGGAAAGTATTCAGTCATGAATAATGAGGGCCATTTTGTATTTAAGTGTTACTTGACTGCCAAAGAATCTAACTTTATAATTCATATTTTTTATTACTCTTTTATAAAAAAAAAAAATCTTAATGACCTCAGTTATATGGAATATAAACTAGATTTTTCATCATTCTCATTTATTCTTTCCTTTATTTCTTATTACTCTTTCATAAAAAAAAAAAAAAATCTTAATGACCTCAGTTATATGGAATATAAGCTAGATTTTTCATCATTCTCATTTATTCTTTCCTTTATTTCTTAATTTTTAGCTATCTGTACAATACTTTTTCTCAATTAACAAAATATTCAAAAGTCTATACCTCTCTCTTTTTTATCCTAACTTCATACTTTTCTCCAATGTCATGCAATTACTTCCATTTTCATTTCTACAAGTGATTGGATGATATATTGCAAATTAATTGATTATTTTAATTAAAAAATGATGCTAGAAGTTACTACTGGTTTCTAGAAATTATTACATATTAATACATGCATGCTATTCATTTGAACATACTTGTTAATTTTCATTCATTATATTTAGTTAACAGAATACTAATAATAGCATTTATTTAATATGAAACAATTTCCAGAAGTTAATGTTAACTTTTAACTCAATTTTTAAATATAATTAATCAACTAACTTGTGATTCATGATCATTTAATTGTTTTTAGTAAATAAAAATAAAATCACTGCCATCTACTTTTCAAGAGCTTAAAAATATAGCGAGTATAGACAATGATGTTTGCAAGTTTCAGTATTACTCAATGTACATATTATTTAAGGTTTAATTCTATATATTCATTAGCAATCTTTACAAAGTAGAATATCAGAGTATTCATTTTAATATGCTTGTAAAATTCATCATAAATATGTACTAGAATCATATACTGTAATGACAATTAGGTAAGGATAAATTAAAGTTGTTGTATATTTATGCAAAGAAATAATACAACCCTTTCTTATATCTGAAGATTAAGCAGTCAAAAATGTTATAGGAGAGTTAAATAAAGCATTGTGGAAAATGCATTAAAAGGAATGTAGTTTTTTCAAGATTAGATATAAGCAAGGAGAAAGGAATGGAAGAAGTGTTGAGCAAGTGTTATCATTTAATCATAATTAGAATTTCCTGGAAAATTTCATCTGCTCGTCTGAATTAAATAGTATATATATATATATTTTTTTTGTTAATCAAATTTCATGCCCATCTGTACATCTTAATCATTGTATCAAACAGTTATATAAAATGATTAATTTTTACATCACCATTTAATTGTTTTTTTTTTCCGCACTCACCTAATTAATCTTTAGAATGCCTAGAATATTCATTGATACTGAATATATAAAACATGCATTACAGTAATTAAAAATAGAACTAATAAAAACTTAGAATTCATATATTTATTAGTTGGTCCATTAATTTCATCAAACTATTGCAAGCTTATTGTTGTTGCAAGCTATATTTGTATATATAGGTCACATTATTAATTTTGATGAAGCTAAGATTGTCTTCTTTGCGAGAAATGAAATTAAAAGAATTAAAAAATCTTTAATGTTAAAAATTTATGATTCTGAAAGTTTTTTTAATATTAAGGGTGAATGGAAGGTAAATGGAATGGTGGGCAATGTTTAGTCTAAATACGTTGTTTTATAATTCTTTACACTTGAGAAGTCTGCTTGTAGCAGTGAATTAGTAGTATTTCAGAGTTTATTTTCTTGGCTAGTCTGGTGGAGTTGTGAATTTGGGGTAATTTTGATTACATATATATGTATGTATATATATTGTAACCTAATAAAAGAAAGAGATGATGGGGGGGGGTGAACAAAAGGAATGAAGAAAAGATGGATGAGAAATGAGAGAAGGCCTAATTGTAACCTATACAAAAGAAATGAAGAGATAAGATGAAGATAGGATGGAATGAAGAAGATAAAGAGCGAGAGAGAGATGATGATAAACTAATCTATAAGAGATGGAGATGAAAAGATGGAATGAAAGAGAGATGAGATGATAAGATAAATGATGCTTGTACTATTATAGACTCCTAACGACTTGACTCAGTGAGGGTTACAATAAATTTAAGAAAGAATGATGATCCAGAGATGTATAATCGGATAGAGACCAAATCCAATACCAATGCAGATATAACTATTATTAATGATCTACCACTAAACAATATAAAAGATAATTTTAAATCATTAGTTAATAGTTATCAGAATCGGCCTACCATCATATCATACACTCTGAATAAGAATAAATAATACTCTGTTTGGAAAGATTATCTCATTAAATTATAACTAACAAGGCAACAAGAGTAAACAATCTCAGGGGTTTTAAAACTAAACTCTTGTGCAAAATAAAAGTTTAAGTTGCCTACTAAATAATTACTAGGATAAATAAACAGGTGAGTGATATCTTGGCTGACCATAAGAGAACTACCTTATGTTCAATCATAGAGTAATAAACAAAAAATATTAATCCAAAGATTTGATGAATTAATCTAAATTTTAATGAATAATGGCCTATTACCCAAGACATTACTTGAGCAAGGAAAAGGGTACTTTTTATGTTTTTCCCCATACTCACAGACAACCTACTAAGGACCTTAAATGTAGATGGATTATAATTGTTTAAACATATAAGAAGATGATAGATAATATGCAGCTAGTGTAAGATAATGTGCAGCTTTTAAAATAGTAAATAATAAATACTTTTCTGAAACACTAATATTCTTTATCTCATTGCATATTCTTTAGTTTGAGAAGATATAATGATAACTGAAAAATTAACTTTTAAATGAGCATTCAATTAAGTATCTGATATAATGTAATCATCTGTTACTGTGATTCAATCTAAGAATCACTTAGATTAGCATAGCTTTATATAATTTAAACCAGTATCAAAATATATTTTATATATCTTATGATATTTTATGAACTTTGGAACTCAAGACAATAATATTTTTCATATAAAAGCAAAACAAACAGAAAGAAAACTTTTTTAAAATAATAATAATATGGTTTATTAATAACAACAAAATTATTAGAATAAACATTGCCAAGATAGTGCTGGAATCTTTTTTTTAAAAGGAAAACATTTTGACTCTAAACTTTATTTTAGGTTTACAAAATTATAACAATTTATCTGGCTAAGTTACTGAGTATTCCTCTTAAACTCTTTTAAACTGTTTATTTTGACAAACAAAATAATAAAATAAATAAATACATATAAGAGCAAGCAGAGGCTATTTGATATTAAATTCTAATCTCTTTTAACAATTAGAGATTCCAAATCTTTAAACTTCAATTACAATGGTCTAAGTTTAAAACTACTTCAGCTTTTTGAGCGCTGCGAGCGCGCATCAGGCAGCGTTCAGATGATGTTTTGTTTTCTTTCTTTACTGACGTAAAAGGTATAAGTGTGACGTAGATGAAATACGATCGTTCAAAAGGTTGGTGACGTAGCTTTCAGAAAATGTTTATTTCAAAAAAAATCGGTTAAAATTTAAATTTTTGGCAGCAGTTTTAATCAACCACAGTATTTAATTCTTTTGTCTTTTTTAATAATTTTTGTACTTATCATGAAGCGATAAAAGACAAAAATAATTTACGGGGCTGCAGATGACATTTCTCCGGTACTATTACAAAGATGGCTGACAGAAGCTGTTCAACGTAATTTTGTAAGTAACATTTAAAAATTTTTTTAATTTTTTTAATAAAACTATAATATATTTTTATTTAAATTATCATTTTTATTAATTATTTTTAGTTTGTAATTTGTGTGTGTTAGTTATTTACGCTCATATACAATTAATATCTAATGTAACTTTTAACGTTCTACACTTATAAAAATAATGTTTTTCAAGAAGTATAATTTATTACGAAAATCATTAATTATGTTTATATATATAATATAATATGGTTTATAAGTAATTTGTTATAATTCCAATTCTTGTTTACGTTTTTCAAGTCTATAGCTAACAAATGATCTGTATGCAAATAAATTATATATACGTGATTCATGCTTTGGTTTTGCTATATGTTTCATAACATTATTTTCAAGTCAATAGCTAACAAATATACTATATGCAAATAAATTATATCTATGTAGTACAATAAATATAATAAGATAGCATCACTTCTGTGCATAAAGAATATAAACATCACTTGTGTGCATAAAGAATATAAACATCACTGATGTACACAAAAAATATAAAATGAAGAGATGAAACTCATTTTATCATAGTGATATAGAAAGTAGCCTACAATTTCTAGTTTTAGACAGACAAGAAGCCAATTGCTATGAAGATTTCTTTTGTATCTTTTATTAGGATGAATCTTTTTCTTTATAGATGCCTTTGACATTTAGAACATTTGGGGTACAAGATAAAAATGAAGAAGTCATATCCAACTTCTTTTGGAGATTGTGAAGCTGTGGATTATCTCAGGTAAGACATGTTATACATGTTTAGAAAGATAATTTTGTGAGGAATGCAAAGAAATTATCACTGAAGATGTATTTTCAATTTTAGTTAATGTTACTTTTCAAATTATGAACAAACAATAAAATAATAAGTATTTCGGATGTGAAAATTTCTTTTTTTCCTATTTTTTATATAGTTATCACTATTTATTTTATGCTTATTGTTTTCCTTAATTTTTCTAGTTTATAGAAATGTAATTGTTTTTGCTCTAACATAATTAAAACTGAAGTTATTGTGACAATTGTGTCTCAGGCCAGTATTTTAAAAAATTCAATATGGCGGCTTGAAGCTGAAGTAGTTTTAACAGGCATAATTCTATTTTTATTAGCATATTTACTAATATTGTGATGTTATTTAAAAATCAGAATAACACACTAATAGGTTTATATTGACTTCCTGAAGCTAAGCAAACGCTAAGCCGGAATAAGCATATACAGCATATTGTGCCGGTCAAAACATGCTTATCCATCTAACACGAGCTGGAACTCACAAAATGTACTTCAAACCCAGTCGAGCCTGAGATTTTGGTCAGGGACCAGCCTGGATTCGAACCCACTCTCCAAGCCCCAGATCAAACACTTAATAGACAACATAATGATGGCACACAAGAATTACTTCTTAATCCGGCCCACTAGCAAATCGGAGAAAACAAAAGACTCATGGACTTAAACATACATATAAACAACTTAAATACTAAAGACATTCCAAAGATAAAATATAATATATTAATTTAATAGGGGTTTTACTAATGAAATAGCTATGGGCAATTAGTGAATTGGATTGATTTAATAATGTGACAGAAACTGATATATGATGAATTAAAATATATTTATTGACAATTGTTGTTGGCAAATGCATGCAGGCATTTTATTCATAAAGTAACATTACTCTAGGCCATTTAAACAATAATTGATACGTTGGCTATTATTTAATTGCGCCAATATTATTTAATGGAAACAAATACCCTACTATATAACCAATCACTACATTAACTTTTATTAGTTATGCCCTTTCATCATCAGTTCGAGTGGCTATTATTCGTGAAATCAAACCAAGTCTGGAGTGAAATTTAATAATACATGCGATTATAATAAGTTCTTATATTAAACATGGGCATATAAAGCATCCCAGATAGCTTTAGATCGAACGGGTTTTCAAGAATGCTTTGGTTTAATGCCGAAGATTGCATATTAGTGAGGAAAGAGTTGGCTATAACGATTTTACTAATATGCTAGGCACAAGTAAAATATAATAATAAAGTTGCTCTGTGGATGGAAAAATAGTTTTAGGGTTTTTGTGACAAACAACGGTTTACCCAATAACCGGTGTCATGCTGCTAAAAAGAGAACCTTTATTGGTTCAATGAAGTGGGGGGACTTACGTGCTAATCTGGCCCTTAGCTCAGTATTCTACTGCACTACCCATAAAAGAGGAAGATGGGCTGGACTTACCGTGGCTCCATCTTATATATATAAAACAGCACGAGAAAATATTAATAAGTTTCATATCCGCCAAGCCAAAGGATATTATATATTAAATATCATATATTAAATGAAACCAGTTCATCAGCTTGATCAAAAGAGCCAACTCTTCTGTAGCATGAGAAATACGATATGCTACTGATGGGAATATATATATATACAAACTTTACTTTATCCCATTCAATCTCTTTAGTTATCTATAACTACTAAACTTTAAAAAGGGGGGAAAGTATATTTAATAAGGCACTTACGAATACTTTACTAAAAAAAATATACTTATGATTGCACTCCAGGCTAGTTTAATCTTTAGTAATATAATAATTAAAGGTTGAAAAGCCACATTTTATATTTATATTAATTAATTTACTAAATAACAAAATATGAATTTGGGTTCCAAAACAGCGCACAAAATGACGCTATATAAATAATAATACAGAGATTTTAAATTTATATCTTTAAAAACATATTCTATAATTAAATGCACGCCGTTTCGAAACATAGGCATAACTAATAATAATTAAAAATAAGCAAAAGAAAAGCAAAATATAACTGCAGTGATTAAATTATAAAGCAAAACATTAATTAACACAGAAATTTAGCAAAAGTATTTCATTTATAGAAAGAGTTTACCATATTGAATTAATAAAGAAATTTGCAAAAGTATTTCATTTTATAGAATTTAAATATTATTTGGAAAACAATTTAGACAGAGGTTACAATAATATGGTTAGCTAACCTGATTTTAAAGAAATAATGATTGTTTTTGAAATGCACATAGAGCTCTGCTATTTTAGTAATATTAAAACAGTTTTCCTGTAGATAGACTGGAGATATTCGAACTGGAACGAAGGTGATTTCTTTGGCGGCTTGTAGCATCTTCAATTTAGTTGGGAGACGATTTTAAAATGGTGTTGGAACGAAAGGAAGTCCCTTTTAGTGGCGTATGGCATCTTTCATTTGGTATAAGCTTTTGGGTTGTTGCTTCGGCATTGGATGGATTGAACTTCAGCGTTCCATCATGGGAATGGCAGCAAAATTTTGCCTGACTTTAGCCGGACATGGTAAAATTAACCAATTTATAACTTGGATAATAATAGCTCTTCAAAAGCAAGATGGAGTATCTCTTTTTCCGCTTAAAATAAGGCCTATTTATACATTTTCACAAAACCTTAACACCTTTTTGGAATTTTGTTTGCCTCGGGATCAATTGACTTTTAATTAAATAAAATAATATAATCCAATTTCTACAACAGATAACGTCTCCGAGGTGTTACATTTAATTTACTTAAAATTTATTAAAATATATAAATTATATAATTTGATTCAGTTTCATTAATTAAATTCCTTTTTAGGTGTTAAAGAAATGTTAAAGCTTAGCAGAAGGAACGGTATTCTGATTTAATCATAAAGTCTTTTGTTGAAACAAAAATCAATCAGTAAACAGATTTTACATTTACCCGGGGTGCGGTCCTAATTGATTTCTTGTTTACACAAAATTCTCATTTTTAATTACAAACGGATGATTTTTATTTTACTGAAATAAATAACTTTTAACATATTTGTTTTTACAAAATTAACAAATTGGACAGATTTAAAAAAAATATTTTAGTTTGTTATATATATAAAACATTAAATCAGAAAACCGTTAAATATATTTTAAAGAAAACATTTTACATTATTTTTATTTAAACTTAAATATATATGTATCATTCCAATGTTTAACTTATCCATCCACATACGAATATAATAGCGAATATAATTAAGTATTGACTGAAAATTAATAAAACATTTTATAATAAATTCTGAGCATTGCGTGTTTCGTATGTAAATGGGATGCCATTCAAGCGGCCATTATAGCAAAGTTTTCCCGCTCGACTTATATATTACATTTTTACATTTAAGATAGGTTCGAAACTAGTTCAGACGAGTAGGTCATTAGGTTGATGGTGAAACGGAAAGAGATTGGAAGGTTTATGTTTCATATTAGTAAACTTAGTATAAAAAAAAAACAAATAAAAAAAAGACTTTACTTATATAAACAGGGAGCTAAATTATGGCTTCTTTCAAAATATAAACTCATGGCCTAATCCCACGCTAAACTTATGATAATACATCACACTAGATTACACTATATAATAAATTTAATGCTTCTCACAATTATCAATACATACAATGAAATTATCGGTTATTAGTAAATATTTTAAACTTAAACAGATATATACCCAAACGAGTATACAGCTTTGTCAAAATAATGGATATGTTTTTTTTATATATATAAAATATAATGCGTGTAATATATAAAAGGGTATATAGATAAAAGATATGGATCAAATATAAAGTGTATAATATATAGTGTATATAGATAAAATATAAAGTGTATAATATATATGTATATAGGGTATATAAATGAAATATGAAGTGTATAATATATAAAGTGTATAATATATATATATAAATGGTATGTAAAAAGATCAAAACACACAAAAAACTAACAATTTAAATAGGATCTGGGGGTTGTTTAAGGAGTAACTCCACGCTGGGGTTGAAACAACATCCCAACAGATCATCATCTTTATTTTCTTCTTTCAACCTCACAGGAGATCGCTTAGGGTGCATTGTCAGTTTCGTATCTCATTATGCAGCTCGAGATCCTTTTCTTCAAACTTGGGTTCCTGGTCTGCTACAGATAATTTACTAGAATTTTCTATAGGAGTTTCTTGGCATGGTGTGTCTAGATGCTCTGTCTTATTTGTGTCAACCACGTTTATTATTGCTTGTGTACATTTTACATTATTTTCCTTTTCAGTGGTATTTTCTTTAGTAAGTGCTTTTTCCCATTCCTTGCTTTGATTTTGCGTCTTTTGGGATTCATTCTTTTCCAACCCAACTTGTTCTTCATACCGGGACAATGTGCTATTTTCATAATTAAGCTGGCACTTATGCTTGCTTAAAAAGTCGTTTCCTTTGATTTTGGTATTTTCCTGATCGACTTTGGCTTCCACCTCTCTAAAATTATTTTCAGTATCATCTTCAGTCTGGCCAATAACTTGCACTATCTCATGTCTATTAAGTCTTTTATCTTGGTAATCACTAGCAAAGTTGCTTTTTTTACTTTCCTTTTCTCTTTTATTTCCGCTACATCTTTCAACTCTTGAGTATACGCTATCATAACGTTTTCTTCTTTAGCAGCCATTTGATTTTTTTCCATTAAATTTTCTCTGATTTCATTTCCTTTTGAGTCTCTTCATAGCCTTGAAATTTGTTGCCTAATTCTGCACCGTTATAAACCTTATCTATCAAATTCTTTTCTTGACATTCTACCTTCTCTACTAAGATCTTAACTTCTCTAATTATAACCCTATCTTGATTATTTTCCACTTGACTTGTCTGTAACGTTTCCTTGAATTCTCCCGTAACTTTATATTTATGCTGGCCGCTGACTGATGGCCTAATTTATTTAATTTGGGCCTCAAATCTTTGGTCAATTTTCTGATCCCTTTGCTCCATTTTCTGTCTGTATCTTTCATTCCTTTCTTCCATTTTCTGATCCATTTTTTTTATTCCATTCCTCCATTTTCTGATCCCGTTTTTTATTCCATTCCTCCATTTTCTGATCCTGTTTTTTATTCCATTCCTCCATTTTCTGATCCCATTTTTTATTCCATTCCTCCGTATCCTGTCTAAGCTGTCTCAGCAACCAGTTAAAATCCCAACCTTCCTGCTTAATCTTCATCGGTCTGTTCTAATATTTTTGTAACTAAATTCTCTGGCATAGCTACAGTTTTTGTTATCTTATACAATCGTTTCAAAATTTTTATTATTTTGTACCTAATAAATATTTGATTTTTAAAACTTTTATACTTTTAATATGGCTGTTTGCTGCTCTCCCCCTTCAAGAACGACTCATTCGCTTCCATCCCAACTCTATGCCTAACTCACTAATATATCTATAGGTCTACACCTTCATCTCGATGCCCATCCAACATATAAAAAAAAAAAAAATTCATCTCCTTACTTTTTATTTTATTTATTTAATAAAGTATGTGAAACTTTTTTTATTTAAAAAACAAAATCCCTTCTTCTTTTTTTTTTTTTAGCTTTAATAAAATATACTAAAACTAAAAAAAAAATCTTTTTTTTTTCTCGTCTATATATCTAAAGTATAACATATTTTTTTATATTAAAGATGACTTAATAAAAACTTAACTCACCTCCGGTCTCTTCTTCCAGCTGTTTATGTTTAAATATATATACTTAAATAGTTCATGCTTATGATCTAATTTCGTTTACCCGTCTGCACCAATTTCAAACCTTTTAACTTTTGGTTAATTTGACGTTACTTATATATATATTTCTTACTAATTTTAAACCATTCCAATTCATAAAAATACTTTGATAAAACAAGACCCCCCTTTAATTTAATTTTCTTTTCTCTGCTCCCTAATGACAAATTTATAAGAGGATGACTTATAACTTGATCCATCATCCTCAGGCGCCAGTCACTAGTGAAGCAATGGATCTGAAGCCCAATCCATGCTTCACATCTTCCTATAAACTTGATTAATATTGTAAACCTAAATTAAGTTTATAGTCCAATATCAGCAGGGTTTTGCATTACAGCTAAAATTAATTACGTTATTAAATTTGTATTTGCTTTTAAATATTTTTTTTTAAATAAATTCCATTGTAACATTAAATTGCTGTTAAAAATATTACTTGTGAAAACCGTTTAGTCAAACATATATATACGTCAAGCATATATATATGAATTAATGCAAAAATTCTGCTGAAATAAAATGCTTATTCTACAATAAAAAATAATAATATATTGTTGTTAAAATTTTGTTAAAATATTTAGTATGATTTGATTTTGAGATAAGCCCGCCAACATTTTCTAAAAGAATGTATAGTTTTAATTAGTGAGCCATTCAAGTCTAATTAAAGATGGCCTTCTCTTTTTTTTTTTAATTAATAGAATTCAAACTTTAAAGAAGGAAAGTTAGAGTAAAAAAGTTAAAGTTATTTTTAGAAAATGTTACTTTGAAACAAAGGAGCATGGGGGCTTATCAAGATCATACGAACAATAGAAGGTAGCTGACAGAGAGGGTATAAATAAAAGGGAGAACAAAAGATCAGGCAATCAGAGTTTCCTTTTGGAAAAGATCAGGCATTCAGATTTTCCTTTTGGAAAAGATCAGTCATTCAGATTTTCCTTTTGGAAAAGATTATTCGTTCAGAGTATTCTTGCAGGCTGTCAGATTGCTCCGTGGAGAACTTTAGAAATTTTGCTGTTGCCTGTTGTGATTTTATTATATGAATTCGATGGAGTCTACCATGCTTGGCTAGGCAAATAAATAACTTTGTCTACCGCCGAGGGTTCCTCAATACCAGAAAAATGCCGTAGTATTTACTCAATCGTCATCTGAACTCTGTGCCGTGTCTGGAGGACTTTTGTGAAACCATGCTACCGATTTCCACTTTCCTTATCCGGACAAACACATCTCATCAGACGGATCAAGCTACGCCCGTCGATGGAACATGACCAAGGAATGAGGACGGTAATCATCTCTCTCCTCATGAACTATTTATTATGCTACCCTTTTTGTCCATACTTTTTTATAATAGCTTCCTTGAATATTTATGAAATGTGTTTAATGATATTTATAATGTAACTATTTTTATTAGACTAGTTAGATATATGTATATGTGATCATCTATCTAGATATTTAACCCTTTTTCCTTCGCTATTCTTCAATACTCCCAGGTGTAAATATTTTAATTCTATTGCGGTTAAGTTTATTAGTTAATTGTTCATATAAAAATCCCTTTCCAGTTTTATTCATACTTGTAAAATTTAGTACGAGTAAGTTTCCTTTTTTTTTGTTTGCCAACTTGATCTCGATAACGCTTCGTTTGTCCGCCATTAGCTTCTTACGTATGTCAGATTTAGCGATATACATCTTAAATCATTTTAAACTCTGTTTTAGCGCAAAGCAATTCGAAACTGCTTTGCAAAAGATTTTTATTATTGCACCTTATCGAGCAGATTCGAGTTGACAATGTTTAATAAAGCTGGGAAGGAAAGATTTAGACCGCAAGCATATTAATCTGGTTCTCATTGTCTCATTAGTTATTCATTAATTTCGGGGAATAGCGAAGGCCATTAAATTATTAATAATATTTCAAATGTCATTTATTAAAGATATTTATTTAACTAAAAAGCTTGAGTTTGTTAGTTATCTTTCAATGCTTTGTTTTACTTTTAAATGATCCAGGCACGCAAAACACATATTTCTAAGTATTTTTGCACATTTAACTATTTAGCTCCGTAGGTGGTTCTGTCCATGTCTCCCGCTGATGCTAAGCTCATGGCTCGGTAAGAAAATATCTATGCGTGTCTCAGATAGTGTTGTTCGGTTCATGATAGCTTCGAGACTAGACGAATAGGGCAGAGGTCATAGTATTCTTGGTTTAATATCTCGCATATGGGTGGCCTCGAGGTACTTTTGCCTAGTATTCAAACTGGGTTAAATCAACATACATCATCTGACTGTCACACTAGTGAACAGGAAAGACACAAAATAAATTTTTTTACTATATACACACAAAAGTCCATAACCCAGAGTATGTAGGTGTTTACATCGAAGCCCCACGTTGGGCACCAAATGCGGAAAAAAAACCTTATGTGCCGGTCAAAACATGCTTATCCATCTAACATGAGCTGGAACTCACAAATTGTACTTCAAACCCAGTCAAGCCCGAGATTTTGGTCAGGGACCAGCCTGGATTCGAACCCACTCTCCAAGCCCCAGATCATACACCTAATGGACAACATAACAATGATGGCACAGAAGAATTAATTCTTAATCTGGCCCACTAGCAAATCGGAGAAAACAAAAGACTCATGGACTTAAACATGCATATAAACAACTTAAATACTAAAGACATTCCAAAGATAAAATCTAATATATTAATTTAATAGGGGTTTTACTAATGAAATAGCTATGGGCAATTAGTGAATTGGATTGATTCATTAATGCGACAGAAACTGATATATGATGAATTAAAATATATTTATTGACAATTGTTGTTGGCATTTGCACGCAGGCATTTTATTCATAAAGCAACATTACTCTAGGCCATTTAAACAATAATTGATACGTTGGCTATTATTTAATTGCGCCAATATTATTTAACCCTTTGAACGATGATTATATAATTGGCCGAATGAGTTAAAAATCAAAACTTGTAATTGGCCAACTCACAACTTTAACAAAATCTATTGTTAAAATAGATCACTTTTAATAATATAAATACGTTAGTTTCGTTTGTAAAAAGTATATTACTGAATTGGCAGATTATGAAAGCAAACGAAAATCTTTTCAAAAATAAAATTTGATTTATAATTTAAAAAATATTCAATTGCGGTGAAATAAAAATAACCGCTATTCAACCAACGCAATCTTTTTTTTTTCACTTTAACGTTACGATCAATATGTAGCAATAAATAAATAATTCTTGGTAATATCTTAACTATTTTTCTAAAATAATTTGATTTTTAGTATTATTTTATCAATAATAATTTGTAATTCAATTCAAATATTGTTTAAAATGTTGTAAACATTCGTTTATCATTTTCGTAATAAAAATCAAAACGAACGTAACTTTTTGGCAGCCATTTCCCTTTCTGACAGAAGTGGGACAGCCAATAAGATTCAAGAAAAGTTGGTGAGGAGGCGGTGCTTTGGTTTTGTTTGACATATATGGTCATTTTTATTGATTTTTTACTTGTAAATTTATTCTGAAGAGGGCACCATCTTACAGAACTTTTGATTTTCTTTCTAATGACGTATCATATGTATACGTGGGATAAAAAGTAGCTGATTTAGAGTGATGTCAAATCTCATTTTCAGACGAGTCATGCATTATAAGAGTTGATGGAAAAAAATACCCTACTATAAAACCAATCACTACATTAACTTTTATTAGTTATGCCGTTTCATCATCAGTTCGAGTGGCTATTGTTCGTGAAATCAAACCAAGTCGAGTGAAATTTAATAATACATGTGATTATCATAAGTTCTTATATTAAACATGGGCATATAAAGCATCCCAGATAGTTTTAGATCGAACGGGTTTTCAAGAATGCTTCGGTTTAATGCCGAAGATTGCATATTAGTGAGGAAAGAGTTGGCTATAATGATTTTACTAATATGCTAGGCACAAGTAAAATATAATAATAAAGTTACTCTGCGGATGGAAAAATAGTTTTAGAGTTTTTGTGACAAACAACGGTTTACCCAATAACCGGTGTCATGCTGCTAAAAAGGGAACCTTTATTGGTTCAATGAACTGGGGGAACTTACGTGCTAATCTGGCCCTTAGCTCAGTATTAGCTACTGTACTACCCATAAAAGAGGAAGATGGGCTGGACTTACCGTGGCTCCATCTTATATAGATAAAACAGCACGAGAAAATATTAATAACTTTCACATCCACCAAGCCGAAGGATATTATAAATTAAATATCATATATTAAATGAACACCAGTTCATCAGCTTGATCAAAAGAGCCAACTCTTCTGTAGTATGAGAAATACGATATGCTACTGATGGGAATATATTGTAACAATCCGGAGCAATAACACTTAACGTAAACTGCACTACAGGACGCCATCTAGGCATTTGAACCTAGAAAAATTTATAAAGTAGGCAGATACGTAAGTCAAAAAAAAAAAAATTTTTTTTTTTTTTTTTTAAATTTTGATTCCGGTCGTTAGCCCATGTCACTAGCTCAGTGGAATAGCAGAGATTTAATAATATAATCTAAGAGTATATATAAAAAAAGAATAAAATAAGCCACTGCCAATAATTAACATACAAAAATTTATTTACGCACATATATATAAGATTTAAAATTATTTTAGTATTAGTTTACATTTCAAAATTTAACCTACATTTTTAACTTTGATTTTTGATTTTAATTCACATTTACTTACTATTATATTCTAATTTTACATTTTTAATTAAGTTCGCACAGATAAATTTATGAAAGCTTGTTTATAATGTTGAATATAGATCGGTTATATAGATTACACGGTTAAAAACATTTCAAAGTAAACATAAATGATCAAAATATAAAATCATTGATACTGGCAATTGCAGAGGGAAATTTATAAGTAACCCAGTAGTATTCACCATAAGATACTTGCATTGTCACCAATGACTTAAAAGACATCCGAATAAATACATTTTAGATACTCACCGTAAGGTATCATTATTTATCGAATGTCTATATATTTTGATCAAATATGAAAACCCAAAACATACTTAACCGATAACCAATCCATGCAAGCATCCATAAACAATTTAAATTTAATGCATTTTTATTTAGGGTCGAGTATGAATAGACTACATAAATTTGCTTTTGAAAATAAACATTCTATCCCTATTTAACCTTAGGCTAAAATTCGCAGTCAAACTGGCATCAATCCACCTGATATATCGATGTATTCAATGTAATACGAAATACGGCGGCACCAAAAGTTAAGAGAAGAAATTGCCTCTCGAGAAATAGGAATATGACATCTATCAGACAAGAAGAGCAATAAAAAAAAATCCATAGAAAGGAACTGCGCTCTGCGTCTTATAATTCCTTCCATAGGCAAATCGGGAGAGTGCAGCGTATGAAGCGATTCTGCCAGTAGCGAATCTCCGACTACATCTACTAACTACATCAATATATCCAATCCATTGACCCAATTTAACGACACAAATAACCTAAGATTACCCTTCCCTAATATAACTTTACAAATCTATACAGCCATTCACGCCCAACTTAAGTTTAACATTTATATAATTAATTTAACGAAAAACAAAAAAATCATGATAAAAACTTAAAGAACAAAAAATAAATAAATGGAAATGATTTTACATAAATAAGAAAAAAAAATACATCAAATAACACTATTAATAAAGAATTTAGTTTGGTCAGATAGGATTCTATTTGTAACAATTAAATTACTAGGAAAGTTTAAAATTTAAAGTTCTTAGTGTTTTCAAATTAATATTGTTCGTTATATTTTATAAAGTTCTTACGGTTTTAGAAATGTTCATCTTTAACAGTTGCTTGCCGTTTGAAATCCAGCGTTAAATTTCCCAATGATCTTGTGGTCCTCTGAATATAAGAAAAGCAATGTTTCATTTTTCCATTTTATAACAACTGAAGGGATTGAACGTGAGTCTTTTTCAATCCCTTCTCCTTCGCTTCACACTAACACATTTCTGTCACATCGTAAATAATCAATAATAATCACTTCCAAATTTTCCTTTTATATGTATTCGAAGGATTGACTTGGCATTATGTCATCGATGTGATGATCCTTTCGCTGAGGTCCGATTTCCCGATGGATTTCTTTCATTGGCTATTTGTTTCTATTGTTTTCCTATCTGACCGATGTTTTTACATTTAGATGCCCAAGGCTGGTTTACATTTGACTAATTAAATTTATCATTTCCATTTCTGATTAATTAACCTGTTTTCTAAATCAAAGATATATTTAAAGATATAATTTTATCTCCAAATCTCTTTAAAATTTAGTTTTAATATACTTTTTCTTTAATAAAGTTTTATTTTAATAATTTTTCATTATCTGTGCGATTTAATATATACGAGTTTAAGATATTTAATTTCAATTTTTAATTCTTAAAGAAAATTTTTAAATGCGAACTTTTTAATTTACTTTCATGTTTAATAAATAAAAAAAAAACAATGTAACGAATGTCTGTGCTCGTTACAATATATACAAACTTTACTTTATCCCGTTCAATATACAAACTTTACTTTATCCCGTTCAATCTCTTTAGTTATGTATAATTACTAAACTTTCAAAAGGGGGAAAAGTATATTTAATAAGGCACTTACGAATACTTTACTAAAAAATATATACTTATGATTGCACTCCAGGCTAGTTTAATCTTTAGTAATATAATAATTAATGGTTGAAAAGCCACATTTTATATTTATATTAATTAATTTACTAAATAACAAAATATGAATTTGGGTTTCGAAACAGCGCATGAAATGACGCTATATAAATAATAATACGGAGATTTTAAATTTATATCTTTAAAAACATATTCTATAATTAAATGCACGCTGTTTTGAAACATAGGCATAACTAATAATAATTAAAAATAAGCAAAGGAAAAGCAAAATATAACTGCAGTGATTAAATTATATAGCAAAACATTAATTAACACAGAAATTTAGCAAAAGTATTTCATTTATAGAAAGAATTTACCATATTGAATTAATAAAGAAATTTGCAAAAGTATTTCATTTTATAGAATTTAAATATTATTTGGAAAACAATTTAGACAGAGATTACAATATGGCTAGCTAACCTGATTTTGAAGAAATAATGATTGTTTTTGAAATTCATATAGAGCTCTGCTATTTTAGTAATATTAAAACAGTTCTGCTGTAGATAGACTGGAGATATTCGAACTGGAACAAAGGTGATTTCTTTGGCGGCTTGTAGCATCTTCAATTTAGTTGGGAGGCGATTTTAAAATGATTGGAACAAAAGCAAGTCCCTTTTAGCGGCATATGGCATCTTTCATTTGGTATAAGCTTTTTCGTTGTTGCTTCGGCATTGGATGGATTGAACATCGGCGTTCCATCATGGGAACGGCAGCAAAATTTTGCCTGACTTTAGCCAGACATGGTAAAATTAACCAATTTATAACTTGGATAATAATAGCTCTTCAAAAGCAAGATGGAGTAGCTCTTTTCCCCACTTAAAATAAGGCCTATTTATACATTTTCACAAAACCTTAACACCTTTTTGGAATTTTGTTTGCCTCGGGACCAATAGACTTTTAATTAAACAAAATATCCAATTTCTACAACAGATAATGTCTCTGAGGTGTTACATTTAATTTACTTAAAATTTATAAAAATATATAAATTATATAATTTGATTCAGTTTCATTAATTAAATTCCTTTTTAGGTGTTAAAGAAATGAGACTCTTAATCTCAGGGTTGTGGGTTCGAGCCCCACGTTGGGCGCCAAACCCGGGGGGAAAAATACTATGTAACAGTCAAGTTTGTACATTCGCATAACAGAATTCAGAGTCCAAGCAAAAGAGACCGAAGCTGACCAGACTAGGACTGTGACATCCCAAGTCCGACCACACTTCAACTCATAAGCCAGGATTCCAAGACTCAAGACTCTATGAATGACCACCTTGAAATTACACATAGTATACCCCTTTCCACACGGCAGACATAGGTCATGGAGAAGCAATAAGACTCTGATAATTAAAAGAGAGGTTCTTAATTGACTAAAATATATCACTAATCTAATTTAACTTAATGCATAGTTGTCACATATATAGACTATAAATAATAATTAGAATTGGATTGAATTAGATCAATAACGAGACAGAGAACGAAATACATTAAATTAATTATATATTTATTTACAATTGGCAGGAATTGATAAGTTTTACACATTTCAGCGTCGAATGTACGCAAACATTGGGTAATTCAAAATAGCTTTACATAAATAATTTCATTAAATTTTCATAAATGGGTTTAACATGTGCCCATCTTATGAATTGCTTTACAACTGATACATATTTAATCACTACGTTATGTCTATAAATCTATTTAAGCCAAATCTTATTAAATTTGTGGCTGTTATATAAATAATTATATTACCCTTTGATCATGAATTCATTTACTAAAATATACATATATATGACTTAATAACAAGCGCATAAACCAGCTCAAGTAATGATCGATCGAACATGGCTTTCGAGAGAAAATTTCAGAATGCTGAAAACGTTAAGGTGGGATAGTTGGCTGAAATAAGATTTTACCAATGCGCTATGGCACAGGCAAACAATAGGAAAAGTCGCTCTGCGGATGGATGAAATAACTTCAGGGTTCTTGCGACAAACGCCGGTACCCTGTAACCGATCGCCATGCTGCGTGAAAAGGAACATTGTGTTCAGGAATGGCGGGGGACTTACGTGCTAACCTGGCCTTGGCTCAGGCTTCGCTACTGCTCTACCCTATAAGAGATGTGCTGGCAACGCCGTGGCTCCATCTTGAGATACGTATAGCAGCAAAACGAGAATAATTTTATAAAATAATATATCACATCCGCCAAGCAAAGAATAGTATATTTCATACTATGAAATACGAGTTAATAGCATATTAGTTCTATCAAATTGGGACCAACTCTTGTGTAGCCTGATAATAAATGTCTATGCTACTAAAAGGGGATATTAATACATCTGTACTTTGACATGCTCGATCTATTAAGTTACTTATAGATAATAAATATTTAAGGAGGGAAAGTATATTTCTATGGACTTAAGAATTTAAATGTCAAATATACTTATAAATACAATCAAGGTTAAATTTAATTCTAAATAAAACTATAAGGTTAAGTTTTTAACTGGTTGATTATAAAAGAGCCACTTTTCACATATTAAATCATTTAAATAATAAAAAATAGGATTTCGAAACAGCGCAGAAAGTTGACGCTATAAACAAATTACACGAAGATTTTCAAATAATATCTTCTTACAAACATGAAATTAAGTGCCCACTGTTTCAAAATATTGGCATATAATAAGCAATTAAAATAAGCAAAGAAATATAGACACAACCGCAGTGATATAACTTTAAATTAGACACTTATAATGTACTTTAAATGAAAGGAAAATATACATTAGTCAGATTATTTAAACTTTAACAACATGAAATTTTGATAGCAATTGACATATTTAAAATATTAATTAAATGGATTTAAGTTTTGATTACATTTAGCTTTATCATTATTTTAAAAGAGAGTTAGCTAACTTATATAGATATATTTACATTTACACAGAATTACAGAGCTCTGCGGTTTGAAAAATAAAACGGTACCGGTATTATTTATCTGGACTGCAAGTTCTTGCTGTAGGTTTGATGAGTTTTACTGGGCGCCTGGTGGCATCATCTTTCCCATTCTGTTAGGCTTATCGCTGCTAGTGGCATGATGGTGGTTTAGGCATTTCGACGAGAAAAACCCCGTTCTCCCGCGGAGTAACAGCAACAAGATGCCCGCTTTTAGCTGGACATGTTAAACATTAACAATTGTGAATACTGGCTGCAATTCTCACTAACAATATGGCTGTCTATCCTTGTTAAAAATACAGAGTATTTATATCTTTTCCTTATCGGAATCTATCGCCTCAAGACTCACTAAACTCAGGAATTTAATTAAATATTTTTCAATTTATAATCCAGATCTTAGATAACTTATGTTAGAAACATTCCATAAGCTATTATTATAATTAAGATTTTTCGTTGCAAACAATTGTCCAATTTAGATTTTAAAATAACTTAATCTTATCTAAAGGAGATTTTAATTAGTGAATCTTGAACTAGTTTTACTTTTTACGGATTCCAGGTGTGGTCGTTAATGACACTTGTTTACTATCAAAAATCTTTTTAATTACTTGACCAGCTTTTTATTTTTATCTTACATTTAATAGAAACTCTTCTTATTTAAAAACAACCTTTTAACATTTTTTTAAAAGCAAACCTTTTTACATATTTATTTAAAATAATTTACAAACATATTTTGATATAGCTTTTAAATATATTTTCGAGAAACTTTTTCCCTGAAATATATTTAAAACAAGAAATCTTTTAACAATTTTTAAAGACATTTAATATTATTTTTAGATAATGGCTTTTACATATTTTAAAATCATGTCTTTCTTCTGTATAGCACAGATTATATATCCACATACGAAATTACAATATTAGCAAACAAAATTAATAATTTACTTCTAACTTAAATAATATAATGAACATTTTTAGAAATATTAAATAAATTTAGTACGCTATAATTTTACTAATCCTATCTAATTATAGTGTTGGTTCGCACGCAAATATATAATACTGTTTATATAGACATGAGCTAATTTTAAATTTATTAACATGTAAATAGGTTCGAACTTAGCACAGATGAGAGTGTCATTAGGTTTGATGGTGAAACGATAGGGGCTTGGAAAGTTATCGTTTCAATATATTTTTAAAAAAATTGTCATTAGTTACACTGACATTACTAATATTATAGCTAGTGATGTATTTAAGCAACTTTCTAGCTAACTTTAAAATAAACTAGATGCATGGGCCACTCATTCATCAGAGGTAGTTTATACACATTCTTAATAAATTCTGTCCACATAAAATTATTACACTAAATGTTTTTAAAATTAAAATTTAAGACTTACAAATCCAGCGGCGAAAACTCTGGATATACACATTAAAATTAGTATGTGTGAATTGCCACTTATACCATATGCATAATTTACATACTTAAAATAAATATAAATTATTGTTGGTTGGTTTGTGGATGATAAAACTATCATAACAACACAATTTAGACATTGGTATACCTATAAGCATTAAAATAGCTAACACAACCTGAAGAAGCAAAGTTCCTCAAACAAACATATCTTGTCATCTCATATCTAAAAAACAAATGCAACATCACCTACTGTGGTGGAACTAGCATTAATTCATCATGAGTGATAGGCCAAAATAAGTACATATATGCTTCGCAGAGCTGAATAAAAATGTGGTGGCTTCCAAAATACCTAACTTTGAGGCAGAAAATAGGATGCCTGGACCTTGTCTCATCACTTCAGGAACAGGATAGACGCACCAGGAAAGTATGATCCTCTCTCATGGGATCTCAATACTTCAAAATATGATCACAATCACTAGGAATACAAATATCTGGTATACAATAACCCTCAATGGGAACAAACACTATCACCTCATGGAAAAGCAATACAATAAGGATGGAGGACCTTGTCTACTCCATTAAGCATATTCATAAAAATTAACAAAGCCTAGCTCTATGAGGCTAACAAATATTGAATTAACAACAAGATATAAACTTCACATGAACTTACTAAGTTATCACTAAGAATTTAAAAATACAACACGTATACTCAATGTGAGAACCAACAATGCAAACTATGTCAACCGACTAATATAAGAATTACTTAAAATTAAATGCATAAAAAAATTCTAGGTAAAGGTACAATGCACACCTAACAAAATATTAAATACTAAAATATAGTGACTAGTGGAAACTTAAAAGATTGCAAATTAAATGCGAGAATATTAATTCTCAATGCATATAAAAAAATATTTGCAGTTATTATTGATGTAGCATTTATAAAACAAATGAATGGAAACCCGCTGATAAACCTCTTTGGCTGATTTAAAATAAAATTGAATGAAATATCCCACATATAAATAAGCTAAGACTGAGATATTAAAATCTCCAGGAATAAAATTATTGAATATAATTTTAACTTGTGAAACACTTAACAATAGTATAAAATTTACCCGAGAATGGCAGAATATCTATCTACTCATTCTAATAAACCCATTAAGATTAAAATTGTAACATGAGTTTAACTAGCATATTTATGCTAATAGTATTACACTTATTTTTTTTTTTTTTAAAAAATATATATATAGCATAGATATTTTTCTGGTTTCATTTTTTTAAAACCAATAAAAAAAAATGCAAGTAAAAAAAAAATACAGCAACTTCAGTTCATAGTTTCAGCTTCCTCCGTATTTCTCTTTCTTTTGTTCAAGACATGTATATAATTTATTAAAGACAATTTATTAATCTGACGGCGCGAAGCTTTTGGTCAAAACATTTCTATGCATGGCAATGATTTCTAAAAGGAAACATGTTTGATAGTTCTTTAAAGATATTTTCATTTCTTTCTTTAAAGATATTTTTATAGTTCAAAGAGCACTATACTAAAAACATTAAAATAATAAGAATAAGCCGGAACTAGAATATGTAAAACAAATTCTTCAGCTGAGAACATTATTATAGGATCCCGGGTTTACATGTACAATATAGCTTTATTTTAATTCCATTTTTCTTTTAAACGAACACATTTTTTTTTTAAAGTTTTTTTTTTTTAAATTATTTTCTCATACAATATTTTAAGATTTGTTTCCAAATAATTTTTCTTTACACTTCTCAACATAAGAGTAGGATTATTTTGCAATTAGAAAATTTTGTCTGTTTAGGAGCTAATTCACAAACTTACGTATAGATAAAGGCAAATATAACAGTTCATTATACATTTAACAGATAAAAAGTTCATTCTTAATAATTGCAGTTTATGACATTTTGTCCAACTGTCTTAGAAGTAGATAATTAATCTATTATAACGAATAATACATTTTTAGTTGAAAATTAGGCATAATTAATACTATAATTATACTATACGTTTGACAGATAAAATTCATCCTTCCTTAATTTAGTGCAGAATATTTTCTCTTTTGTAAAACTATTTTAGAACAAGCAATTATTATAACAGGAGTATCTTGGAGTTAATATCAGGTATCATTAATAGAATCTCGGACTTTAAATCAGCTTTAAAAGAATTTAAAACAAGGAGATTGACACATTTTAACTATAATAAAGTTTATTACAAATGTCTTTCAATTTTCCTTGTTTAAGTTCTAGCTTATTTAGATAATAACTAAGCATTTTCCGACTATAAAAGTTCAGTGCAATAAAGATATTTAGCCCTAGATATATTAACTGTTGATATCCTAATTTTATTTTCCAGTAGCTATAAGTCATGAAATAAGATGAGATAACAGACATAAAATTTTCTTTAAACATTTTTTTACTATAGCTTTAACAGTTAACTGAAAGTCAATATCAAGAAATGTTACCTTTAGTTTAGCAGTTTTTCATAGCAATTTTCAAAACAATTAGATATAATTTTAACATACTTTTGTTTTAACAAGAAAATAATAAATTTAAAAATGAATAAATTACAACTTGCTTTTTTGAGGAAAAGAAAAGTTTCAGGATTCAAGAGCATGCACAACACTAAATACAATAAAAAAAATCTATTTATAACCTGATAATTTCTCCCCCTCCCTCAATTTTCATGTCAATTTCTTTTAATACAACCAATCGATAAAATTCATTTTATATTTAGCTGTAACTCATTAAATCAGCTGGAAACGGATTCCTGATGTTATTTTGATCTATTTATTTAAAAATCACATGGGTTAACGACCAAATTAAAAGTTAATTATTAGTTTTTTATGTAATATTTAAAAAAATATATTACATAAAATAAAATAGAAACAAATATAAAAATTAAACTAGTTTTATTTATCAAAACCTTTTTTAAATATTTAATTATAATACTTTTATTCATTCGTTTTTAATCAATATTGTAGTTAAATTATTTATTCATTTACTTCATACATCTCCATGCATGCACACACACAGGGATGACCTTAAACCTAACCTCTACCAATTAATTACAACTTTTTTTAAAAAAAAAAACAACTACAAATAAAAATATTAAGGAATATTAGATTTAAAATAACTTACAGGTTAAGGCTAATTTAGATTGAACATTTAAATATTATTTAACTGCTTTAATAAAATTTAAAGATTACTTTTAAATCAATTTGATATTATTTATTTTATTTATAATATTAACTTATTATAGGTTATAAACTAGAAATAAACAAAACCATAAATTATTTTATAATACATTTAACATTATTTATTAATTTAAAAACTAACCCAATATTTATTTTAAGAAAACTGCTACCTTATATTTCCTATAAAACTAATTACCAACATGCTACTGACTTTATACACATAATTATATAAAATTTACTATATTACAATATTATACATTATTATCATATATTATTCATTAACTAATTAATTTCTATTTTTATCATTTTTTTTTTAAAATCAGACATTTGCAAATAGTTAAGCTAAGATAAATTCTAGCACCTGTTGGAGCCAAGTGAAGTTTCACTTATGTACAATATATATGACTTATGGTACAATGATAGTGCATCTACTTACCACATTTATGACCTGGATATTCAAATTTGAACAGAGTAAACTTGAAAAATGTTTTGCATAAGCTTGAAATTTTTGAAGTAGATAGTAAATAGATTTAATAATTTGTATCTAGAGAATGAAAACGGAATATAAACCTGAGACCACATGTGAGCTGGATGGATGAAATAAGAAAGTGTGCAGGGGTGATGTGGAGAAGAGAAGCTCAAGATCGGAGAAGATGGATTGAACTTGGAGAGACCTTCATCCTGCAGTAGATTAATAATGGTCGATGATGATGATGAATATACTAGATTAACACCCCAACACTGGTTTATTAAGGAAATGAAATACTTTCATTTTCTTAATAAATCAATGTTAGGGTAATAATCTAGTGCATATATGTATTTGAAATGCCACACAGCTAAATTGTTTCAGCCACACTCCTTTAAATAAAGAAAAGCTTCAATTTTTCAATAGACTGCAAAAATTCAAGCTTTTCTTTATTTAAAGGGAGAATGTGGCTGAAACAATATAGCTATAGGGTATTTCAAATATTTTGTATAGGTTTCAGTGTTATATATTGTTTCTATTAATGTTATATATATGCGTGTGTAAATATATACTATATATGTGTGTGTATAAATATAAGCTATAAATTTCGTTCATCTATAAGCAATGAATCAATTTAATTGGCACTAAATGGTAACTATAGCAGACTCCACTGGTTTAGAATCTAGCTAATAGATCTTTTTGGTGGGAGGCACTAAACATTTATTACTCTTTATTCAATTTGTTATTTAAAAACTCAAATAATCAAAGATTATGAATTCAAACTACTTTATATAAACTGCATAAGATTGAAATGAGGACAGCCACAATACTTCTGATCAGATTTTAAAGTTTATCTATAGAAGTTTTTGTTAAAAGAATAATAAAAAATAATAAATATATAGTCATCTCCTCTACATTAATTGCTATTAGTGAAATTTTTCTTTCAACTATAGAATCTACAATTTAAACAATCAATACCAAGGACAGGGCAAAACAGATTACTAAGGGATATTAGATTTGTTCTATTTTCTATCATTAATTATTTTTTATTATTATCTATTTATTTAAATAATTAACATCCTAATTCATTTGGCACAAGTAATAACTAATTTTTTAAATTTTATTTAAATTAAATAAAAAATCAAAGTAGTGTAACTATTTTTCTTTATTGCCTTGATAATACTATATTCATTTTAACAGTTGTATTGCATATTATTGTTATACTGAAATATAAATGTATTATTTCTAGTAGTACGAATATCACTAATTTGGTGTCAATGTATTAATTCAATTCAAATAATTTTTATGTATGCACCAATTTAATGCAGTAATGTGTTCATTTGAGAATTTTATGCATATTAGTAATTAAAGTGAATTATTATTATATAATAGAAAATTATTAATTATAATAATAGAAAATAATAAACAAGAACAAATTTTTATATTTAAAATAAAGATCCACTAATAATTCAGAAGTAATGGAGAAGCTAACCTTGTAATAGTAAAGAAAAAGGAAACA
The DNA here is from genome assembly GCA_028023455.1 of Epiperipatus broadwayi. Lineage (NCBI taxonomy): Eukaryota > Metazoa > Onychophora > Udeonychophora > Euonychophora > Peripatidae > Epiperipatus > Epiperipatus broadwayi. Next base: position 8,157,372 of record JAQFVV010012393.1, on the reverse strand, counting down.
AATTTGTTGGTAAAAGGCAATTTGTTAAAAGAGAGCAAAACATTACACCATTTGATTATTTCAGCTTATTATACCATAAACAAGAACGCTTTTTCTCTGTACTCGTCTAATGCCATTTAATAATCAGTAATGTAATTTATTAATCTCGATCCCCAGAGTTATCTGACTTTGCCTTTAACAACAGAAACTGGGAATTAATAACTGGAACCAATACAATCATACATTCAATAGCCATCTTTTATTATTATTATTAAATTAATAGACTAAAATACATAAACCCTCATGTTTTGAAACCAGATCAACAACTCTTATTTTAGTAACTTCAGTTCTATTTTAATTATATATATATCTTTTTTTTCTTTCTCTGTGAATGTAACTACTAACACAAAATAGCATACGTTTTCATTTTTTTCCTCTCCCTATTACTCTAGTGCTATCTATTAGAAACTTTAATAATCAAGTTTCTTATATCTGTAATTTGATTTGGGGAATAATAAAATACATTATTATCTGGTAAATATATATTATTCAAGCTCAAAATATATGATGCTAAAGTAGTAGTAAAAAAAAAATACTATTGTGTATGTTGAAAGAATTAAATAATATTGTATTGGCATTAACATTATATCTAAGAAAAAAAAAATTCTTGTTAGAAAAATGAGGTTACTAAAATATAGGTATTGATTTAATGTCAAATTTAAATGACTACACAAGCAGATTATCTTCATTTCAAAATCTTAGAATGTTTTAGAAATTCAGGCTATTCCAAATGTACTTTGGCTTCAGCTTTGAATCCCAATCCTCGATGGAGATAAAAGCTGTATGGAATATATATTGTCTAACTTTTTACATCTAGGATAAAGAACTGAAATCATTTATATTAATAATGTCATACAATTTTTTTGTGTTCATCACTTGTTAGAGCTAGTAAGATTACTAGCATTATTTTGTTATCCAGTAATATACCATGCAAGTGGAATGTCATGACTTGCTCTATGAAAATCTATAATGTCCAGCATTCTTGATTTATTTCATGAAAGATCTGATGTTTAATTATTGCCAACAGCTCACCACTCTAAACTTAAGTTGGCTTGACTGCATTTAAAAATAATTGTGCAACATGAGTTAACTGAAAAATAATTCTATACCAAGAAATTACTGTTCAATGAATTGATTTAACCCCAATCAGTATATAGACAATCCTTTCACCACAATGTAAATAATATCAGATTGAGTCACCAATTACTTGATTATCATTACTTAATTGACGAGCACATTGACTTTTTAATATAACTTCAGGAGAGTTCTATTTGTTGGATGAGAATATTATTGAAGCTAAGTTTTTAGATGGAACCATAACAATCTAGCACTATATTAAAGAGAAAAAATGCTCTTGAGAATACCTTCCCCCGCTTTAGTTAACTGTGAAATAGTAAGGATTTTTGCATAAGGAGATGGCAAAAAAAAAACTTTTTAGCTCTAAAAAATTTTGTCAGAAAATTTAGGAAAGTGTTAAATAAAATGATTTGTAAGAAGTGAAGAATTTCAGTTAAAATATTTCTAAATATTACACAATGTCAAAAGAAAATTTCATCTAGACATTAAAAAAATTTTTTTTTTCCTCATGATAGGTAGCATTTCTCCTATGTTTGGTCAAAAATTAAAATCTAAAAATAAAAAGATAGTTCCCTCATTACTTTATTCCATTTGTATGATAGATAATGAAAATATCTGTACTCATAGACTCTATAAAAAGTGTTGATCATTATATACATTTTTAATCAACAGTATAAATTATCTATAAAACCCACAAAAAACAAAGTGAAGAACACCTATGCTGAAATTTATACATTTAAAATTATTTTTAAATTAATGTAACAGTTTTGAATCCAATGTCAAAAATACTGAATTGATAAGAGTTTGCTTAACTTTGACAGAGACAATTTTAAAACAATACAGTTTTAGTTTATAATATTAAAAAAAATAACTTAAAAGTTTGTTGATGTAATACTCCAATTATTAATAAACTTATATTGAGAACAACTTGGGCATGTAAGTAATATATATATAAATCTACTTTTCAACTATAAATTTTATGAAATCTAATTGCAGATCAAAATGAAATGGTGAATGTTAAATACAGAAGTATATTGAAGGCTTAATACAAAAAACAAAAAAGCCAAGATTTTTTAAAAATACTATTTTCATGTTGAAATTATATTTTGCATTTGTTGGTCTAAATAAAATATATTAATTTTAACTATTTTCCCCTTAACATGGCTACAAAAAAATATATATATTTGACTTGCACACATTTTCTTCATCAAAGTGTTAGAACAATATGTTCAGAAAGAGATGATAGGAAAAGAAAGTACAAAGAGGCTTGGACCAATTGCAAAGGATCCACATTCCATCAATAAAAAGGATTCATGTGTTCTACTGTCTGAAACAATGGAATATCTAATTGCTTTATTTGCATATTGTGCCTAATTTACATATATCAATTATATAAGTTTATCTCTACTCCATAACTTTATTCAGCACTATGTTTCTGGCAGTTTTTCAGAAAGCTGGCTCAGTGCAATTAATTAGTTTATTAATTTACACCTTCTCTTCTGAACTTGAAGTCAATAGGTGCTTTAGAATTATATTTCTAGATAACTTAATCTTTTGAAACCAAAGTATAATTGTGTAGTTATATAGATCTGTCATTATAGTAGACAATATATATCTCAATATCACTTTTTGAAGTTGGCTCTAGCAATGATGTATTCATTTTTTATTAGAATACATATATTACCTAATCTAATGATACTAATAAAAAATGTAACGCAATCTGCTGAAGTAGTTTCAGTTAATTCATTAACCCGCCTCAGATTTATTACCGTTATATTTATTATTATTTACAATAGTTTTTTAATTAATGGATATTTTATTTGTATTATATTACCTAATCTATATTTATCGATTAGTTTAGATCCAAAACCATAGTGTATTGTACATTTGCTATTGATTTGAATAGCAAAATGAGTTGGTGCTAATCACATTGCGAATAACATGTCAGTTAATATATATTTTTCTATAGTACAGTCTTGATTATACATGCACTACTATATGTAATATATAGGGGTTTGAACTCAGACTTTCACATGACCCTCAACCATCCATGCTATCTCACACTGCTGATACGTTTGATCACACACATGTTGAAAAGATAAATAATCACCAATATACGTATTTCGTCAGTTGATCCAGATTATCATTTCCACATATATATACAATCAAAGCTCAGCTTTATATTAAAATAGCCAATCTTCAAACTTTAATGTACAGGTTTCAAAACACTCCACCCCACAACTCTTCAGTAATCCATAAAGCTGAGCTTTGATTGTATATACGTGTGGAGATAATCTGGACCAACTGATGAGTGCTGGTTTGAGATAGCATGGATGGTTGAGGGTCATGTGAAAGTATATAGTTAAAGTAAAAACCCAATTGTAGGAGTTTAGTTTGCACTACAATATTAAGTTGATTTTAATCACTGCTCTCACTGTGGATTTCGAAGTTCTACAAAAACTGATATCCGGTATTTGAATTTCTTAACTCCCGGGCAAAAAAAAAAAAATTCTTTTTTTAAATAAATAGCAAAAACGAATATATAAAAATTTATCTAAGCTTTATCTAATGCAAGCAATAACTGTGTAAGTACTTGATTAGAATCCGTATGAATGTTAAGTATATACAAATACATAGTTCTACAATCAATGATGTAAAACATTCATTTTCGATAATAATAAAAAAAAGAAATGCAACTTTTCATTAAAAAAACGTTTAATTTTTTAAATTTATAAGCAAAACTGATTATGCAACCCTAATAGTGCTTAATTTTTTTTTATAGGAACACGACTTAGTAAGAAATAGTTTGACATTTTTAATGCATTATAGATCACAGGCTCGATATAAAACTAAAATAAAAAACCAATGTCGAAAAGTGATCGTATTTTCTATCAACTACTTACTTAATATGTTAAAAGTTCGGGATAAGCAATTTTGTTTTAACTTAATCAAAAAAAAAAATAATTACGTAACAAAACCGTAATATTACTTCTGCAAAAACGAAAACTGATAATTGTTATTGGAAGAAATTTAAAATATAAGCGATTACTTATAATATTAATCAAAAATATTAAATTGAACTTCGATTGAAAATAGAAATTAAAAAGACCTTATATACATAAAAATAATATATTTATACATTTATTTGGTTTAATATTAAATAAAACATTTATCAACTAAGAATTATTTACTGCGGACCTATAAATTATAGTTACACCTTATAAATAATGTTATCAAATCTCTGTTTATTTAAAATTTCTTTATTTCGGATATTGTAAAATGTCAACTAATATAACTTCTTTATTTTGTTTAGCCAAAGTTTATTACTTCAATATAACATAAACGAATTATGGACAAAATTCTTAGAGGTGTATTAAAGTACAGGACTAATGTAAGGACTTGGATGTTGGAGCAGTTTCAAAAAGTTAGAGACAATCCGCAAGTAAATATTCAAATTTTAATAATTTTAATTAGTAGGCTTTAGTTATTAGATTTATTCTTGTGTTGATCAAATGATAGCCATTTATTATTTAAGCATTTTTACTTTGGCCTAATTTCGGAAAAAAGTGAAATAGTGTGTAAAAGTTGATATAAATCACTATGTATTCAAGAAATTAGAGCATGAGAAAATTAAAAAGTATAGTAAAATTTGACAACATAGTGTATTGTTTACAAATATTCTAGTTACTTAATTAAAAAAAAAGCAAAAGTATATTTGAATAGATTTATTCAAAATGAGAATAGCTTGACTATTCACTCAGTTGATATTTATAAAATAAATTTTGAGATTTAAATGAGAATATGACATCGTAAATAACTAATAGGTTAATTTATCGGTAAAGGTTTACTTTAGCGACCAGGGCAAATTCGCCATGTAGTTTTTAAAATTAGAACTAAAATCTTACGTATCTGCTCTTATATTACAATTACAGTAAATATTTATTAATTAAAACGTAAAAGATAATAAAAAAAAATCATTTACCTTTTTAAGCATAATTATGCCCTACGCATAGTAGGAAGTTGGGGAAAAAGGCGGCAGTGCTATGTCTACTGCGGAAGGCAAATTCTTGGAGGTAAGATGAAAATAAAGCCCTGCTGGTACCAGATTGGAACTTCAGCTTACGCTTGGCCCTCATCCACATATTCTCAATGTTCTGGGTATGGATGTCTTGGTCTTCGGGATTCACGAAGTTGTCCTGGTGGACGACAACTGAATGCATGTACACCCCATTTTGAAGTCTGCTGATATTATTGTATGCAGCCCAGCCATCTGAAATTATGTGAGTCCCTGGTAAAATGTACCGCTGGATTAGGGCCTCCAATGTGCCAGCAGTTCTATCCGCAACTTCTGTCAAGAAGCACTTCCTTGAGTCTCTTTCAATGCCGCCAAAAACCCAATGCCCTCTACGTATAGTCCCCCTATGATACTTTCTGTGGAAATAATAACTTTCATCGATTTCGACGACCAATGGCTCTCCATTATCATCCATTCCACCGAGAACCATCGGAGTGGTATCTAAATATTTGGCACACTCTTCACGACAAAAATTCGCCCAGTCAATGATGATTTTTTTACTTACTCCGGTCTCATGCAAAATGTATTCTTGGGGCAAATTATGCGACCAAAAATAAACTATATATACAATTGTTCTCAGAGACAGATGACTTTTAGAAAAGAAAGACCCCTTTCTGATTGTGCCGCGCCGGCGACATCTTCTGCATTGCCATCTACACCCATCTATGCCTGCAGAATACATCACTAGCGAACAACGAATACCGCACTGTTGGCATGTGGCGAAATTCTTCAGAAGGCGTCTTCTTGCAAGCCATTTGATAGCCAATTCCGAAGTTTGAAGAGCATTACCCAAATCAGTTATGTTCCAGTGTTCTGCCAGAATAGCAGCATCACTCAAAATTTGGTCATCTGGCACCAAATGTGTTACAGATCTGTCGGCCATTTTTTGTAACTATAAAATTACACATGCGTGTAATTCGAATTTTTGAACCCAGAGGGTGTTTTTTTTTTTTTGTAATAAGTGCTATAAATCTAGATAGTTTAAATTGTTAAGTTATAAATGTAGATAGCTTAAATTCTTAAGTTTCAAATAATTTAAAGTAATTATTTTAATTAATCTTGTGTAATTATTTCAACTTCTTTAAAATGGTAAATATTTTTTTTATTATCTTTTACATTTTAATAAATTTTAATGTAATTGTAATATAGTAGCATATACGTAAGATTTTCGTATAATAATTTACTTCTAATTTTGAAAACTAGAGGGCGAACATGGATTTTTATACTGTGGTCGCTAAAGTAAACCTTTACCAATTTATCATTGGCATCGCATGTCCAAATATCGGCTTAGACTAGATTAAACGCGAGAGTAAAAATATTTGAATGAGTGAATAGTTATTGAGTTTTAATCAAGAAATTCATAATGAATTTTGAATATAAGTTGCCATAATATATGCTTTACATGACTTCTTGTTCATCATTTGCTTGGAATGATAATTGCTCTAGAAACAGTTTGTGGAAGCATTGAGAAATCAGTGATTACTAATTGGCTGTGAAAGCAAAACTTCTGTGATTGATTTCTGGCTATTTGGTACTTTTTCTTTACAAAGATTGATTATAGATAAATAGGAAATATAATTTTGATTAAAAGTTGATTAGAAACAAGTTATTGCAAGGATATTTTTGTATTTCTTGGCCTCAGTTTCTTTGCTGGAGATGCTTTTAAATCTTATATAAAATTTGCTTTTTAGAACATTCATTTTATTTACATATTATTATTAGATATTAGGTCAATATTATGGTAATATAAATAGCATTTCCCCAGATTAATCTTTACCTCATTGTTAGTCAGTCTGGATCTTTCAACATCAACTTTTTAAATATTATATACTTTTCTAATGAATTGAATTGTTTTATGATATAATAAAAATGAGACAATTTTATTATGATTACTTGTGCTTCAGGCAAGAGTTCTACTGATCAAATATCCACATATTTACTTTATTATTCTTGAAATTTTCAAATGTCTTCCTTACTCTTTTAATATTCATAAAGTGTTATAAGAAATGTAACTACTCTAACAATACTGATCTTCATTTTTAAATTATACTCCTACATTTAAATTTTTTTTCCAAGTTTCTTATTGGTGCTCTACTAATTGTAAATTGTCAACCACTTATATATCTTTATTATTAGTTTTGTAGTCATTTACTATTAGTTGTCTTCACGATGTTGTAAATAATACTTTTATTTACATTTATATGAAAACTTATAAACTAGGGATATAAATTCTTGTGTAATCAATGAAATCAGTAAAATGTGTTTATCACAGAGTTAGTTGCAGCATGGAAGATTTGAGTTGTATAATGTTGGAATGGAAAATATGCAATAGTTTTGGGATATGTAATTTTGGAGGGAGATAATTGATATTGGATATTGGAAGGAGAATTTGGGAACTAGTTGAGATTGAAGAATAATGAAATGTTGAATGTGAATTGAGGTTGAGCCATGAATTGATAGAAATCATTAAAATTATATTGAAAAAAAATTGGTGAGATTGATTTAGGGTTTTATTTGGAAAAGTGAAAATAAAATGTCAAATTGTATCAACCTTACCACCAAGATATAATTAGCATTTTGGTATCTTTATCTAAAAAAACCCCAAATATAACAACTTAAAAGTATATAAAGTTTAGAAAAAAAAACAAAACACAAATATATAAAGTAAATGTATTTTTAAATATAAAACCGTATTACTTACAAATGATGTGAAAGATGTATTATGATGTGGGGTAAAAAAAAATCACTATGGGAGTGTGAAGTGTTTAATATCTTCTAAAATGGGAAGGAAAGGGTCATTTTATTTGACATGGATTAGTCATGACAGGATTCTTGGTTATCATGACATCATAAATAGAAACTTTGAATAAATATCAGACAAAAACATCAGAGTATAGCAGGAATAATAACAAAGTACCCATATAACCATATACACATATAATATATTAACTAAAAAACTTAATAGTAATTTTAGTTTCTAGAAAATATATGTGCAACATATTAGTTTGACCTGATGTCTTTGATTTTATTTCAACATTTTGGGAGCTAAAAAAATATTTTTTTTAAAACAATAAAAAAAATATTAAACATATAAGTATTTTATATATAAAATAGTCTCTCGTTTGCAACTTTCTGATTCATAATACTGTAACGGGTGGAGCCTTCTACCCAACTATAAAACTATTTGGGTCAACTCTCAATGGTTGATTGTATGCTATCTGTATTAAACATATTTATAAATTAATGAGATTTATTCATGAATGAAACCTTTTATCTATAATGCACTGAGATGGACTTATAGTAGCCATAGAACTGGAGGCAAGTTATTCTAAAACTTCATCCTCCAAAGAACAAAAAAAAATAAACATGATATATGGATATAGATACTCGGCATTAGTTTCTCACAATTACTAATTAATGTTTCCCAAGCAGTATATTTATGGACATCAGTGTTTTCCAGGAACCATCACTCTGGAGGCTATCTCGGTGCAAATATGGGAAATGAAAATTTATTGCGTGACCCCTACATTTTAGAGATTCACAATACACATATAAATATGTTTAAATAATCATGTAATCAGCAAGAGCAATCCAAAACTAGCAAAAGTTTTCATTTCAAATTGCTTATCATCAAATTTCAGAATCAATCTTGCCTGGCTTGGTGCTGTTTTTATTGGCGATGATTTTTCTCTGCAGGCCATGTGTTCATTCACATCATTATTGGCCAGTTCACTTTAGAGCGGGAACACCAAATTTTATTACTAGTAATTTTTAATTGATTTCTTATTTGTCTTACAATCGGTTAAATACCGAAGGGCCTGTTTACTATTATGTCATTATATTTAAATAGAAAATTATTTTCATTTTACTAAGATTAAAAATAACTTTTAACAGAAAATAATTAACAGCTTTTATTATTTTCTTTTACATTCCTTCAACATAATCTTTTATCTTTAGATTTTTTGAACTTATTTTTAAGTAATTATTTAATTAGTTACCATCTGTATACATTATATATATATATATATATTGATTTAAATAAAATTTTATTAATTTTTATATTTTTATTTGAGGGCTATTTTATTTATCAATGTAGATAACTAGTGTAGCATGAGATTTTTTTAAAATTGTTAAAATTAATCTTAAATGGCTTACTGAAATATCAATTTGTGCATGGTAAATAGTTATTTTCCAACAGTTTATATCATTATTAGTTAGAACTCTATCTACGAAATTTTAAAATCGAAAGTTCAAAACAAAATTGAATGTTAAAAGAAATGTTCCTTTTAGTTTAATTTTACTTATGCATCTTTGTTAATTGTCTGAGATGCTATTTAGTAGTTGTGAAATTAAATGGCTACTTGTTTTGGTGAAACACATAGTGGTTTTTTATATAGGTGTTACTGATAAAGGAAGAATAATTTTGGAGGGATTCACCGATCTTGATCGAACCTTTTATCTATCTGAATGTCATTTTTGTTTTATCAGTGGACTATCTGTGCATGTATAATATATATATATATATATATGTATGTGTGTGTGTAAATAAAGATTATTTTCCTATGTATATACATGCAGACAGTATATGAATAAATGATCTCATTATTATTATTAAGCTATTCTTGAAAATCATATCATTTATACGAATGGGAAACAATTATAGCAGCTGATTGTTGACATAATGATATAGTTTATCATTGATGTCTGTTCTTAACAGATATATATATATATATATTGCAATTATACCCTAATGGATGCACAGATGATTTTTTTCAATTAAGGCACACACTATAATAGATTGTATAAGGGGGTATCCAAAAATAGCTGGAATTTTGTAATAAAAAATTGCATATTTATTTTTAGATGTTCTAAGTTGAAGCTCCTTCAAAATACTGTTACTCTGATGCAGTACATTAGTCTAAACAAGTTTTCCACTTTGCAAAGCAGTCCTGAAACTCTTGCAAAATGATACCTTTTAATGCCTCCATTGTTTTTTTTTTGCCACTTCCAAGTCCGCAAAACTTTTTTTGGGGGCATTTTTTCATTTGAGGGGAATACAAAGAAGTTGCATGGAGCAAGATCAGATGATTTATAGCTAATGGAGTAGCTAGATCATGTTGTTTTTAATTAAAATTTTTATCACACTCAAGATTTTGTGCACTGGCACATTGTTATGGATTTGCATACCCCACTCTGCCACAAATTGGGACATTTTCATATTATCATATACAACCTTTTCAGAACTTATAGGTAAAATATCTGATTTATGAATGAATTTTGAATGAACAATATACCGTTTGCATCCAAAGAAAAAAAAAGAGCATTGTCTTGATATTGGACTTGACTTGCCACACTTTTTTGAGACATACTTCCATTAAATCACTTATAAACTTGTGTTTTACCCAGATCAGCTTGCTTGTAAGCTGTTTCATGCATTATAATTGTTTCCCTTGCTGGTTTTTTTAACAGAAAACAGAATTTCACATTGTTTGAATCTTTCAGCCATTACAAAAATCGACAAATAAGTGAGACACACTTAACAAAAACAGCAACAACCCAACTTTCCTTGATGACAACAGTAGGCAGACTGGTGGAGGGAGGTCCTTAGAAGACTAATATGTGCTCACTCTCCAGAGAATGATTCGTTATTTTTTGGTACCCTTTGTGTTTATCTATTGAGTGTGTATGGAAATTGACAACACACATGCAGAAATTCATTTATAGACTGTAAGAGACTTCTAATGAAATTTCTAATTGTTTTCTATTCTTTTTTTATTTTGTTATTGATATTAAATAGATTTATTTTGCTATAATAAAATTGATTTATTTAAGTCATTGATGCTTCCTGACTGGTATTAAATTTATGCCTTCAGGACATAGCAGAATGGGTGCAGTGCTTATGAGGAGTCTCTACAAACAACAGTGGAATGGTCCAAATTGACTTGCCCGAGCCTATATAAAATTATAGCAGAATTGCACAGTTATTATAAATCTCCATGAGGATTGTTAGAATGCAAAACATAGTGTCACTAAACAGCTATATTTGTGAATTTGATATGGATACCATAGTGTTGTGGAAGAGTTATTTAGATTGTATTGAATGATATATGCTTATAAATAAAATTGAGAGTAATAAAATAAAAGTGTCTATGCTTATGTGGTTCTCAGGGAAAGTAAATGAAAATAGTAAATCACCTCTGTGATCCCAGGGCTCAAAGAAGTTTTAGATCAGCAGTTGAAAGTTAATTAAATGTTTATTTCACACTTGCAATATCTAAATAGTTGGCATGGTTAAGGTTAAGGAATAGAAAGCAATTATCTCGTGAAAAATATCAGAATTATGGTATAGCACTGATTATGACCTAGATCTAAATAGTAGTTTATTAAAACAACCATTATATGAAATAATAAATGATAATTTTATAAAAATACTATTAAGTGAACCTGACCTTAATTATAAACATAATAGAAAATGCATGTGCAGGAAACTACATTAGATAACCCTTTGAAATTTCTACTCTCTAAACAATTGAATAATTACACAGTTGGAGTAAAGAAAACAGATACAGATAAACTGGATTGCAAGAATGCAAAAAGTGTTTGTGTCATGTTATTGCTGTGGGAAAAGTGGCCACTTAAAAAGAAACTGTAGATTTAGAAGTGTAAAACACAATATTTGTAAAATAGTAAGATATTTAGCTGCTGTCTGCTGCAATAAAGGCAGAAATGTTAAAAATAAAGCCAGTTATTAATCTGAGGAAGGGAGAGTAAGAAATAAAAATAGTATAAAAAAAATAAATGCTGTGGATAATGATCATATTCTAAATGGATGTGAAAATATTTGAGCAGAAAATAACCATGGAAGTAGACAGTGGTGCAGGTTTGTCATTATTCTCTTATAAAGACTGGGTAAAAGTTAATAATAGATATAAAAAGAAAACATCACACAAAAACTGATTCATTACTATAGACTTAATGGAATATAAGATAGATATAAGTAGAAAAGTGATTGTAACTATGAAATTAAATTCCAGGGTTAAATTTTTATCACTGTATATCATCAATAAAGATTTTAGCCCATTACTAGGGGTAAACTGGTTGTGTCCTTTGGGAATCCGCATAAATATTATTAAGAGTGTATATTTGGAAGCTAAAGTAAAAGCAATTAAAAATGTTGGCAACCTAAGAAGAATATAAAAGATTTTCAGGCATTTTTAGCCTTTTGAACTTCTTCCAAGAGCTTTCTTAAGGTAAAGTCCCATGTGTAATTGCTACTATATAAATTATTGAAAAAGTGCAATGTTTGATTTGGTCTGAAAAACAGGATATTGCCTTTTATTTACATCAAAGAATGTGCTTACCTTACTTCGTCAAGGTCATCTAGGAATTGTCTGTATGAAAGCTTTGCCTAGGTCATAGTTCTGGTGATCAAAGCTGAGCCGAGAAATAGAACAAATGGTGAAAAAGTGAATACAGTGCCAATCAAACACTAACCTACTGCCAAAAAGCTGGAGTTATTGCCTAAATGAACTCATCTGTGGAAATGCCTACATTAGATCATACTGAATTATGAGTAGTTGTATATTTTTAGTAGTTGTAGACTCATATTCATAGTGGATGGAATATAAAATCATCAAAAACTTTAATGCTGAAAGTACAATTAGAGTGCTGGAGGAGATCTTTGTAAATCACAGTTATCCCAAAACTACTGTAACAGTCAAAAATTTGGTACCCATCTTTCTAAATTATTGCCAACTATAAATGAAAATGTAAAATATTCTATAGATTATGAAAATTTTAAAGTTGGAGAAAGTGTTTGGATACACAGTAGTTTAAAAAATAAATGGCTACGAGGAGTAATATTGAAAATCTTATTTTATTTAGATTGATACAAATGGATAATGGAAAAATATTTAAGAGATGTATAAACCACTTACAGCATTGTGAAAGTTGAGATTCCAGATATAGATAGTATTAATGTTAAGTCAGCTAATGATGATGAAAATTTCACTGAGAAAGGAATCAAACTATTGAACCAGTTGAAGATCATGTTATATCAAGTGAGTTGCAACAAGAAGAAAGGATTATAATCTCACAAGAACAAATATGTTTTCCTAGAAGAGCTCATGTATACAGAAAACCTGGAAAATTAAAGGATTATGTATGCGAATAAAACTGTCTGTGGATGTGTAATATATATATGTGAGTGTAAATAAAGATTATTTTACTATGTAAATACATGCAGACAATACATGAATAAATTTTATCTCATTATTATTAATATACTTAGAAAATCTGCATCTGCCATTTATATCAATTATGCAAAGAAGAACAATTACAAAAGGACTTGTATTAAAACTCCCACTAGAATTTAGGTGTAATGAAGGGAAATGAAATGCTATGAAGTATAATGAACTGTGAGGAAGTCAAGTGTATTAATTATAAAGATGATTCTCAAATTACAGTGGCAACTAATTATTTGCATAATGGTAATATAATTTATCATTGATTGCTATTTCTAACCATTATAGATATTGCAGTTATATCTGAATGGATGCATGAAGGACTTTTTTCAATTAAGATGCACTGCAATAGATTATATTTATCTATTGATGATGTGTAGAAACTGATACACATGCATATAGACTAGAAATTTATAATGAAATTTCTAATTATAATGACATTTCTAATTATTTTCTACTCTTCATTCTTTTCCTATTTTGTTATTGGTATTAAGTACATGTATTTTGTCACAATAACGTTGCACTTTGATTTATTTAAAAGTCACCTATACTTCCTGACTATTATTAAATTTATGCTCTCAGGGCATAGTAAACAGATGACAACTAAAAGAAAGGAGACCATTTCCAAGAAAAATAAGACAACTTAAAACTTATTTGTATGCTTATTAGATCAAAAGATAAACAAAATATGGAAATTTTCAAATGCAATTTTAAAATAACTTTTAATATATGTTTTACCATTCTAAAATATGTTCAAAAAGCTTTGTTGGATAGCTGAAGAGTTGGGGATTGAAGTAGTTTGAAGCCTGTCCTTTAAAGTATGAAGATTGGCTATCTTAATATAAAGCTGAGCACTGATTGTATATATGTGTGGAGATAGTAATCTGGACCAACTGATGATTGCTGGTTTAGCATGAAATATGTATATTGGTGATTATTTATCTTTTCAACATGTGTGTGATCAGGGGGGTCAGCAGTATGAGATGGCATGGAGAGTTGAGGGTCATGTGAAAAGTCTTGAGTTCGAATTCCTTATATATTGGTTTTAGACCATATTTAAAATATGTAAATAACTCTTAAATAATAATTATTTAAACTTTAAAAAAAAAGGGGGTAAATCTTTTAAATAAATTACATTATCTTGCATCTAAAACTTAATGCATTTAAAATAACACATTTTTCTCCCTCTTCCCTTTTTTATTTTTATTTGTAAAATACTACTATCCTTTCTTTTTTTCTATTTCTTTTTAAAAATAAAATATTTGTCAAAAATAAAATTAAAGTTCAAAAATAATAAAATGACTTTGCATGCACTATTAATTTGTTATTACTATTTTACTAAATCTAAGTTTTATTCTATTTGTTTATATAAAATATTTTCATACATACACTTTTTCATTTATACATGTGTATATGTAAGACATTTTTAAGTAAAAAATTACATTTATAATAAGTAGATATTCCCTTTAATGAGGCAAAAATACTGATATCATTAAATAAAGTTATTGATAAGACAAAAAAATCATTTCTCCAAATGAATATAAAGTATACCTTACAAACTATTGAAACAATACTATTCTAAAAAATTATATGTATAAGCTCTTTTTTTTCATTTAATATGAATACAGATCACCAACCTATACTTAGAAATATTTATATAATTAAAGGGATTCTCCTATAGGCTGTGAATAAATATACTATTTTAAGTAAGGATTGTTGTGAGATATCAGAATTTTTTTTTTAATGTTTACTTTAATTAATTGAATCTTGCTTGTCAGAATTTTAATTAAAAATCGATTATATAATTAAAAGATGGTTTCATATCACAGTCTCTCATATCAATTAATTAAAAATTTTGTTATTTTATTTTTGCTGTAGGTAAAAAGAAAAATACATTTTTTCTGTTCTGTGTCAAACTAATTAAAGAGATTAAATTGTTTTTGATAAATAAGTAATGGAAGATGATAGAAAAAATAGAAGAAAGAAATAAGATACACAAGAAATGTTATTGAATGAAGAAGAAAAGAAATAGGAGAAGAGAAAATAAATAATCAAATAATATTAAAGTAGTATATTAAGGAATGTAGAAATAATAAAATATTAAACAAATAAGGGACATAAAGAGAACTATTTAGAAAAATAGAGGAAACTAAACGAAGATTAAGGAAAGTTGAGTGAAGAATTAAAGGAATCTAAATATGATGGAATGAATGTGGATATTATGAATAAGTATTAAAAAAGTTTTAGAGACTAATGTAGAAACAGCAGAAGAGTTTAAATAAGTAAAGAAGCTGTCGAGAATCAAAAGTTGATAGAAAACTTAAAATTTGTATTGATATCTTAGAATGAAATCTGACAGGGATAGGATCAAAAAATGTAAACATGGTGTGGTGGATACTGCCAATGAATCTATACCAGAGGTCCCCAACCTTTTTGCACTTAAGAGCACATTCTATAATACCGGCCAGGTGGCGGGCACCATTTATTTTTTATCTGGGCATAATTGCTGAGATATTCTTGACTTCGTTTAAGGAGATGGAATATTGTTAATAATACACATAATGTATAAAAAAATATTTATTTCAAAAATAAATTTTTAACATATAATTAACATTTGTTTTTACGCTGTAAAAGTATAGTATGCCCTACAATTTGATTACAATATAATACAATAATTCATAAAAAATTTTCAAAAATTAAATTTATTTGTATCAGATAAATAATTTTTTATCGTGTTCGGATAGCAGCGGGCACACGTAAAATGGTTTGCGGGCACCATGATGCCCGCGGGCATAGGGTTGGGGACCCCTGATCTATACCATATAAATAATGTAAAGAGATTTATAAGTAATTTCACAATTTTAGAAGAATTCAAATTTGATGTTGACATTATACAAAAGGCTAAACTTGATAAGAATACTGTTGACGATTCAAAAATTATTATGAACAAATCTAAAATGAGTATCAAAAGTGAAAAACTAAGGCAGGGAGATGCTGTACGCATTTAAGTATTTGCAGGCTTTATAAGGATAATATATAAATTTATTTTAGATGGGGGAAGAATTTAAAGCAGTTTATACAAAAGAGTAATAATTCTAAAACTTTTAAGATTTGGATCAGCAAACTTAATAGCCTGGTGTATAACTATATAGAAAATCAACATTATATTGTTTGATCACAGTACACAAATATCTACCTGCAAAGTTAAATTTTAAAAAAATTGTAATTGATAACACAAACCTTATTCCTGAAAATAAGCTGTTTGACAACTGATTGTGAATTAAGACAATGGAACTTAGTTTACGATTATTCTCATAATAATATACTGCTACTCATTGTAAATCTATCTTAAAATTTGATGAATAAATATTTTGTAATAAATACCTTACAACATAAGTTGAGAATAATGTATATCAGGAGTCGCAACCTATGGCATATGAGCCAAGAATAGCATGCAGAATAATTATCAATGGCATTCTGATTGAATTGAAATAATAAAAAATATATTTTAATTACAACACTCATAGTTTGCATATGCGTCTCACATATAAATGGAAACCATGATTCAGTTTAATTTTCTAATTATTTTGTACAATAAACATTCATTTGATCTTTGCTCTTTTCAAAAAAGATAAGAGCTAAGTGGAATGGAAATATTTTTTTTCCCAGGGAGAATTAATTTTGCTTGGATTTTTTTTTTGATGGTCAATTGACCTCTGAAATTTTTGTATGCAATTGCATGTTTAGATAAAATATATATTTAAATAGAATATTATATTGATTAATTCATTTGAAAAACTTCTATTCATAATTATATAATAATACATTTTATGTTTTCATCAGTTTACTTAAAAAACAAAGTTTATAATTAGTGAAAGTCAAATTAATGCATGAATGAAGTCCACAAATATGTGAGACTTGATAATATTGTTCGGATCTCAAAGAAATTAAAAATTGTTTTTATTTATTTTGAATGTCTACTGTTCAATTTAAACAAATTTCTCATAGAAAAAAATTCCAAATGTCCAGTTTTTAAGAAATGAGGAATTTATGAAAAACTTCCACTTTCGAGTTGATTTTTTATATCCCAAAAATTAGTTTCTTTGAAATATTTTTTTTTCTTAGAGTTCATTAATCAGCTTTTTAAATTAAACCATTGAAAGCTAAATGCACTTTGCCTGTTCTGAATTATTGTACATTAATCGCAAATTTGTAAACCCACATTTCTTTAAGCGCCAATGCAATGAATTTTCTCCAATATCTTTCGAATGCAATATAATTTAACAAAACATACTTTTTACATATGATCCTATGTATTCTAAAATATTGAATGGCGAATAAGATCTAGTTATAATTCAAAAGTATATAATATATGATTTGGAAGTCCATTATAACTGGACCATTTTGATAGTTATAATAAGATTGGTAGAATCATATCAGTCTGCAGAATAACATTGTAACATAGATTTGGCATGACATTACTAAAAGGTTGCCAACCCCTGATATATATCATAAGTACCAAATAAAACAAAAAAAGATTTATTAAAAACATTTTGAAGTAAAAAGCAGAAAATGTGGTTAACCATGATATCATTTTTGTGTGTGAACTTTACAATTATTCTCTAGCAGACTAATAATGTTGTTATACATTGCCAAAACTTATGAAATTTTGAAGAGTAATTTCAGAAAAGAAAATGATATTAATACATTTCAACAAGAATTTAAGGTACTTATATATTAGTCCAATGGTGAGATTCCACATATGTATTAGTCTGGCAATAATTTTCTAATCTTGCGATCTCTAAAATAACATCTACATAGGAGCCTCTGACAAACTTAATTGATCAATTAAAGATTTATTTGGAAAAATGAGATCTATAACTTTATTTACTGGAAATGATACAAAGATCTACAAATACACATCTATGTTTTTTGTGAGAAATTATCTTCTACCATCTAAACTTATAAAGATTTTTTAGTTTGAAAAATGGCCACCTATTACTATATTTAGTGGAAATGAAACAAACATGCATTTGCATTTTGTGTGAAATGATCTTCAAATAAACTTTTAACAATCTACATTTTTTACAAGTGGTAATCAATTAAACAAAAAATAATAGATGCATATTTAACCATGCAATTCTGTCCATTTACAAAATGTTATTACTTGGCATCACTGCAGCAGACTGAAGTTTCCTATCTCAAACCACATTCTGTTATGAGTGCTACTTATTCAACAATCCTAAACGAAACAATGCTATTGTATATCTGAACTATAGACACAAAGCATAATCTCATGGTTGTATGCACAGACGTTTTGTGAGGGCAGGATGCCATAGTTTTGAAAAAAGTGGACTGCATCATACTCTATAATAGACAATAGACAGTCCCCAAATTGTAATCATTTAATTTTTTGGGGGAAAAATAGTATGCACATTCACTTTGGCAAGAATTGAAGATGTATATTAAATCATGTGTACATGCTTCTTTCACTAGATCATCGATTACTCATGCCAGCATTTTTTCATAACATAACAGCATACTTTAAATCATAAAAGTAGCAGCAAAACAATATTTTGGCTAAACTTTCTTCTCATAGGAATATTATTTAATATTAATTTACAAAATTAATTCATTATCTTTTTAGAAAATGGTAAATGTGTTTAATTACATCTTTATATTCACATTTGTGTTGGTGACTTTCATCATCACTGAACTAATATGTAAATACTACATATTATATATATATATTTTGAAGAGAAGAATCTAATTTTTTTTTTGAAGAGGACAGATATGAGACATTTGGGTTTTATGTCATGAATAATACACATTATGTATATATATTTAAATTACAATATTGGTAAAATTCTATTAAATATTTTTTTATAATTGAATCCCTCATTTCTGAATTTTAATTAAACAGATAACAAATCTACTTATGTTTAATAGAGATTCATTTTATTTTCATATAAATTAATTAAAATTTGTGTTTTTATTTTTACTATAAGTAGTTATATTTTTAAAAAATGTTTTTCTGATTTGAATCAAACTTCATTAAGAATGTAAAAATAATATTGTAAAAACAATTCTTACATTTCAATGGTGGATAACAGGTGATTAATAAATTGGCTATAGTACAATCCAGAATTGCAAAAATTAAACAGTTGTAATGAGAGATAAAACAGAAGCAATTGCAGAAATTGAGATCAGATTATTATGGGCAGGGCCACAACTTGTAAATGTGCAGATTATGTGGGATACAAAAGTGTTTCATCAATGGGGGCACTAAATCGCAGTGATAATTAATAAAAAAAAGTTATATGTAAATGAAAATGCTTAAATTTCTGAATCACTCCATTGTTAAAACTACATTCTGATTGCAAATATTTTTTTATTTAAATATAGGAGGATTACTTTTTTATTCAGACTTGTGACAATTATTTAAAATATACTAATTATTATATAGTCTAGCATTGCTCAAAATCAAACATCTGCACCATTTTGCTGCGATTAATAAAATTTATATGTTAATAAAAGTGTTTAGATTTCTGAATTATCTTTATTTAAACATCCTAATTTATATAAAAAATGATACATTACTATTAATGATTTATTTAAAAATAAACTTATTTAAAATATTACCTCATAATAATTATACATAGTAAGTAATTTAGTTTATCAATCATATTTTATAAACTCCCTTGACATATAGGCTTTGGTGATCAATTTTGATGAAGTCTTATAATGTTTATTTTAACACCAATTTTTATCTTTTTTTCTTTTTAATACCAATATTATCTTTTTTTTTTAATACTGATATAATTTTTTTATGTTATACTAATTGTTTTTTTATTGGATTTGGAATATCGTGGAATTTGTTATTTAGCTAAAATTCATAATTGATTCATAAAATACTCAAATACATGACAGTCAAAATCCAAGGAAAATAGAATTAGTAAAAAAACAATTTTTAAAAAAGATATTGTGCACATTTCATTAAAATGGTATTATTTTACCCCTCTCTTGATTGTAACAACTATACATCACTTGTAGTTGCTCTATTGGGAAAGTGCCTATAAATTTTTTTACCTATTCTAGTGGAAGAAACCAGTTGTTTAATTTTTTTTAAAATTATTATAATCTATCATTAAACAAAAGAAATTGCAAGTCATGGTATAATGGCTTTTAAAAATTTATCAAATAAAAAATATTAAGTGTGAAAATTTCTTCCCTGAAGTAAAATGTAATATAAATCCTTAAAATCCTTAAATACCTGACTGTATAGCATAAGTAAGTTTTTATACATGAAATAACAATATGTAATATAAATAAAATATCCGTAATTAACCGAAAGTACTTCTGCAGATTTAAAGATTGTTTTTAATAGTTTATTACCATTAAAATTATTATTTTTATTATAACGAAATAACAAGTATACAAAAAGTTAAATCATAAAATAGTTTATATATTCTATTATTGAATGAATATTTGAAAAGCTAACTTCATTAATAGAAAACATTATCAGTTATGCGTGAGAGATTCTAAATGAAATAGTGAAAAATAAGAATTATTTTTAACTAATTAATATTGGTCAGAGTCAATCCAGTTAAATCTGATCATTATTTATCACATTGCAGGTGCCAAAGTCAGGAGAATTAATATATAAACAAAAAGGTAAAAATTTGTAAATAATTATAATTTTTTAATATTTTGTTAAACAAAATAATATGGAATTCATTTTGTTTTCATTAATTAAGTTTATGTCATGGGTTGGGGGGGGGGGGTTGCATAATAAAAAAATATTTAGATATTCAAAAAAATAAATTATCTTACTTGCATATATATATATTAAAATTGTATGAATTGGTACCTACTAAATTAGTATTTATAATGTATAAATAATTATTTATATATTATAAATATGGTTTTGAATCATTATTTGCGAAAACAAAAATATATATAACGCAAAAAAATATATGTTATTTTCTTCATGTTTTATTGCAAATTCATTAATAACACTGTCCTAATTTAATTTTTTTTTGTGTGAATTCTGATTCAATGCACAAAAATGCTAACAAAGAGAATAATTGATCTATGCTGATTTCACATTAACATGGCCAGAACATTGCGAAACATTTAGGTAAACAATGTAACTGAAAAATCTGCATTACTGTACAATCAATCCTCCTACAATTGTATTATTTTGTATATGATATTCATTGTAGGGCCTACAAATTACAAAGTTTTGGCAAAAAAAAAAAAAGGAAACATAGTTTCATTTAGTATGTGATAAAATGTTTTACTTATTAATTTTCACAAAAGATGTAGATGAGGGCCTTAATAAATGTGAAGTCTTGTGCCATTGTACTGTCTTCAGGGTGACTGTTTAAAGGACTAGGCTGCTGAAATTTAGCTTGCACAAAGGCATCTCTTAACATGGTGGCCCTGACTATAGGCTGAAGATATAAACTTAAAAATAACAACACATTACCAATTGAATGTTCATAAAGAAATTTTTAAAAGTCTTATTTAGTGAAGCCACCTATAGAAATCTTAATTTCATATTTAAAGTTGTCTTAGAGATTATTTAATGTTTCAGCTGGAAAACAATATTAATTTTTTTCTTTAAGTCAAAATAAAAAAGAATATTTAAGCTAGGTTGTCAAAAGGATAGATTTTTACAGTACTAATTAAAATCCTGTGGGGGTCAGATTTTAATAGTATATGAATTACTGTACACTTTGATATGTTATAATCTATTAAAAGCTAATTATCATAAATATTTCAGATATTTTAAAGCATTAATAGATAATCATTTTTAATTTTCAAATTATTTTAATCTATTCCTATTATTGTTATACAATAATGGTTGATCTCATGTATTTAGCTAGAATGTTGCTCTAAATACTGGGCATGCTTTTATAGAACTATTTTAAGCCTATTCATGAAATAACTAAGACTAAAAACATTAGTATGCAAAGAATTGTTCTTTGGGAATCTGGCTTATGAATTAGCATAGTAATATTTTCAGAATTAGTTGTTCTCTGAATAGGTTTATATTACCAGAATTACATATTTGATAAGCTGTAAAGTTATTTACAGGCTTGTTAAATTAATATAAATATTTTAAGAAATGAAATTAATTAAATTTTATTATTATAATTTTCTATGTATTATGTAAATAATAAACTCATATATTTGCATTACTTATTTTATATTTTTAAATTGTTACATGATTACATTTTGGATTTTTTTTCCTTCTTCTTGTTCTATACTTTTAAATTATTTATTTTGTCATTATGAATAAAGCTTCATTAAACTATAATACTTTTATGAAATTAAGATATAGCATCGTAAAGTAAATATTTTATTTTTCCAAATATGCTAGCTATTGCTATAGGCATGAATATCTACATACACATACATATATGAACTATGCTCTATTAAATATGGCAACTCAATTTGGCATAAATTAAACAATATATTCAATTTGAATAGGTCAGTATATATGTAAGTAAAAGTTGATAGTATAATTTTTTTGTTTGGGATTGGAAGAAAACAAATGGTTAACTACCATTCAAGACACACATCTCTATTTAAATGATTGATCAGTGACCTTTGCTAAGAGTCATAAAATCTGCTTTCCAGAAAAACATTTAATATACATACATACACATTAATATCATGATAGTTTTTTTTAAAAAAATATTAATTTAAATTTATTTTCATTTTCAGCCTGGGGCTTTGTTTTTTACATGTGTGGATAGTAGATTGTTTCCTATGCATTTTACCCAATCATGTGTTGGTGATATGATTATTGTTAGGAATGCTGGGAATATTATTCCTCATGCTGCTTTATTTAGTCCACATGTGGTAACTACAGAACCTGGTGCAATGGAATTAGCCTGCGTTATGAATAAAGTAAATACCATAATTGTTTGCGGACATGCAGATTGTAAGGTAAAAAATTATTTAAATATTATTTATGTAAACTGTAGATAAAATTTCAGTTTCAATTATAAATGTATATTTTCTAGCATTGTCATTATTAAACGGTTAATAGGAAAGCAAGGACAAACATTTCTTATTGCTTATCCTTATGGCCAATCATTAAGATATTCTTTGGAATTAATAACTGGTTTTTGCCACATCATTTAACCCAACACATATGTACATGCAAGTGTATGATCCTTCAAAAATTATCCAAATTATTTATACAAGGTATATCTTTTTCTGATTGTAATTTAATTGCAGATGTGTGGTAAAATTAATTGCTGTCATTTCCCCCCTAATTACACATGTTTGTTTATGTAACTATTAAGAAATAAAAAATATTAGAATTGTCTCATATATTTTTTGTGGGGAGTGAATTTAAAGGAGAATATGTTAATCTTCGAAAATCTCAATGCACAGAAAATAACTAGCGGTCTTCAGTGTATATATATGACAGCTTTGCACTCAAAATGCATGTGGATTCAGTTTTTATCTTGAGGATAAAAGCTATTATCATGTGTGGCTAGTTTGGTGATTGCATTTCAATTGTAATTGCCTAACAATATGAATTGCTAGTCACTTCTTTATTCGCATACCATTCTACCCAATTATTTGTAATTTGTTTATATATATTCTACAATTATGTGTGGATAATTAATACACCATTGAAGTTTAAAATTGCTATGCCAGACTTCCAATGCAGTACATCTTTGCTAAAGGTAGACTAGTTTAACTTTGATAAAGATTTGCTGCATTGGAATCCTGGTTTAACAATTTTAAATTTTAACATAGTATGAATATATATATATATTGTGCCCTTTTGTATGGGTCTCCATAAATTGTTGTATCAATTTATTAAAAAAATTTTAAATTTAAGATATATTTAGCTATATGATGTTGATTTTATTTATAATAATCTTTTAAAAGTTTAATTAAAGTAAACTATGAATATTTGATATGTGAAATTGTGCTAATATTTGAGAGAGACGTTTTAATATAAAAAATGATAAAATTATATGGTTGGGAAAACTGGCCATGATCAATACTGCATTAATAAGTTTTATAAATAAATGTTTAAAGCTAAAAGTTAAAAAGATAAGTTAAAATTAAATGCATATATTTATTGTTGATAAAGATTAATATTTAATAAGTGAATATAAATATTTTAATTATTAATAGTATATAATAGAAGATTAATATTTGATTTTAATAATATCGAATTATTATTTTAAAGTTGTTATAATATATTATTTATTTTAAAAAATATTTATTTTTAAAATTAAATTGTTAGTTTATTTTTAGATATTACAAGCGTTTGTATCTGTGTTGTAAAACAGATGATAGATAGACATATGTACACACATGCTTGTAAGTTTTTTAGTAAAGTTGCAAAAATGTTCTAAAATTCTATTAATAATTGCAGAAATATTATATTGGCTATCACGAGATAAAAATAAAGATAATTAATGTGAAATATTAAATCTGATTTTTAAAATACTGTTTAAAAAAACGTAACGTATAAAAATAGACTTAGTTTGTTTAGAAAATAGTCTTATAAAAGTTAAAAGTGAAGTAAAGTAAAGCATATATTTTAAAAAAATGTTTAATGGATTTAAATAAATGATAAAGATTAATTTAAGAATTAAATAATGTAATAAATAATAAATATTAAATAAGTCATTATTTATTTTAAATTCTGTATTGCTGGTAAAATATGTAAATAGGCTAGCAAGGTGATTGTTTAATTTACCAATCAAGTGGGGAATTTATTCCGGTATAAAACTAAGGTTCAATTGTTCAGGGGGGATTATGATTGTAATTTCTTTTAAGTGAAGTGTGCTATTAGATATAGCTAAGTAAAATTATAGACGCTCTCGTAATCGTTTTAAAATTATAAGAGAGTAGTTTTAAATAAATTATAAAAGTTTTACCGTTAAATATGCAGTGCTAATTTATTTATAATTCCCTATTGATCGTCTCTATCGAAGCTCAATTTACTATCAAATAATCATGAAAACATCGTATAAGGATAAAATGTATTGGAGACTTTATACTAAAAATATAACAAACGCTGGATTAACTAGGAGAATTACTAGTTGGATAAAAGTAATATATTGGACATTATATGAATTTAAAAGTTGATTATAATTGATTTTTGTAAACAAATATTTTAAAGAAAGATAAATACTTTTTTATGAAGAAAGTATTTTTAAATTACAAATTTAAGTATATATCTTGGTAAAGATATGGTAATTAATAATAATTGTAGAATTACTTGCCTTGTTAAGTCTTTGTGGTTTAAAAGACTAGATTTCGATAGTTTTAAAAGGCAAATAAATCGGAAGTTTAATTGGCAAAGAAATACCTATAAATAAAATATTATATAGTAAAGTCTGGACGCTGGTCATACAGAAGAATTTAGAAATTAATCTTACATAAATATTTGTTAAGGAATGCGCAAATAAGTATACGTGGATATCCAAGTCAATTTATAATAATTAAATAAGAACATTATAAACTATTGATTAATCCTAGAAATAATAACTTTTAAATAATTTTTCTTTAAAGAAATGAATCCGGATCCTATAAACTATTTTAATTATTATTTTGTTTTTTTTTTTTATGGTGGAACTTATTTTATTTTATTTTTTTAAAAAAAAACGTTTTCATTTATTTCATAAAAACTTTTAAAAACACGTGATGTACCGGAAAAGGAAGTAATGTTGGTAAAAGTTTGTGCCTAGGAAAAAAAGAACAATTATGGGTGGAAAGAAGACACCGTTGGATTTTATGTAACATATTTTGTTTTTCTTAACTAACATAGATATTTAATTATTTATTGATTTATTAAAGATAAGAGAGGTACATTTTTTTTTTAAAAAGTAACTAAATATTAATATAACACTTAATTTCATAAAGTTTATTTTTATATAATTATACAACACGTAATATTTTAAAGAATAATTGTTGAGTATAAATGTGAAATTATTTTGTAAAACTGTAATCCTAGAGGACATCGTGTGGCGGATTATAAAGTGGAGTATCATTAATGGTAAAAATTATATAATAGTAATAATTTGATGTATTTTGCTTTGTTTTCTTTAGATCAACCAAATGTTATTTGATTGTTGAATGAATGTATAAGTATTTAAAGAATATACACGCATAATATTAGTAATAACAGTTTTATTTTAATATGCATACTTTAAATTTATGATATAAATTTATTACAACGTAATAAGAGAAATCCAGAAATAATTATATGATTCTTTCGTGAATAAGTTTTAATGTTTCTGTTACAATATTAGGAATTTGATTTATTATATTAGTATGAGTTATTTATATTTCTTTTCAGGTTAATAAGAGGTTAAAAATATCTATATTTTTATTTTATTAGATAAGTTAAATTAATTTTATATAGAAATTTATATTTTGGTTGAAGGGTTTATCGTATATAGGTGATGAGGTATAAGAGAGTTTGGATAGTCATATTTATTTATTTTTTTTTAAAAAATTGGTAAGTTGTTACTGAAGTTAAATAAGGTTAAAATGATATTTGTAGATAGAATTTTATTAGGAAGGAATAGGAATAACAAGTAGAGAAGAGTAGTAGTTTAAATAGAAAAGAATCATAGAATTTATTTTAATATAATACTTTATAAAATTTGAAGTTGTTGAATAATTTTAAATATTATTTTAAGAAAAGAACATATATGTATTGCATATTTTGGTAAGACATACATTATGAAATTACATCAGAATGAAGTAAATAATTATATAATCAATAAATGTTATTATATTATAAAATTATATCAGTCTATACATTAGTTGATATTTGATTAATGCTAATAGTAAATGTAATACATACTAGTACATTATAATAGAAATAGCAATAATACTTAAGGGAAGTAGCATTTTAATTGTTAAAGTTTGTTTATTTTACCTATGCTACATAAATGATATTTTACATAAAACCTTCTTTTGTACTAACTGATGACAAATGATATCTATTAAAATATAAGTTTACAAACTTAATTAAATGTTACTGATAAAACATTTAAGAAATGTATAGATTATCTATTTATGATTATGGAAATAGTAACAGTGTAAAATCTTGTATTATTATTTTTCTTATTTTTTTTATTTTCTTTGGTTTCCACTTGTAATGTAAATAATGTATATAAGTTGTTTATTAAAGTTGATGTAAATAAATTTGTTTAAGTTGTTTTAAAAGTGTGTCGAATTCATTATTTTACACCACAGCATTTGACAACAGATAATTTGAATAAACATAATATTTGCACAATGTGAATTTATTATTATTATTTTAAAAAAGAAACACAGTATTTTCTTAAGATAATTTACAGAAATTGATTGACATTAACATATAATATTATAATGGTCACAAAGTAATTATAATGCACAATATAAGAGTATAATATTAATTATTGCCACATATTATTAAATTATAAGATTTAGTATATTTTAATTAAGATACTGTATGAAAATGAAAGACATGTAGATGATTCACTTATTTTCTTAATGATTAATAGTATAATAAAATAGATAAGATTAATTTATACACTAGAAATTATTATTGTTAGTTAGTATTATTATGATAAGTTAGGTGTAGTTAGGTTTGATATTAAATCCCTTATCATGCCTATCTGCAAGAAGTATTATTACTTTAAGATAATTAAAAGAACCTGAGATTATTTAATTACATTTCCTTAATAAAAGATTGAGATTTATTTATTATTATTATTGAAGTTAGTTAATTTTTATAAAAGACATAAGAGTGCTGTAGATGTAGTAATGAGATAATAAAGAGGTAATAGTATTCTTATGCCATTGAGATAATGTCTTGGGAAGACATTAGCTCAATGTAAATTCAATTACCACTTGTAACTTCACTTCATAGTCTCATGATTTTAATAAATACTTATTTAATTAGTACATGATATTGAACCATATTAATTTTGGTTAGTTATAATAAATCCGATAAGATATAGTATTATAAAAATATATTAATGATAGTTATACATATTTTAGCTGAGCATAACGATTTAATTGAGCTAGTCATATTCTAAGTTATATTATATATCGGGAAGTGAGGGTACAATATATATATATATTGTAACATTATGGTTGGACTCGATGTTTGTCAAGCCTTATTTATGTGGTCAAATGTGTAAAATTTTAAATTTTAATTGACAATAATTGAAATATATTAAAGCAATGGTGTATTGTATAGTTGTTAAATTATATTATAAAATTAAGTAAATTTTATCAATAAATCTTCTGAGAGTGATAAAGATTTAGACTGTTCAAAATATGCTAAACTCTCTGCCAGGATGTGTACAAGATTTCATATGAAATCTGTCCGATGGTTTAATTTTTAATAATATTAAAATCATAATTTACTAGTGCTATTATTAATTTGAAAGTATAAAAATATTTTGATATTTTATTATTATTAAATAATAACCAGAAAGATTTAAAATTATAACTCTTTTAAATTAATCTTTATAATTAATCCTTAAACATATTTTTATTGCAATGTAAAATAGTTTTGAACAGCTTGGTTAGTTATCACTAATGAATATAAGTGGAGAAGTATTATATGCACATACTACGCTTTGGTCTATATATATTTTTTTTACAATTCACTTTGATAAAGATATAAATAAGCTAACATATATTGTAGAGGAGGATCATTAAAAGAACAAGAGAAAAGATAATATCTGAACTATAACCAAATTTAAAAACAAAAAGAAACTGAAAATAAATAACACTGGATTTGAATTTGAAGCGAATTTAAATGATAGGCAATTGTAGTTTGACCCATAAATAATGGAGTAGAGAATTCCACTTTCTTGCATGCATTGATCTACTGATCTTTCAACTGACAATCATCAGGATTCCACATTAAAAAAAAAAGGGAACCATTTTGGAAACAAATACTTCATTCAAAAAGACTTCAGATTTAAAACCGGACAAGAGATCATAAGCATAAAATTTTATTCTATATATTACTATAAGATTAATTATTATAATCATTATGTATGTTTAAAGATTAACAATGATTTGTTTGGAAGGGCAAGAAGAAAGAAAGAAAAAATATTCAGTGCATTTGTTTGTAAAATAAATATGAAATACTTTTTGTCTTTATTACCAAACGTAATAAGAACCTGATGAAAAATAATTAAAACAAAACTTTCTGAATTTAAATTTTTTTTTTTTTTAAAAAGTCTACTTTAAAGGATATTAAAATTTATGTATAGTATATAATGCATGAATTTAATTTATATCTTTTTTTAAAAATATAATTCTGATAGACCATTTTAGAACGCTTGTTTACTTCGTTATTAAAAATGTATATTAGAATACATATACCACATTGATAAATATAAAAGATATTTAACTTATAGCTTAATTGAATATACGTATTGCAAATTTTGATGAAGGAAGGCAGTAATAATTTATAATAGTATCATTAAAGAAAATGTTTGAAAGTTACGGATATAAATAAAAAAAAGTAAATAGCAACTTCTTAATTACTATTGTGAAACGCTGGAGTTAACACTAGTCTTAACTACTAAGAAGAAGATTTTAAAATACAGTACTTTAAAATGCAGGAATCATTATTAATTATTCCAATATATTACTTCGAGTGGAAAAATCAATAACAATGCTTTGAGAAAATTTTTCTTTTGCGGTTAAAATTGAAGATATTATTTGAGCTACAGCTTTGTTTTAAAAAAAAAAATGGATCCAAAATTCTAGAAAAAAAATATTTATGAGCATATTTAAATATTTATGGTTGTTTTGTTTTCCAGAAACTCTTAAATGTTTTATTTACTTTACCATAATAAAATATAAAGAATATGGATGTGTTGTCTTGTAAAATAATTTGCCAGCCACAATGACATTGTTTCCCTCATCAGTGAGCTCATAGCAAAGGAATTTAAATTACGGACTATGGGAATAAAATGAAGTATAATAATAATGATTTTTTTTTATTGTTCATGTTTATTATTATTTTATATTAGTTTTGGATATGCTATTAAGGTATATATATATTTTCTTTTCTATTTGTGGTATAAATATGCAATGATTCTGGAAACAGATTAAGGTAAAATTATATATATATATATGTACTGGATAATTTAAAGTTAATATTAAATTAGGCTTGTCTAGATAGTGAGAGATACATGTCTCTTACATTTACGAAAATAGTTTATTGATGTTCTATTTATGGGTTAACAGACAGAATAACTTGTCAGAAGCATAATAGTATTTACGTATGGTGACACAATTATTTTATTATATGGAGTTTCCCATATAAGCAGGTATACATTCGTTTTATATCTTTATTATATTTTGCCTATAATTTAGTATGTCCACTTTAGTTTATAGAAATTATGCTATTTTTCATTGACTGTGTATTTCTTATTGTTGCAAATTTTATTATGCTCTATAAAATATTTTATTGTCATTTGACTTATAGTATTTTTGTTGGTTTCATACACTATCTAACATATGCATTGTTTGAAGTTGGATATTTATCTTTTTAGCTTTTAATATAAGAATTATTTTATCTTGCCATTGTTTTGATGAGAAGTTGTGCTTGTTTCTATTTGATAAGTGTGAGAAACATATAATTTTATTGAACATTGTATCATTGATATTATGCATTGGTAGATGGAGTATAATCTCTCATTGCTTATTCCATGAGAGGATTCTATTGTTGAGGCTTATAATTATTTTATCCTTAGCAAGTATAGTTTAATCCCTGAAGAGGATTATTTTCATGGTATGCATTCTGTTCCCATGTTGAGACGATGTCCACACATTTTCGTACCTAGGAAAAAGGTATTAGAATCTGCCATATTGTTATACAACTATATAATGTTGTTTTGAGGAGCCTCCCTCATGATGATGTCTAGTTATTTTCCTCCATGTGAAGTTCTTGGTATTTTAAAATTGTATGGCAATGATAAGGTAGAGTTAGCTTCAGGGACACTTGTTTATCTATAGTGTTTAGCTAAATAAAAATAATGTATGTAAATGAGATGTGTTGTGCTGTTGTACCTTGTCAACAGTTTATAAACAAACCAACAAAATTTATTAGTAATTTTAAAATTTATCTTGTGTATGACATAATAAGAGATATACATATGCAATGTCATTTAATTTCTATCAAGCAGTAGTTCGTAAGACATTTCAATAGTTAAGATGATTATTCTGTGGACATGGGCAAAGTTTAGTATCCTATATATATTTGACTTCTGGTGTCTGTTTCCATATTTATGCAATTGATTGCTGAATGCTAAATAATAATTGTCATTTGTGCTTCATATGATAATTGTCATTATCATATTACGTATTAGAAAAGTTTAGTTATACTTAATGCTTTCAATAGCATACTATAGATGGGTTTTATGAATAACAGTTACTAGGCATATCAGTGCATCAAAACTGTTAATAAATTTAAAGGGAATATACTTGTAACCAAATGAATATACCTGTTTTATATTGTTTCTGAAATATATATGTTTTTAATTATTTATTATTTTAGAAAGTTGTAAATATTGTAAATAAATCTTGTTGTTTTGAAAATATATTTAGTTGTCTGTGGCCTTATTGCTAATCATCATCTACAGTATTAATGTTATTGCCGTCAACACATTATCTTATTGTCTTAAAATCTTCATTAATCAATACAGTAGATTTGATTACACATTAACCTATCACAACAACTTTGATAAGCTCTTACATTTAAAGTTCATTTATAATTTATGGCTTATTGATCAGAACACCGATGATCTTAAGCCCATGTTTTATTTTAAATATTTTAATGATCTATCAGTTTTGGAATAACCTGTTTATTTGAATCATTAGATACATCATTCACTGATCTTGAT
This sequence comes from Epiperipatus broadwayi, assembly GCA_028023455.1. Taxonomy (NCBI): domain Eukaryota; kingdom Metazoa; phylum Onychophora; class Udeonychophora; order Euonychophora; family Peripatidae; genus Epiperipatus; species Epiperipatus broadwayi. Next base: position 8,125,018 of record JAQFVV010012393.1, on the reverse strand, counting down.
CATATTGCCATAGTTATTTAATAAAAGAGAATTTGTAAGTTATTATGTTATTTGTGCTTCGTAAAGCTTAAAATTCATATTACTGTTACTATTAGGATTGCAAAATATTCATTATTAATTCTATTTTGTTGTATGAGCTGTCTTTGATGAATATATTCAGGTAGTGGCAAAATCCCTCTCACTGACCCAAGTATATTTTTCAAAATAGTAATATTCAAGTTAATTGAATGCTGAGAAAGTAAATTACTAATTCACAGTTGGAATTTTGAATTTATGGTAATTTTTATGTTGAAAGTTATTTATTATGCTTGGATTTGAGTTATGTTTATCTTCACAGTTTTATTGATTCAGTATAACTTTAAAATGCATATTTTTTCTCTAGTTTTTTAAAAACTTATAGCTTATCTTAATTTCATGGTTAAATATTCTGGTTTAGTCAAGCTTAGAATCCATACTTTGCCTTAATTTTATCTTACTGTCATTTAATACAATATTAGTTTTATAGATCTCATTCTTCATCATCAACATTGTTTTCTTATTTCATCTGGATCTTTCTTTTATTACTTCATTTTCATTTTATCTTAATTCATTATTATAATTGTTTCATCCTTTGTTGGTTCTTATTCTGTCATCATCTTGATCGCTCATCACCTTAACACATTTTCTTTCTCTTCTCCTCACTCTTAGCCTGTTCATTTTCATTATTTATTACTTATTTTCATCATCCATTTAGTCATCTACATCCTAATTCATTTACCACCTAATTCATGATTCAAATTCCATATTCATTTCATAGACCTGATTATTAACTATTTATTGGTTTTGCAAATAGTAAATTTATTTAATAATATTTTGCTTAGGGATTTTAAAGCTAGTTTAATCGATGTCGATACTAGAAGTTATTATCTTCATGGACACTTTGTGACCTTCCTTAGATTTACCGATTCACATTAGCCTAGTTGGTTTTAAGAAAATTATATTTTTATTGTAACTTTATTTTTTATGTACATATTCTTATTATCCATATAGAGATGGTTACATTATATACATCTTTTTATTTCATAGCATTAATTAATTCTTAAATAATAGGTTTGGTTTTTTTCAACTTCTTTTATTATTTAGGACAGTTTCACCAAACTTTTTGAGAATTGGCAGTTTATAAATTCTCATGAACCATATTTTAAACTAAATAAAACCCAATGATTTTTTTTATTATCATTTATTAGAAATAATATTAAATGAAAGTACAGAATATACATTAAGTAAATTGAAACATTAAAATCAGATATAATTTATTTACTGAGAACAATGAGTTCATTTTGTTTTTTGATTCTGTACATTTCGTCAGTTTCTTTAAGTTAAATAATTAATCATGTTTTGATTATTTTAATGAATCCTGTTTTACTTGTGTGTTCTTTATTTCTGCTTTTATAGTAAAGTATATTAATTTTTCAAATCTCTTTATTTTCTCTTCTAGCATTGCCAAGTTCAACAATATTAGGTAGTTTTTCCAGTTCTTGTGAACTTTCTCCACTTTAAATGGTTTACAATTGAAGTTGGCTATATAAAAAGTTAATCTCAAATGGTATCCTAATTTTGTCTCTGGCAGTTGCTTTGACAAATGATTTTACAATTTCTGGGGTATTAAGTCTCTAATTGATTTTTGTCTTATGGGCTTAAATATAAAAATAATATAAGTGTTTATACACAAATATTGATTAAAATCCTGCATTCAAGAAAACCAAATAGATTTTCCAGTCATCTGAATCAGAAGTAGTTTGAATTGTGCATCCATGTTACTTGATGAACCTTGAGTGTTTGTAGACAATTGAACGGAAAAAACGAAATGAAAGTTAGTGCTGAAAAAATGTAATTGTTTGTACTGAAATTTCTGCTGAAAAAATAGCAATTAAATTAGTTTTGATAGTTTTTTTGTACAGTCTGAATATTTGTCATCTTGAAACATGTTTGACATGCACAATTCACTAAAGATCCCATTCTCATTGTCAAAATTATTATTCTTGGTTAATTAGATGGTTTTGATAAGGTAAAAATATGAACAGCCATTTCAATATATCCTTAGCATTAGAATTCTCTCTGAAAGCAAGAAAGATGGCAGAGCTACCACACAAACTGATGGGAACATCTCAACAGTTATTATAGATAGTAAGTAGAAAATTCATCTTGTTGGTTTATATCAGGGATGAGGAACCTCAGGCCCAGAGGCCAAATCTGGCCCTGTATAAAACTTTTATTTAAAGGGTGTAGAATTAAGAAGAGTTAAATAAAATAAAATATTTTTTTTTTTTCCAACCTTTATTGTAGTTCTGGTTCTCATTTGGTCAGAAGTGCAATATTCCAAAAAATTATCTATATTCTGTGGTTTATCTGACTATGAATTTAATCTGAAGGCATTTTGTTTGCTTTTACAGTGATTTTTACATTAATCTACGAAGCTTGAGGGTACTTTGTTTGTTTTTATAGCGATTTTCGAGGCAGAAAAATATGTATTTGCAAAAATAAAACTTAAATTTTACTTCATTTTATTATTATTATTTTGCATTAACTTTTTTTTTTTTATTAAAATGGTTACACCGAGTAAAGTAAAAAAAATTGATATAGAAAATAGTGCATTTCAAATGAAATGGATCAACACATTTTTTTTTATAGAAAGAAATAGAAAATCAATATGCCTGATATGTCTGGAAAGAATTTTATTTAATAAAGAGCACAATACTAAGAGGCACTATTTATTAAAACATTCTGATTACAACAAGAATTTTTGGGAAGGGAAAAATATTAAAATAGAAAATTTGAAAAAGAGCTTCATCAAATGATGACTTATTTTATAAAAACTACAAGCAAGTCAGAAAATTATGTAAAAGCAACTTATATATATATTTTAAAAAAGAAAAGCAGAAAATTCGAAACCATTTTGTGAAGGTGAGTGTATAAAAGAATGTATCCTAGCTGCCATAGAATTAATTTATCCATAAGATAAAAAGAAATTCCAGAATATAAATATGTTGAAAAACAGTTACAAGGTGAATTAAAAAAATTGTCATTAAATATGAAACAGTCATTAATATTAATGATGTTAATTTATTTTTAATTCATAAAAAAATGATGGCCCTCATTCAAAAAGAGAAAGTTGAAATTGGTCTTCCAGTTGAAAAGATTGAACCACCCCCTAATGATTAAGGGTTTTAATGAAATTTTTGTTCAAATATAGCAGGCTAATTTTTTTTAAGTCAATAATTTTTTATGGCTTGTAAAAGATATTATAAATGTCCAAATGGGCCTTGGCAGAAAAAGGTTCCCCACCCCTAGTTTATATATATATAAATGTGCAGCTCATGCATATTCATTTACCATATGATAAGACACATGGTAGTATTTGCTGCAATGATAATAATGTTTGGAGTGGATATTAAAAGAACTTCTTGGATTTTTGGTTTCTTTAAGGTCTTGAAAAGGAATACAGTATATATATATAGTGAGGTATCATAAATAATGTGTTTTAAATTTAAAACAAAAAAAAAAATAAAAAATTTAATAAATTCCTGAACATATAAAAAAGAAGTGTGAATATATAATTGAAAGTACTTTTTTTATTGTTATTTTTTATTTTGCTTTATATGTGTATGATTATTTGATGAAATTCTTTGTATATTGTTTAAAACTATTTTGATTAGACTTATCAAATGCCTGAAAGAAATATTGATCTGTACTCTTTCTCTGCTCTGACCAAATAGTGAAATCAAATACAGTAATTTATAGAAAAAAATAAACCAAAATGTAGCTACCTTTTGTGAATGATGATAATATGCCTTCTTCAAAGTTTTCTATTCTCAAACCTTATTGGTTGAGAAGTTTTAAACAATGATTTTTCTCACCAGTGACTTTTTTCTGAATGGCATTGATTTTACTTAATTCACACTTTTCATTCATGTTACAGGGCCTTTTAAAAAGATGCCATAAATACATAGCCTTTCTTAATAATTTCTGGTTTTATTAAGCTCAATTCAATTCTTTTTTAGAATTTTAGCACAAATTCAAACAAGAATTGAACACGATGATCAGAAATTATTAAGAGAGACTACGTAATTTTTTAAAAAGCCTTATAATACAAATACAAAATTATGAGTTAAATAAATCATTACCAGAGAAAGATAAGATTTGAGAATTTAAACAATGAACACATTTTTATAATTTACAAAAGTTTAGAAAAATATGTCTTCCATCATGTGGAAACTACATTTTAATTTTACAATAAAATATTTGGATTGCCAACATGTATTTTCATGAAATAAATTTTTGCAGATAAATAAAACAGATTAAACACTCCATCAGGCATTTGATAAATCTAAATGGGATAGTTTAAAACAAAATATAATGCAGGCCAACAAATATCCATAAACAATTATCTTTATCCATATTTATGAAAGGTAAATGTTTTTTTCTATGAATTTTTTTTTTAATTAGAATTTAGCCAAAATATACTTAAGCAAGCATCCAATTGACATTATACATATAAAATCTTCATCAGTATTTTTTATACATATATACATGTTATATATAGAGCTCGCAAAATAAGCTCTTAACAAGCTTTGCAGAATATGCCTAACCCCAGACCAGTTTCTTCTATTGACATCCTCAGTGAGGTGCTATGATATTCAAGCATTACAAAATACCAGGACAAGCCCAGCACTTTATCTAATATATAACTATTAAGTAGAAAATCTGAAATTTTCAGGCAACCATATGTCTTCCAATCCAGCTATCTAACTTAAATAGCCATATGGGACTGAAATAAGTTCAGATACCCCATATATTAATAGCTTTAGCAATATAAAATCGCCAAAGCCTTAATAGCAAAAAAATATATATTTTTTTTTTTGTGTGAGCTCTATATATAACATTTAAAAAATAAAAATTTTTTTTGCGAGCTTTATATATAACATTTGTAAAAACAAGCTTATAAAATTAGATCATGCGACATCTGGCTTGATTTTTTTTGTAATTTTATTTGGCAATTTTATATTGCTAAAGCAATTAATATATGGTGTATCTGAATTTAGTTCAGTCCCATATATCTATTTAAGTTAGATAGCTGGATTCAAAAACATATAGATGTCTGAAAATTTCAGATTTTCTACTTAATAGTTATACATTAGATAAAGTGCTGGGCTTGTCCTGGTATTTTTAATCTAATGCTTTCCGGTACTTGTGACATCTGACTTGGATTTTTTTGTAACATATACACATGATGTTGACAATAGAAAAGAGACCATGCCTGTAAATCATATGTTAAGAGTGAGAGAGACAGATAGGTAGAAATTTAACAAAATTCATTCAAAGTAAGATAAAATGTAATTAGTTGATTTATTCAAAATAAATGGGTATGCATTCAAGTATAGATGTATTTCAATTTTATTCACATATATATATATATAATTAATCTATTTATTCAGCATACTAAATGTTTACCAAGTAAATAGATGAATTTGAATTTATGATTTTCAATCTATATATATTTAGACATAACTATTCACTAAATATGGCTTCATGTGATTTTTACTTTTGTTGAAAGACCACATTCTTGATCATAGAGTCAGTTTTATAGATATTATTTGAAATGAGCAGAAAGTTTAGACTTTGTGGCTAATTATTCCAATGTATAAATATATAAAATGTGTTAAAACACATGAGCACACAAAGCTGAAGTCAAAGAAATCTTAATACTGTAGATTGATATATAGTAAATATATGTATCCAAGTATGTGGCTAAGCGCTTTCAAGGGCCGAGGTTCTAATATTCATAGCCACCAACCTGTTTATTTACAAGATGTCTATGAATATGAGGATCTCTGCGCTCGAAAGAGCTTATCCACATACTTTGGATACATATATTTAGTTTATATCGATCTACAGTATTAAAATTTCTCTGTCTTCAGCTTTGTGTGCTCGTGCATTTTAGCACATTTTATATATTTATACATAGATATTATTTGTGACATTGTTTAGAATAGTGGTAATATTATTTGCCAACTCAGAAGGTAATCACTTTTAAAGCTATGACAGTGATTTTCTTAATTCAATAAATAAAAAGTTGCAAGCCTATCTGTCAAAACTAATTTATAAAGCATTTTAGACATGCAGTTAAATGTAATGCTATTTCATAAACTTAAATTATTATTATTATTATTTCAAAACAATAATCTATTTCAGCAAATTTTCAATACTATTCATTCTGTAGTGTAGATTCTTGATTATTATGAAAGTGAATGTATTACTTATTTATTTGATTTTTCTGTCTCTTTTTTTAATGTAATATTTCATTGCATTTATGTCTGCACACGCACACACAATTTGGACATTTATTTTGTAAATATTTAAAGAATATCTTTTTTTTTTAAAAAAAATGAAAATTAGGCTATGAACTGTTTATATGATTTGAAGAATCACTTGGACCAAGCTTCAAGTCCACTTCAGAAATGGGTGTGTCGGCACGGCAGTGCTTCCATAACAAAATTTAATCAAGGAGCTGAAAATAATTGGACCAAACCTTTAACTTTTTATGGTGAAAGTTGCAAGCATACATTTGAAGCATATATTGACAATGAAAATAAATTCCAAATCACTGACAAATTATCAATGGTAAGAATTAAGATTAGTTTTTTTTCTTTTTAACCTGTTGGTTTTCTTTTTAGATATTTATATTATTATTAATCGAAAAAATATTACTTCTCGTTTCCTGTGCTAATTGTAATTTATATATTTAAATGTTTTGAATGTTTAACCAAGAAAAGGTAATGCTGTTTTTATTATTGTTACAATATCTGAGCATACTTTCGGTGTTGATGGTCAGAATCATAGCGCTGGTATTGCTTCTTGCGGCAAAGTTCGAGGGCTATGGTTCTGATCATCAATGACGAAAGCATGCTCAGCAAATTATAACAATAATAAAAATTAGTATTACCTTTTCTTGATTAAAAATATTTGAATATATAAATTATATATAATGTAATTAAGTATTTGTCAATATTTTTTGCGATAAAATTGTTTTGACTAAATTAGTGATATGTCTTGCATTTTTAAAAAAAATCTCATGATAGTATGATTCACCTGTTGTGATTATGGTCTTGGATTTGCATTTTTGATAGAATTTGTGAAGTTTCTCAGGTAGTCGCTAAATTCTAAGCAAGCTTTGAATTTTATCTAGGTAGTTACCCCAAAGCCATTCAATTTTTGAATAGTAACTGTGTATGTAGTATAACCATTCCTAACTGAATGTTAAATATCCTACTTTAATTGTTATTAATGAGGGAGATGTTCTACATAACAGATTCGACTTCTATATATAGGTAGATTTACAAAATCTGTACTGAAGATGGTAATTGATATATAAAAAAAATCAAACAATTTTCAATTTATTAGAATTTGTGATTTAAAAAAAAACAATTTTCATTATCTATTATAATTTTTGAAACAAATAATTTGTTTTCAAAACTAATCATTTTCGATGAGAATTCAAATTGGCAATTTCTATTCAGAATGAACACTTAAGATTTGTATTTGGATGAGCAGATGTATTTTTGCAAAATTTCACAATCGAATACTACATATCTCTCATTGGGAAAAAGATCTTGTTTAATCAAATGTAACTGCAAAATTTAATTTGCAGTTTTACAATCATATAATACAAATTATAAAAGCTTGTATAATTTAATAAAGAATAATCTTGCTTAATTTAGTTTAAAATAATTCAAAATAATGAAGCTGTAATTTGTTAATAATTTAACGAACTATGCGATTTATCAGTAATAATGTTTGATTCTTTTTTAAAAAAATGGATCATTAGTTTATGTTATTCTTTAATAAATTACACAGTTTTAAATAATGATTATAAAATAGAATATATATATAATGTAAAATTATATGTTCATATATATTTGTATTGTGTTTTCTATAGTTCTGAAGAAGATTGCTGGGCAATCAAAACTGTCATAGTAGGTTGTAAAAAGCATTATAAAAAGTTATCTCTTACCCACAATATTACTATCTTATATTTATTTATCTTCAGGTACACTTTTTATATCTTTCTTTATGTTTGTAATTCTACCTTCTTCTTTTAATTTATCATGTATTCATAATTGTCATTGTAAACATAGTACTTATTTAATAAATATTGGCAAGATCATAAATGATATTAATATTATACACAAATTTGTATTGTTCATTAAGAAAATTAGTAACAAATTATGGCTTCATTATTTTGTAATATTTTTTACTAAATTATGCAAATTTATAATATTTAGCAATAATAACATGAAAGGCTAAAACCTTCGACAGATGCGCCTTAGTTCGGAATGCTTGAGTCTGGCTTATTTATATATAAATTTAAGTAGAGAAGAAAGTGGGTTCTATCTTTTTCTCATATTTCTGGCTTGTGTTTTTGAATTGAGAGTTCCATGTGCAGTCATTATTACATCTGATTGGCTGTCACATAAGCATTTTTAAGGCGCATTTTTCACGTTATTATTATATCATCTGCTTGCGCTTAATAAATTTAATATTTGGCAATGTATTATTTTTTAATAACTTACGAAAGTGTTATAATTTATATTATATTATTATAAAACTAAACATTAAATTTTACAATTACATTGTCATTATTTGTATTGTTTTTTTCTTTTTTTTAATTTCACATTCTACATTTATATTTTTTTGCCTTTATTACTTTCTTTGCTTTAAAAATGTTGAGCATCTTCAATACAGTTTCGAAAACTAGCTGGTATGTAAAACTTAAATCTGTTATATAGAAAATCAATATGTGCAAGTTTTTTAATTTGTCTTATTATAAAATTACACATTAAATTTTACAATTATATTAACATTATCATTATTCTTATCTTCTCCTTTTCACTTTCTTTGCATCTTTCTTCATATATTCATATATATTAAACTTTTCTATAATATACTCTCCTCATATACACTTCATTGCAATTTTTATATATAATTCCTCCTTTATTTTCCTTACAGTTTTGACTGTCCTGCAGTGTATATGAGAAAAGCATATAGAAAAGTTTATTATACACTATTATTATTATTATTATTATTTTAAATTACACATTACATATTCACATTTTTTTGTTTTGAAAATGTTAACTTTATCAATTAGCATCTTCAGTATGGCTTTGGTGACTCTACCTGGAATGTAAAACAATCTGTTATAAAAAATGTCTATTCCACCAGTATCCTTTAATCTGATTTGGTCATATGAGATATGAGCTGACTACAAAATAAAAAATATAATTACAATATAATCCATTCTTTGCTACTGATGAGGGAGATAACATATTCCTACAGATGCTTAGCCCATAATTTATCTTTATATGTACTTGTACTATTCTTATAATTTACAAAAAATTTATCATACTATGTGATTTTTTATATCAGAATACAGCTTTTAAAAATGACAAGATATCCAAAGAGTATTCTAATTTAAATGCTTATCTGATTCAGAATGTGAACTTAGATGTACCTTCATTGTCATTGGTCCTTCTTTTGCCACTTCCAACCATCCACTATCATAAGATTCTGCACTTATAAGATGATTTTGTGATTACTGTATGTGTGCTAAAAAATGTTAACTGATAGTCTTTTGCTAATAAGCAATGTGGTTAAGCAATTAAAAAAAAATCGTTGATTTATTATTCATGAATTGTTTACCTTATAACAAACTTGATTTTACACAAAAGAATATTTCCCAATAATTTAATAATCTTATCTACTACTGAACCATTGTCATGCAGCCAATTCTGAATTAAGATCCAACCCAACGATGATAATATTGAACTATTCAAAAGATAAAAATTATACAATAAATAACTTTTTTATTTTATAAAGATAATATGAATGAATTCATAGACTTAAGAATGAAAATATAACTTTTATGGACAGTTTGAATGCGCAGTTTCTGAAACTACAATTAAGGTAATAATTGCGATTTCAGGCAATTATAATTTCAGAGAGAAATCTAATGTTATTGTTGTTACTATTATTACTTTATGCTGCCAAACCAATCTAGACTCTCAGAGATTATGTGAATGAATTTTAGCCTATTCATAAAATTTTCAGCATAGTTTATGAGAGTAATTTATGATGCTTTCTCCTGCACAATTTTAAAATACTTTGCTGTTGACTTGCCTGATCAACTGACACCAATAATCATATCACTTCTATTCAAGATACATTTTAATAAAAAGGCATTATGAAAAAATAGCTAATATGAATAAAAGAGAGGCATGATTGAACTAGGATAATAAAAATATGAAAAAAGATCTAAATTTTCTGTGTATAGGTTTGAATAGAAAATTAGATATAATCATTAAATGAAAAAGATTATACCTTTCATTAGCAGATTTGTAGTGTAAATCAGTGGTCTTCAACCTTTTCACACCTGTGGACCAGCAAAAATAAGGATAATGTTTCGCAGACCAGCAGAAATTTACAGATAAATTTTCTTAAAGATGTAAACTGCTTAGCCTTAGATGAGCATAATTGTTATAACTGGCCAAAACAGCACACTAGTTACTGTGTATTGTAATGGTGTTGCTTACCTTCACATGCTGAACACAGAAAACAGTACAATAACAATCATTCTCATTAATGTGCTTGCATTTCTATGTTTATTATTTCATTATTAAAACATTCAAGAATAAAATGTTATTCACCTGAATGTTGGGAAATATCATAGCTAGTGTAATTACATAGCAATGATTATGATAAATGTAATATCTGTATTTAAGATGAAGTTATATATATATATATGGAGTTTGTATAATAAAAAACTTTTTTTTTTTTTTAATTTTGAATTTTTTTAGAAAAATAAAAAATTTAATTCTCCCCCTCCCCCCCATAAACCATCTGTGATAAATAGAAAAACAAATTGATTTATGTATGATTGATTAGATTTTGTTTTCGGTCTATTTCTTTCTATTTTTTTTTTTTTAATCGGGTAAAAATGCGAGGAAAAAATAAATAAAAATTGTTTATATTAATTAAAAGTTTAAAATCTTATTATTTTGTTATTTCAAACTTTCCTGCTAGTCTATGGCGGACCGGTAAAAAACTTCTGCGGCCCGGCACTGGTCCGCGGCCCGGGGGTTGAAGATCACTGATGTAAATATACACTGTTATTGCTATTATTATTTTCAAAATAAGTTTTTGCTAAACTATTATTATAAAAAAAAAACATTTATTTCATTCAATTATTAAGCAAATATTTTCATCTGTACTGTACATCTGGATTTTCATAGTTATATTTGAAACTGATTTTATTGCCATAAATTACTACATACATTCGATTTTCTTTGCCAGTGAAATTAATATATATCTATTGTAATAATTTTAATAACTCCATAAACAATCAGTGACTATTATATATATAGTTTTGGGAGTAATATACTTTGAAAGTGCATACCATAACAATCCACAAGTGAGATTTACAAGAGTCATTTTAATAGTAATATTAGTGATTATGCCATGCGCTTTTAAAGATAAATTATAAATGAATACTCAGTTTTTCCAGACACGAGATATAGTATTTTAGAAAGAATGGAATGACTCCACCCATTCTTTTGACCCAAACGTTTAAAAGAATCATTTTAATAAACTTTTAAATAATGTCTAATCTACGAGTCAGACAAAAAGTGGACCATTTTCATCTAACTACCAAGTCAATCATTGATATTTAAAAGGAATCGAGCTTTAAATTAGTGAGATCTTCATTAAGTCTTTGTCAAATCAATACAGAGTTTCAAATAACAGTTAAATGTTAATTCTAACATTTGCTATGTTAAGAATACATAATAATATTTATGGTATGTATTTTCAGATTTTATTTCTCAATAAATATTATTACATATTCTTAGTACTTTATTGTTCATTCATGGGATTATCAACTATTATTAGAATTCATGTCTTGTTATTTAGACTGTGAGCTGCTTTGATAAGGACCTTATAAAGATTGCTCCTGATTTAAAGTTTTCCCTTTTGAAAATCAGTGATTGATTGGCCATCCATGTAACAGAATTGTAGTTAGATAAAAGTATTTCATTTTTTTTTGACTGGTATATTACTATAGACATAAGAGAGACTTCATATACAAGTTTAAATAAAATGTCTCCAGTAAATCTGATGTATGAATTATTATGGTATGTACTTTTGGAATTTGTCTGTAAATATTATCCATATACATATATATGTTTAAATTCATTACCATATAAATTCTTCGGCTGCAGGCAAATGTGATTCACTTTTATTTGCTTAGTAGTTTGAACATCAGTACTATAAGATTTAAAAAATTATTTATCATAAGATGATTGGGAGAAATTATAACTTCAAATATATTACATATTTCATGTTATAAATTTACCATATATATATATATTAATATTATTATAATCAATAAGTGTAAGCATTAAATACGTCATGTTTACTATTAATTTTTTTTGGATAAATGTGATTTCTTTTTAACTTAAATACATTATATATACTATGCATAATATTTGTGTATAGAATGTATATGTTTAAAATCCTAATTATTTCATTTAAGGACCATTGAATTATTTCATTATTTACTTTACTTTCTCATTTTTATACCATTTCCTTGAACATTATTAATTTCCTTTTCTCCCAGGAAGTTTCCAGAAGGAAAACTTGAAAAGCAAGGAAAAGCTGGAAATAGAAGGCCTCTGTATAACATTTAATTAATTTTTCATACATATATATATATCTTGGAAGAAAAAATATTAAAATATTAACTAGTTTATTAGTTTTTAGAATTTCAAGAAATTGATAAAATATTGTCAATAATTCATATGAGATGGAAAAAACTTAATGGTCATGATGACAAGGTACTAAGAATAATAATATTAATTGTAGAAGTGGTACTAATTGTAATGGGAAAAAGGAAGAAAGAAATAGAGTGAGTGGGTTAATTTTTAAATATAAGTTGTTGTTCACAAATACTTGTGGTATATATATATAAATTTACAGAAAAATGTTTAAAATGTTATTGTATTTTGGGTATATATATATATATGTATGTTAAAACCATACACATACATATATTTACATGCACATTAATCATAATATTGCTTTTATAAAACAACAAAATACTGTAACGTTTATTTTTCTTGTATTTTGAGATACAATAATATACAAGAAGTTATTGTATTGTTGTGATTTTAGAATTAACCGATAGATGTCACGACTATCTAATTAATATTAGTTGAAGAGAAAGTCTGCAAAACTTATTGATTTTTAAGACAACAAGCAGTCTTGGAATTGAATAATTCATTTTATATGCAACCTTAGAATGTAAGATGCTACCTAAAGTTTATGTTGTTACTTTAAAATTGAGACAAATTATTACCAATGATGATCAAATGTTATCTGTTACTTGATCAAAGGACTCTTATTATCACAATCAATCCGATTTGGGGCAAAAACATACATATCTATACATTTAAGAAACTAAGTTGCGATGGGTAGAGAACATTTTACTAAGTATGCTAATATTTTTATGAATAAATTGAAAAAAAAAAAATTAATATTGGAAAGAAATTTATGTTCAGCATAGGTATATTGATAATATTTTCATAATGTGGACATATTTATTTGAGACATTTTGTAAACAATTTCACTAATGGAATGTGGATAATGCCTACATTTTCAGTATTATTCCGAACACTGAATTAATGCCAGGCTGGCTCAGTATGATAAGATGACAATTATTGCAAGAGTTCTTTTTAGAGGAGTGTTTCATGAAAATGAAAAAGTCTAATATTTAATTACTTATCAAAGTTACAATAAAAATTAAGATCATATGCGTATATATATATACCAATTACCACACCAATTTTTGTTGCCAATATAATATCTATTATTTTGAAAACATATTCAAATGTTGTGTTGAATATATTTTCAAAGTAATAGATATTATATTTGCAACAAAAACTGGTATAATGGTTAGTGCATATGTCTCTTATGACTAGAGTTTGAATATCATTAGTAATCGATGTTTTTAATAGCTAAAATTAAAATATTAGTAATTCATGTTTAATAATAAATATAATTAGGTTAAATAGATGATGTTTTAAAGAAATAATTTTATTACATAAATATTAACAATACGAATATCTAAAGAATAGAATTGAACAGAGTAGAAACATCCATAAGAACGAAATGCCAAAACTTTAAACAACTTAATAAAAGTATTAATTGGATAAAATTCTCTAAGTCAAAATGTTTATGATTATAATAATAATTTTTTTTTTCTATTAATAAAGTTTTGTTAGTATTTTTTAAAAAAAAACATTTACTTAAGTAACCAATGGCAATAAAAAATAAATATTTTACAACACAAAGATATACATAGATATATCTTATTAGTATATATAAGAATAAATAAATAATATTGAAGATATTAAGAAATACTGTATTTTTTTAATGCATAAAAGCTTCTTTCAGCAACATTATGTTGCCCTTTTCAGTGTAACATATTTATTATTAAGAACATTTATAGACCAATTATGCACTATCTACATAGCAATATCTAGATTTTTTTTAAAATACTATTTTTTTCTATCCCTTCTCATATAATCATTATATACATTACACAGCAATGGCAAAGAAAAAGAATAATAAGATTATTCAATATTAATAAATATAGGCGATTAATCCCCTATATTTACAATTAAGCTCCAAGTATGTGAAAAGTGCCTGTATTTCAAATATTTAAATATTAATAATTATACTGATAAGCTAATAGTTTTTTCATTTATTATAAAGCTTTGTAAATGTTCTCAATATTTGTTACACTGAGAAGAGAAATAAAACATTGTCAAAAGAAGGTTTTCATGTATTAAAAAATATATTTGTAGCTGTTTAACCATTTTTTTGGTTTCGTTTATTTACACGAAAAAAAAAAAACATAATGGAATCTATTTATTTTCATTTTACAACTATTCTTTAATCATATTTTCTATTTTAGATAAATTGTTTGGAGCAGTTGCAGAATATTAGTTCTTACCCCTTCATGAAAGAATTACTTGAAAATAAAAAGGTTCGAATTTATGCCATGTGGATTGATATCTATGAAGGAAATGTATATATATTTAGCCGTAGTAAGAAATGTTTTGTCGAAGTTAATGAAGATACAATATCTTATTTATTGGAAGATTGGAAATATTAAGAAATAAATACTAGAATTAAATGCAATTTTTTTGGTAACTATACTAATACAGCTATGTTAAGACTTTTATAAGATCCAATATTAGATATTAATCATTATCATTCAGTGTTAGCACCTATATTCTCAGTTCATTTCAGATTGCACATAGTATATATTATATGTTGGTTATTTGTACAATTCATTTTAATGTATATTTTAAATGTTATTTTTGTTTTTATATGCATATAGTATATTGTATAAAATATATTTGTAAAATAATATTTTTAGATTTCTAATATATTATTGCTAATATTTTAGTTTAAAATAATGTATTACAGCCATTAATTGTGTTAAAGGTGAAAATATTTTATGCCAGTTTATGCATTTAGATTATTGAAGCTGATAAAAATATATATATAGTATCAATTTATATATATGCATCTAAGTTATAAGAGATGGATCTGTCATGATGCCTTAAATTATCAAAGTTATTAAGTTCTCACCATCTCAGATTTATTTTTATATTATTTAAATAATTGCTAAGGCTGATGAAATAATATAATTATATTTTACACCATATGAAATCATTGTATTAATGATAACTTTAGTAGTCATATTTACTACTGAGTATTATAAATCTAGTCTCTATTGTATACGTATATATTTGAAGAAAAAATTTTTATATTTGCATTTTTTATTTAAAGTGCCTTATGAGGTAGCAGTTAATATATTTAATTGTTATGAACTTACATTTAAAATCGCAGTATATGCTTAGGTATTTTTTTTTTTTAGTTATCTGGTCCTTAGCCAGCCTTCTAATGTTGGTTGGAAAATAGATATCTAGCTCAGTGGTCTTCAACTCTTGGTCTGCGGACCGGTGCCGGGTCACAGAAGTTTTCTGCCGGTCCACGCTAGACTGGCAGGAACATTTGTAATAATAAAAATAATAAGATTTTAAACTTTTAATTAATATAAACAATTTTTATTTATTTTTTTCATCGCAATTGCTTAAATAAAATTAATTATAAATCAAAATTTTATTTCAATTATTAGATAATACTATAATTACTAAATAGTAATCAAGGGAATTTATCTGAAAATGCAATCTTTAAAAGACAAAGTGTCAATCTCATGATAATTGTACCACTCCTTACACGTCAATTTCTATACTTAGTAGGCATTTCTGTATTGCATCAGCTCATTTATTGGGCACATATAGAAAAATTTTGTATTACATTTGTATCATCTTTTTATTTTGTGTATGATATTTCTTTTTGAAATTGTAAACTTCATAAAATGGAGACAAAAATAGTCAAACAGCAAAACCTTTTGGCCTTCTTAAGAAGAGACAAGGATAATATTCCAGTAAAAAGTGATGCTGATACTGAAAGTATGCCAAGTACTAATGTTTCAACTCTTGAAGAAGTGATGAAAAAGAGATATAATGATACATCAGAATGTGCAGGAAAAAACAAAAAAGATCATTTTATTAAAAATTACAATAAGGAGTATTTAAAACTTTGTTTCATAGTTGCTCCTGACAGTGAACTATCACCACGACCTTTGTGTGTAGTATGTTCCGAAATTTTGTCAAATGAAGGTATGAAACCTCCCAAACTTGTTCGTCGTTTGCATTCAAAGCATGGAGAACTTACGCATGTCATTAGACTCTTTTGAAAGATTACGTGATCAAATGAAAATTCAGATAAATCAGATGAGTAGGATGATGACTAATGACAAATCAGTGCTTCAACCATCTTATTTAGTTGCTCTTCAAATAGCTAAAACAAAAAAAAACACGATTGGAGAGGAATTAATGAAGCCTTGCATCTTGGATGTTGTATTAGAAATTTTGGTTGCCCAAGCTGCTAACAAACTAAAGCCTGTATCACTTTCAGATACTACTATTAGGAGAATTGTTAGTATGGCCACAGATATTGAAGAATAAGTTATAGAGGGCATTAAAAAATCAAAATGTTTTGCGATTCAGCTTGACGAATCAACTGATGTGAGTAATCATGCTATTGTACTCTGCTTCGTGAGATATAACAAAGATAAAGACCCAAGGGAAGAACATCTTTGTTGCCTTGATTTACCTGTATGGACTACTGGTTCAGAGATATTTAATGTTCTTGACGAGCATTTTCAAGCACAAGGTTTGGACTGGAGTAAATGCATAGGAGTATGTATGGATGGTGCTGCTAGTATGACTGGATGTCACTCAGTAGTAGTTATAAAAATAAAGAAAGTTGCGCACCCAGACATTTTGGTCACTCACTGCATGATCCACCGAGAACAACTAGCTGCAAGGAAGCTTTCTGCTGAACTAAATATTGTAATGAATGATGCTGTTAAAATTATTAATGAAATTCATAGTCGAGCAAAGAACTCCAGATTATTCACAATATTGTGTGAGAGCATGGAATCACATCACCAACATCTTCTTCTACATGCAGAAGTGAGGTAATTATCAAGAGGAAGAATTCTTGCATGTCTTTTCGAACTTAGAGAAATAAAAGTTTTTACTAGAGTGGAAATCAGACCTAGTAGAACTGCTGTTGAATGATGGATGGCTAAATTTGCATACTTAACAGTTATATTTGACCTTCTTAACAGACTTAATCTTTCTCTCCAGGGACCTTGTACAACTATTTTTATATTGAGAAATAAAATGGATGCTTTTAGAAAAAAGCTGTCATTTTGGGATAATTGCATACAACAAAAAGATATAGATATGTTTCCACTTTTAGGAGAATTTTTGACTGCTGCTTATGTTAACCAGAAAGTCATATTCAACATAATTAGTCAGCGTTTAAGAGCATTAGCTGAAAACTTTGATAATTATTTTCCTGAAAGTGAGGATCTTTGTAAATGTAACCTCTGGATTAATAATCCTTTTTTGAAAGATGTAAATTCTTGTGTACTTGAATCTCATGAAAAAGAAAATGTGATCAAATTGTCATCTGATCTCACTCTGATGTCCAGACATAAAATGCAATCGTTGTCTCAATTTTGGCTATCACTTGAAAAAGAATATCCAATTTTTAGTTACAAAGCTATCAAATTATTAGTGATTTTTTTCAACCTCGTATTTATGCGAGAAAACATTTTCAGCAATGTCAACAATAAAAAATAAACAAAGAAATAGAATGGATTTTAAAGCAGCACTTCATCTTTCTGAAACAACGCCACAGCCTCGCATATCAAATTTAGTAGCAAAGAAACAACAGCAGACATCACATTAGGTAGGTAAAAAATTTTAGAATTTAGATTTTTTTGTAAATAAAATATTATCTACAATAGTTTTTATTTCTATGTTAAATAAAGCTGTAGAATTTTTTAAATGCAGTTTAATATAAGAAAATTTTTGCCCTAATTACTGTTTTTAAGCCTTAAAAGCTAATTATGTTTCTTTTTTTAATTGGCATTCAAACAAATTATATATGTAGCGACAAGAACACAACCGCTCACCTGAATGGAAGGAGTCACTCAATATGTAATTGAACCAATATATAACAGAACTCATTGACCACATTACTGGAGGGGGTCACATAAATTGTAATCACTCATATGTTGGCTATCCATTTGATTTATAGATATATTTGACTGTTCATTTCAATGCTTTCTTTATAATTTCTAGTAATTATTATAATCATCATCAGATCTTAAGGAATCATAATTTTAATCTTTAACTGTAAAAGACCATTGACTACCTGAAAATATTTTAATTCTACAGATCATTGATGATGATTTCCCTTCACCAAGAACGTAAATCTATTATCTTCTTTTTTTTTTTTTTAGCAAAATGACTTCTTTATAATGATAGTTTTATTTCTATGTGACACTTTTCCAAAACAACTTTTCAGCTCAATTTTCCCAGTGGCTTTACAGGTAGTCTTCTGATGTTATTTTACTCATTTTTACCCAATTAAAAAAAAAAAAGTAACAGAATGAAAACAAAATCTAATCAATCATACATAGATTAATTTGTTTTTCTAGTTATCATAGATGTTTATGGAGGGGGTAGAATTAAATTTTTTATTATTTTTCTAAAAAAATTCAAAATTAAAAAAAAAAAGAAGTTTTTTCTTATACAAATTCCATATATATATAACTTCATCTTGTATATTTAACATTAAATACAGATATTACATTTATCATAATCATTGTCATGTAATTACACTAGCTGTGATATTTCCCAATATCCAGGTGAATAACATTTTATTCTTGCATGTTTTAACAATGAAATAATAAACGTAGCAATGCAGGCACATTAATGAGAATGATTGTTATTGTACTGTTTTCTGTAGCAGTATGACTGTGCAACTCGAGAAAGTGTTCAGCATGTGAAGGTAAGCAACACCTTTACAATACCCAGTAACTAGTGTTGTTTTGGTCAGTTATAACAATTATGCTCATCTAAGGCTAAGCAGTTTAAATCTTTAAGAAAATTTATCTGTAGACTTCTGCCAGTCCGCAGATGTGAAAAGGTTAAAAACCACTGATCTAGCTATTCTATACTCTTTGTTTTTAAAATAACTGGCCCTTAGCCAATCCAACTAGATTTCTAATGCTAGTTGGAAAATGGATAGAAGATAATCATGTGATAATTAGGTCTGATCAAATGAATTGATATTCATAAATTAACAACATGATAGTAATGTGATGTAACAGTTCTGAGAATGCAGTTATCTACAAAGCTCCTGGAGCCTTGATTTATTTTTATCTTTTATTCTACTTGGGCAAACAAAAGACTTGTAGTATCTCCTATATCTGTGATTGAGGTTTGATTCAGGGCCAAATAAAATTTGAAAATTTCTTTAGGTTCTAAACAAACTTAGAATTTTCATTTCAGGTAATTAGCATTTAACTATAACAATTATTGATCTGTTAATTGGCATCTAGCTATTCTTAGCTAGAAGTTAAAACTAATATGGAAAACTTCTTAAAAATCTTAAGACTTTGAGTAGGTGAATTTATTCATTAATATAAACTCCTTTACTGTTGTTTGTGATTTACTTAAGACCAAGAGGGAATATATGTAATTAATCATTTTACTTATATAGTTAGTTTGATAAAAGAAGATTTTGCTTTAGTATGAAAAGTTTGTAGAGATTTGATTGGTTTAATATTTATATTTAGCTTTAATAGCTTATAACTAGACAAACATAGGAACAAGAGAGCATATATAAATATATTAACTTACCTTTTTTTTTATAATCATATTGTAATATTACAATAACCTTACTCATTAAAATATATTGGCTGCCAAATAGAAAATAACATTTCTTTGATGATCTGCCCCTATATACTTACATGTTATCATGTATTGAAAATCTTGGTTTTAGCGTTAACTAAGGGTATCTTTGTAATACATTTATATTTTAGATAAAGGAACTAAAATAAGAGTGAAAATCAGCTAGGCATGAGAAAATTTATTATTTATCTCAAAAACAGTAACTTTTCTAAAAATAAAATAATTTATTTAAATAGATTAGTTTTGAATATCATGTATTGATATTCATACTAAATAATAAACCCTAATTGGAAATATTTTACTTCTTAGACAGAAATATTTATTCATAGAAAAATAGTAGAAAATAACATCAACTGTTATAAGTGACACTATGACAACAAGTAATCAAATGATTTTTCTTTGGAAGCAACAGAAGAAAGATCCATAGTCTTTTAGATGTCACTATGTTACAGCATTAGACCTTGCAGTGTGGATAAATTGCTACTTAGTATCCTAAATAGAACTAAAATTCAAAATTTTAAATTGCAAAAAATAACTATTTATATTAAATAAGGATGTTCAAACAGTGATGTAAAAAGTATTGCTGTTAATTTGCATTGTGCTAATAATACTGTAACAAATAACTGCATTACTTATAATGCACTTTTCATAGTGTTTTATTTAATTTACGATAGTTTTGACTTATTAGTAGTCTTCGAATATTTGAAATAAGGGCCATCATCAAGCCAAATCAGTTAACTCCACTTTTTAATTTAATAAATAATTTATTTCAGAAGCTAATGGTATTAAGTCCATATTCTAATGTAAATCATTGAACTAATGCGATTCAAACATTTATAAGAATTTAGTTATATACTTTTTTAATATGATTATATATTAAATAATAATGATAATAGAACCCAGTCATCTCATCATAAAAAAAAAGTAAAGTAATTTATCAGTTGCAGTTAATTTTTTTTATTTAAAAAACAATATATAAATATAGCATTGAATCAAAAACATTAAAATATCACATGACCACCTTTTCTTATGCTGTTAAAACAGTAACAAATTTCTCCACACAATAGTCACTTAGTGCAAGTTTTAGTAATCGATAGATACTAGAAGATTGTGCATTTTAATCCCTATCTAGTGTCTTCTCATCCAATATCTCCAGGTTAGTTTCTAGTTTATGACTTTCATCAGTGAGGAGCTTTGGATCTAGCAACAGTGCATCTGGATCTAATACACCCCTTCACCCATCCATTATCTTTTTGGTTAACTATAATGCTACCAGCCCAAAATGAAAACACAATGATGTTTTCTGTCCTAGCTAATTTACATATACAGTCATATATATTTGAATCCACTTTAGTATTTATATTTTCACCATTATCCTTTGGCTAGGACTGGTATTAAATCCTTAAAACATTACATGACCACCATTATTCTTTGGGAAGATTAGTATTAAATCATTAAAATATCACATGATCACTGACGATGTGATATTTTAATAGCAATCTTAGCCAAAGGATAATGGTGACTATACTTATTATAAAACCAAAGACACCAAAATATATAGATACTGAAACTGGATTTAGATTTATATGACTATACAGATAAATTAGCTTGGATTGGAAACATAATTTTCATTTTCAGCTGAGAGCTTTATAGTTAGTTAATCAAAAAGATAAAATATGAATGCTGGAGACATGCATTAGATCCAAAGATCCAGATGAACTGCTCCCAGATCCAAGGCTCCTCACTGATGAAAGCTATAAGCTAGAAACTAGTCTGAAGTTATTATATGAGATGTGGAGAAATTAAAATTCACAACCTTCTAGTGCAGGGGTCCCCAACCTTTTTGCACTTAAGAGACATTCTATAATACCGGCCAGGTGTCAGGCACCATTTATTTTTTTCAACCAGATGGCAGGCACCATTTATTTTTTCAATATTTTTGACTTCGTTTAAGGAGAAGCCACAATATTTATAGTTGGATATTGTTAATAATACACATAATGTACAAAAAAATATTTATTTCAAAAATAAAATTTTAACATATAATTAACGTTTATGTTTTTACGCTGTAAAAGTATAGTATGCGCTACAATTTGATTACAATATAATACAATAATCTATAAGAAATTTTAAAAATTAAATTTATTTGTATCATCAGATAAATAATTTTTTATCGTGTTCGGATAGCGGCGGGCACACGTAAAATGGTCTGCGGGCGCCATGGTGCCCACGGACATAGGGTTGGGGACCCTGGTTCTAGCATATATTGATTCTTAGATCTTGCACTAGTTGTATGTAAAAACTTGCTATTGTTTTAACAGCTTGTGTAAGCATAAAAGGTGGTTATGTGATGTTTTAATGTATATGGTTATTAAAAAGTACCAAAACATATGGATATTGAACTGGATTCAGATCTGCATAATTATATAGGCAAATTTACTTGGATTGAAAACATTATTGTTTTCATTTTGGCCAGATAGCTTTATAGTTAATCAAAAAGGCAAAGGATGGGTACTGGAAAGGTGCATTAGATCTAAAGATGCAGATGCACTGCTCCCAGATCCATGGATTCTCATTGTTGAAAGCCATAAGCTATAAACTAGTCTGGAGATATTGAATGAGAAGGCACTGGATATGAATTAAAATGTAATACAGAGAGCATACTAATAACTCAAACAAGCTCTTAATTGATAAGTGCAGTAAGAGAAAATATACTCATTTATGAAAATCAGAAACAACAATGCATGAAGTATAGAATCTTGTGGGATTCTTCTTTTTTTTTTTTTTATTACTCAATACATTTGATTTTTTTTTTTCAATGATAAGCTTTATTTGTCTTAAAAGGGTTACAAGAGTTTACATAGCTTGAATTGCTGTGTTTACATGGGCAATCAGTAGTTGTAGATTTACATATATAAAAGTGGATTTATTGTTTTACACGGGATTACAGGAATTTTTACATGCTGTGAATTAGTTACATGGTTTTACATAACTTAGATTGCTGTGGTTATATGGGGAATCCATAGATATAGGTTTACATATATAAAAGTTGATTTACATGAGATTACAAAAAAATTGTCATGCTGTGGATTAGTTCCAAGGGTTTTTACTTGGCTTGGATTGCCGTGGTTTCGGCAATCCATAGATGTAGGTTTATGTATGTAAAATTTTATTTATGCTGTGGATTAGTTAGAAGGGTTTTACATAGCTTAGATTGCTGTGGTTAGTTGTAGTTTTACATATGTAAAAATTGTTTTATTGGTTTACACAAGATTGCATAAATTTTACATGGTCTGGACTACTATATCTACAGATGCAATCCAAATTTAGTTCTATATGTGGTTGAGTTGCCTTGGTAACAAACAAGGACTAGAAATTTCCATGGTAGTGTGGCAATTATCTTTGAAGTCTAGCCTGGTGTTGTGAAATCAATGTCAGCATTTTTATTTTTTAGGATGTCTTCTTTGGATTGCCAGGCTTTCTCTTAGTTTCATTGGCAATGTGGGTTGGGGAGGGTGTTGGTGTGGGAGGCATGGTGGGATTGCCATGCCTATTTTCTGGTGCATTTGAATAGATAGAGTGTTGCAGAGGGGTGGTGGCACAGCTGTTAGAATTGGTTACAATTGTTAAGTTGTACTTTGTGGTAAGCTGGTCAGTCTCTGGGTCTGTGTGCTAGAGGTTGGAGCTGAGTAAGGCTTTTGATGAAGTTTAAGAATGAGATCCATGTGTAGTGTCCTGATATCCAGAGGGGGCTGGTGGTACAGCCATGTTCGAACTGGTTGCAACTGTTGAGTTAGAGTTTGTGGTTGGTCTCTGACTCTGGCTGTGTTAGAGTTGGTGGCCAAATGAGGCTTTTCATATGATTTAAGTGTGAGATTCATGGCTACTGTCCAGACAAATTCTAGGCAGGTAGTTAGGCTCAGCATTGCTATTAGAAGTGACTTATGTTTTTTGAAATTATCTAGTAACTTGATGATAGTTGAAGATTTGAACAGAAAATTGGAAATCAGTTATCAACTGATTGGAAATTGAAAAAAGTATATAGTTTTTTTTTTTTCTAGCCTCAAGTTTTGACTACTTTATAAGCATAAACAGCCAGAGCTTGTTAACTCAATTGTGAGCAAATGAACAAATTGCTGGGAACTTGAAATCAAATTTTTATTACTAAACAAAGATTAGAGATTGCTACAATAATGTAAAATAAGCTGCCTGACCATTGGACTTTGAAACTCTATGTTGGTATTATTGTGGATAAACACTGGCCATGCAATGGCTTTTTTTAAAAATTATCTTTAGGTAACTCGATTTCAATTGAAAGTTTGAATAAAAAATGTAATAATCAACTGATCAAAGGTATATTATTATCTTGAATTAGACTAAGATTGTGAATTCTTTTTAAGCATAAAAAAAAAAAAAAGCTAGTTAACTTGTTTATTTAGTAAGTGAATTGCTTGCGGGAAATTTGTAACTGATTTTTTTTTTCTAACAAAAGTCGGACTTTGCAATCAATAAAATTGAAAATTGGCTTATGTTTGACTGAACTTTGGATTTTGAAACTCTGTGCTGACAATATTGGCGGTAAGCATCTGGTCATGTGATTACTTTGTCACCATATTGTTTTTCAAAATTATCGTTGGGTAACTTGATTTTAATTGAATTTTTGAATGAAAAATGCAATACAAAAGTATTAAACAATTATCAACTCATTGGAAATTGAAAAAGGTATATCAGAATAAAGTTTTTACCCTGCCAGGTTTAAACTTTGGTACCTTTGGAACATGAAAAACTAGAGTATGCTGACTTGGGTTTTTTTTTCATATATCTATTATTTAACTAATTTTTGAAAAACAGCAATTTCCCTCAAAATCCACAATTTTCTAAACTATGAATCAATTGTTTATGTTCAGTAATGTCACAAGCCATATAAAAAAATTACAAATAACATATTTTTATATCATTTAATGCATTAATTGTATCTGCAGAATTCTCCAATAAAATAGTTGTAATTCTTCTATAAATCCACATTAGTTTTTATTGAAAATTTTTTTATTTAAAAATGATCATTTTATAAATATAATCTTTGGTTATTTTAGCAACTGAAGGGATGAATGGTTCTATAATTATCAGAATTATTTTTATGTTTTTAATAATGTAGGAAATTCACTACTTTTCAATTATTTTATTAATCATGCAAATTACAATATCTTTTAGAATATCAATATTATTTTTGTCTGTCATTCTGATTTTATCTATACCCGGGTTTATATTAATTCTACATTTTTTTATTTCATATAAATCTTAAAATTTGTTATAAATATTGAATGAAGCCCTATATTTTATTTTATTAATTCTTTCCATAATTTTTTTCTTGTATTAATTTTACTATTTTTTATTTATCCAGTTTACATTGCACTTTTTATTTTCTTTATTTACAATGCTTTTTTATGACTCTTTGTATATGAATATTTCTACAAAAGTTCTCATTCATATTTTTAATTTCACTAATTTTTTTGACTTCATTAGTCACTTTCTTGTAAAAATTTTCTAATAAGTTTATTATTATTATTCAATGTCAGTTTATTTCCAATTATTTCTGATATTATGTTGTATTTTGTTTTGAATAGAATAATGATCAGCAATCTTTTCTTTAATGTAAAAATATTATTTTTCATTACTTATATTAATGTGATCAGTACATGACAAACTATTATTCATTACAATTTCTTCTCATGTGTTTTAACACGACAAAGAACCCTGTAAATAGCTAATGCATTTATATAATGTTCAACAGTTTTAGAATTTTTACATAAATTAATATTCATATTATGATGGATTACATTAGCGGTTATTCGATTAATTTATTCAATTTTCAACTATCTGCGCTTCACAAATTAAAATATTATTTACATACTTTACTGCTTATGTATTCTAAAAACTGCTACATAGTAAATCATAGGATTTCGCGTTGTATGTTTATGATTTAGACTCAGTGAGTTATTTGTGAAGATATTTAAAACTTTCAAATCTAAATACTTATGACTGGCTTAGATATATAGAAAGAAAAGTTGAGATAAGGGGCTGCCCTTTTCTCGTAAAATCTTTGTTGTGTGTTTAATTTGATTGTCGTTTAGATGGCTATCATGGCATTCTGATTGGCTGTCATATACGTATTTTAATGAGTGCAGTGAGGTTCTGCAGTATCTCAATTTATTTCAATTTTCATATGTAAATTCGCAAACTAAACCATTAACAAATGATTAATTTTACACATTCTTATTATTTTTTGTCTCTTTCAACATTTTGAAAACAATGGGTTTTTTTTTCTATTCATTTGGATGACGGTTTATCCAAATAGAAAAGATCCGAGGAAGAATGCTAGTCAGTTGAAATTTAGGAAGAGAAAAAAATAAAAATTCATTTAGAAAATGATCATTCATTAATTTTATAAGATAATAAAATATACACTTGCAATTAAAAAATAAAACTAATGCCTTAAAAACTAACTTTGTTTGATTAAGTTTAATATTGGTTTCTATTGTTAACAGTACTTAAATATATTTAAGTTCTCTGTCCAACAGCAAGTTTGCTTCAGTGTAATTAATTATATTAAAAAATTTCCACGAAAAATTTTAATGAGCCCATATGTATATATATATATATGATGTAAAGAGTTATGTAGTTAATAGGCTTCACATAAAAGATACTACTTAAAGGAAAAATTTCCTTTCTTATTTTATTTTCTACCAATAATATTTAAAGGCTTCTATACCCGGAAATATGCTAGTCTAGTTGTATGGCCTTTTTCATCATTCCTCTGTGAAGGAATCTAGAAATTCTTTGCCTTGAAATGGGTTCTTTTTTTATTGTATAAACTGATGTAATCATATTTATGTATATAATAATCATGCAAAAGTTGAAATCATACTAAGTTGTGCATGAAAATTGTATAATTCTCTAGTTGAATATTAATTATATATATATTTAAACATTTTAAAAGCAATAATTTGACAGAAAATATTAGACAATTAGTCATCTAATGATGGAAATAAATAACAATATTTCAATGAGAATACTAAATAAGATTTTAATAAGGGTAAAATGTTATTTTGTGGTCCATTGATGTTAGATTTAAGAGACTTGTGTAACATTCCATTTGGAGATTTACATGAGAGCAGAAGATTGTAATTAATGTGTAAATGCTGAAGAAAATAGGTCAGCGCAGCCGCCTTGCAAGCAAGCAGTTGTTGCGGGTTCGCTTCCTGGCCGATGCTATGACATATGGAAAATAAATGATTGGAAATTGTTTATTAAAACGTTATGAAAAATTGGATAAATATGTGCAATACTTAGAGGTAGAATAATTACGAGGGATCTTTGGAAGATAAAAACAAAAGAGAGGAAATAATTTTTGGTGTTTGAAAAAGACAGCAAAGGACTAATGACAGCGAACTTTTAACTTAGTTGTAAGCACATCTTCTATATTACAAGTCATGTTTTTGTAAATAATACTAAGTTGAGGATGGCATAATGATTTTATAATTAGCTAAGTCTTATTAGTTATCTCAATAAGACAATATATTATGCAGAAATAGCATTATCTATTTATTCCATATATTTAAGGTAAAGAGAAAACAAATCAAGAACAACTGATAATGCAAACAAAAGAAAATCAAAAATTTGGCCACACAAATTTAAACATTACCTGCTTTTCTTTTCTTATAATCTATTTAAAAAAGATCCTACTGTTATACAGACGATTTTTATATTATGTCAAATAAACTCGCGTAAGTAAAAAAGTATATATTTGATAAAAATTAAATTGGCAATTTTAAAAAATATTTAAATTGACAATAAAAGGGATAAATACTACTAGATGGTTAATGCTCACTTGCCACGGGATTATCAAGTGTACAGTATATAGAAAACAGAATCTAGTATTAATAGTTGATTTGGCTGGCTAAGGATATCCATATGGCTGTTGTCACTTTTATTGAGCAAAAAATAAACAAGATAATTGATCCAGCATATGTTACACTGAAAATTTTTTTCTTTTCAAATTTTCATGTGCAATGTAATTTTAGTTTTTAGTAATACATAAGTAATTATAATAAAAATAGTATGCTATTTTATAGTCATATACGAAATAGATGGTATAAATTTACAAGTTAGTAATTAAAGAATAATCGGTGATTTGCTTTGCTTTTTGTTACTACTGAACTCTAATATTTATATAAGTTGCAGTCATTATTGGATTGCAGATTATTGATGCTTTGATTTTGGTTTGCTCTTGAAAGAAGATACAATGTTATGATTGTTCCTTTATGATTTTATATGACATTTTACAATACAAATTTATAACATATTTTCCCCATCTTTATATAGAAACTATCATTAGTAAGCAAAAAAAAAGGGGGTAACAAGTGACTAATTTTTACAAAATATGCAAATCATAAAGTTCTATTATAGTACTCTCATTAAAGTTCACCAATATATCCTTAAATAATAAGAGAATATAGCTTCATTGAAATGTTGATCGTTCAGAAACTAACTTCAAGTATTATCACCCGATAATAATCACAGAGTATCATTTTATCTGAAATAGCAATTTTAATTATTAAAACTAGAATTTAAAATTATCATATTTTCATACTGAATCACTGTGGGAAATGTTTATTCTAAGTCATCTTTTGGAAGTTTTTCCATGTTAAACAGTTTCATCCAGTTGGCTAGAAACTGTAAGAGTTTGTTAACATTATACTTTCATTTTAAATTCATTGCGATCATAAGGCATAGATGACACTATAACACAGAAAAAGAAAATAAAGTCAAATACTTAAAGGATATTGGTTAATGCAAACCATGGCTTTCAAAATTTGTGTAGCTTAACATGTTATTGAAATGATTTCAAAACATTTAAGTTTATTCACTTGTGTTCAACTGGTCTTTGTCAGAATAGATCTTTTCCTGCATGAAGTCTGTTAATTGCATGCAGTACTTTGTCTTCTATTAAACTACTTCTTTGAAGAAGTAATAAAAAGTATAGAAGCCTAGATATTATGTATTATGTTGATTTAATTGTTCATTTGTCATGTTAAAATATGTAAACATTTTCAGGTTATATTGGATAATATGCAATACTTATTTCTCATTAAGGTGAAGAATGTTTTATTGAGTGTGCAAAGTTCTGTCAGTTGTATTTTATTTAGTATTAATCAAAACACATTTTATTTTTTATATGTTTAATACTTATTTTTATTCTTATTGGTTGTTTGATTTTTTAATTGCTTGGCAAATCTTTGTACTTTTGACAATACATGATTAACAATTTGATTGGATATCTTAAGAATGTTACCAAATGTAAAATACTAAGAGAATTGAGATTATCTTTTGAAATTAAAAAAAGAACATCATGTTTATATTGCATTTACCAGTCACTACTCAAAATTTTTTCTCTATAGGTTTTTTTTATTTGAAAGATAATTTGAGTGGCATTCTCTCTTTTAAATATACATTCTTTTAAGTGAAGTTTTCTTAATACAGATTTATAATGAGCATTTATCTATCCAAGTTTGATGTTCAACAAACTAGATTACAGCCATATCAGAAAGTTGTTTGAATTAGAGTTTTAATGATTTGAAAGCAACTTAAAATTGATTAAGCCAGCACTGAGAAGTAAGCTTACAGTCTCATTAGTTGCTGGCGAGCAAATTCAAATTGAGAAAAAAAAAAACAACCCTGATAGAACTCATGCCACAAAATATAAGAATGATCAAAAAAGAAACAAAAATAAATATCTATTCTCATTATTGTACAGCAACAATATTTAGTACTATAATTAACTTATTTGCCTTGAAAGAAGTTATTGTTTTGATTCTTTGAGTATATTAGTAATTGAAAATTACAACAAACATTGCAGTGTGGCTTTAGTCTTTGCAATGAAAGTTTTTAATGAAAAATATGATTATATTACTGGAGCATGTGCCTTAATTATTGCAATTAAAATCCACCTCAAAGGAAAATAGATATAGTGAGCAATATTGCCCTAATATTTCTGCCATTGTTTTATTTCAAGGAAATCACTAATGCTAGCATTGCAAAACTAATCTGGAAAGTATTTCCATGGAAGACATTTTTTTGTTTAAAAGAATGATTGAAAAAATGAAATTCATTTTTTTAAAAAAAATAACATCTGTTAGCAGTAGTTAAGCCACTTGTATTTCCGGTTTGATAAATCTGGGCCATAATTAGCCAAGAGCAGTTTTACTGTTGTTATAAGATGAATGACTTTCTCAAGATTTGGTAGTATATAGAAGAGATAAGAATTTTGGTACATTCATGTTAGACCTGCTGTCCATGTTTGCAATGTCGTACCTTTCTCCAGCGGAGAGGATGCATGCGACAGCAGAATATCATAGTAATGACTTTTCAATATGACATTCTGCCATCACAGAATACCCACCTTACACATACAATGGAGATATAGCATTCTGCCATCGCAAACACAAGCAGCAGATCTAATAAGTACGGTCATATAATTGCTGTATAATAAATTAATATGCGTTTTTGAAATACCATATTTTAAAGAAAATAATTTTCATTTGTGTACATGAATCATTTATTTACATGAAAAATGTAATTTATTAAAAAACAGAACTTTGGCACTTAATCTATTTATTTGTATTACATGTTTATGTATTACACATTTAACTTGTATTTTTTAAATAAATGAAAACATATGTATATATATACAAAATATATAAGTTTATACAAATATATAACTTCTATTAATTGTTGAGGTATGAATTCTGTAAAGTCTAAAATAATTGTTGGTGAATGTAATATTTATTTATTAAATTTTAATTTTATAAAACTTGTGCTTTTTGTTGTTTGATTTATTTATTTATTTTTTTAAAAGTAAATATTGAGACTTATATATAAATTTTCTTTTCTTTAGAATTATGCTTCCATTACACTTTTTCTTCATTATGTTGAAACTTCCAATTTTGTTTTTCTTTCATTTAACTTCTTGCATCAAACGATAAATCTTTCCAGAAATTCTTGGATATTAAGAATCTATTTGAGATTCACCACCAGATGTTGAGTAATATTTCTTACTTGATAGAAAGATATAACATTTTTTCCCTTCTTTGAATCATAAACCAAAAACTCTTATTCCATTCATTGCTCCCATGCAAATACTGGAATTGTTAATAAAGAAAAAAAACATCTTTCTGAGAATAATATCTTTGCTAAGCAACTGGGTATTGAATTCTTAGTTAAGTTCGTTTTTGGTTCTGTTATACAACAAGACCTCATTGGACAAAAACAATTCATTCATCTTCTATGCCTATAACTTATGTCAATCAAGGTACAGTACACTTGAACACATTTTCAACTGGCTTGGATTTTTTTATTTCATGTAGCCAGCCTAGCTATTGATACAATGTTGGTTGATAAATGAGTATCTAGTTATTCTTAACTAGGTTAGACAAAAATGCGAAACTACTCAAAATCCTTATCACCCAGAAATTGGTAAATATGGAGAATAGACATTACTGCTTTATTAAAGGCTATTGAATAAACCTCTATTATACAGGACTATTTTACTTCAGCTTTTATCATGAAGTAATTTGTTTAAAATGAAAAAATTAAGAGACTTCATCTATATTTATATTATCAATAATACTTTCTAGAGCTTTTATCTTTGAAATATTTTTAGCAAAAATAATTTGTTTTTAAAAATTTTAAATTTATGATATAAAGAAAGATTCAAAATCCAATTCTAAAAGTTTTTTCAGATTCTATTTCATTTTTTTTTGTTACGTGTGATTTATTTGGTAAACAATGCTCATGATTAACTGTAATTTTATGGGACTTTTGCTACCATGACTCTGGATTTATAATAATAAATGATGCAAGAAATGCAAAATGATTTATACCAATTATTATTGAAAAATATTAAGGAAAAAAAAACATGTTTATTATTAGAAAATCAGTGTTTGGGCCCAACAGTGGTTGTAAAACTAAAAATATTTAACTACATAAAAGACGATTATATAAGTAGGAACATAAATATATGGTAAATAGTTGTAGTTTTAAATAATGTTTTCATAATGGAAACAAGAAATGAATATAACTGAAGGCTATGATAGGATTTGAAGATAATGAAAACTGAACATAAAATAATAAACAGAATTGATGAAATTTTCTATAAGTCAAAGAAAAATTAAGACTAAGAATCTATAATAATAAAAAAAGTTTTATAGAAGTTTTTAAATATTTAGGAAATTGATTTAATAATAAAATTGTAAAAAGAATAAAGGAATAGTCAGTACACAAAGATTTTTCCCGATTTGGAAGCTATGATAGTTTGTGGTAAACAGTGAAAATTTCAACAAACTTTAAAAACTGGAGATTTGTTGTTTAACAATCACATTAATTTCCATTTGCAAAATTTCTCTGAAAGTTGAAATTGCTAAATATACTTTGAAGAACAGAATTGAGATTATTTTGTGAGACATCAAATTTGGAATTCAAAGAACTTATCAAATTGTTGTATGGAAAAGACACAGATGAAAATGTCTGGAAGCTTAAATTTGGGAAAAAAATGAAATAGGTGAATTAAGTAAAGAACTATAAAAATATTAAAAAATGGTTGAAAACAGAATGTTTATTAAAAATACTATAAAAAGAGAAACTGATTTGAATAAATTCTTAGCAATAGAAAAAAATATTGAGAAAAGAGAGGTAAATGCACCTGCTATGCTTGCTTATGAATTGGAGTTAAAATCCAGGTATTTTTATAGTAGTCAATTCATAGAAATCAAATTGTTGGTAAAAAAGGTATCAAGCCAATAAACATCACATGATCACTATTTCTTATGCTTGCTCTTAACTATTATTAAACAGGTAAAAGTCTCTATATCAATGGATGCCAGAAAGCTTGTACTGAGTGGCAATACATATAGAGAGTTTTACCTGTTTTAATAACAATTAAGAGCAAGCATAAGTAATAGTGATCATGTGATGTTTGTTGGCTTAAAACCAATCCTACCTAATAGAATGGTGGTGGCTATGGTTATTAAAGAAACAAAGACATCAAAATGTATAGTTACTGAACCGAGTTCAGACCTATATGACTATATATAAGCTGATGAGTTTGGATTGAAAATATTAAAATGTTTTCAATTTAAGCCTCATAGTTTTGTAGTTAAGTAGAGATAAAAGGTAGTTGATGGAGGGTTGCATTAGATCCAAAGATCTAGGTGCAGTGCTCTCAGATCCAAGGCTTCTCACTGATGAAGGCCACAAGCCAGAAACTAGTCTGGGGATATTGGATGAGTAGACTCTAGATGGGGATTTTATGCACAAGCCTTCTAGCATCCATTGATTACTCTGGCTTGCACTGGGTGGCAATACATATAAAGTTTTGCCTGTTTTAAAATAGGTATCTATATTAAATTAAAAAGTAAAATAAAAGATGATGAGGAGGATAACAAATTCTCATTAATTAATAATCAACTGATCAGAATAGTCTTTTCTTTTAATATTCATCCTTGGAAAGATGCTGAAGATTCCTTTGTTCTGTATTGGGCTACTTAATGGTAATGTTATCTACTTGTATGTTAAAAGAAATTGGAAAATATAAAAGCTAAAAAGAGATTAACTGATATTTTAACGCAAGAATATGTTTGGGTATTTTTACTCGTGAGAAGGATCATTAAAACACAAGCTTTCTACCTTTCCAAAATAATTATGTCAAATACTTAATTTTTGCTTAAATAATAAAATGTACTTGGCAATTTTTTTTTCTGGCTTAATAATTAAGATTTTAATTTTTTTAAAAAAGAATACAATGCAAAACATTGGTTTCTCCCCTAACTTTCGCTCTTTTGGTATTCAAATCCATTTCTTTTCAATCAAGAAATTAGAGAATTTTAACTTAATTTCAATTTGTTTCAGAATGGTTGGGAATTCATTTTTTACATTGATGAATGCGGTAGGATGACCATTAAATTAAATATTCTATTTGTTAATTTTTTAATAAATCTGACTCTTGCTAATAACAATAGTTTTTAATGGTAGCATTGTGATACACTATTGTGAATTTAAGAGCTTTTAGAGATAACTAAATAGAACTCTGATATCTGTTTAGCTAGAAATTGCTAATAATTAGACTAATACATGTATAATTCTCATGATCATAGCACTGGAGTTGATATTTTTTTATTTTTCATTTTCCTCAGTTGAAACTAAATCTGAAATTGGATTCTCAGCAATCTGTGAATTGATCAAATTGCTTTAAAAAAAAGAAAAGAGAAAGGAACAAAAGGGAACCTTAAAAATGCATAGAAAGAAAGATTTCTTAATTTTTTTTTGAGTAAGACAACTCTTGTTTCATAATTGAAAATTTAAAAAGATATTTTGTCCTTGGCATTTGAGAAGTTGGTGTTTGGAGGTCTGATGCACAAATTCATATGTAAGCCCTTACATATGCTAATTAGTAAATTAAATAGATCTTTTTAAAAATGAAAAATAATTATATAATTTGGGAAGATAAGTTTCAAGAAGAATAACAAATATAATACTGTCAAATCAAGATCTTGTAATCGTTTAAAATCACTAAGGTTTACGTAATTATAAAATATAATTAACTATAATTACAAAGAGCTTGTATTACAAATGTTATATATAGAACTCACAAATAAGCTCTTAACAAGCTTGGCAGAATAATATAAATATTAATAAAAATCAATTCAAATTGACACTTTGACATTATCTTTTTAAAAATATTGTTTTATTTAAACTGTAATAGAAAACTTTAATTTTTCAAATGAACAAATTTGAATTGAAATGAAATGTAAAAAAAGTTTTTGAGTGCACAAGAATTTCCCGTTACTTTACTGAATAAATGACCAATGAGTTTTGAGGATTCTCAGAGATTGTATCTCAATGGCCCCGATCTTCATCAATATAAAAAAAAAATTCAATTACTTGATTACAGTTGTCTGTGCTTGACTTATCATTTCAAGTTGTTTAACTGAAACATATATAATTGCAAGGCAGAAGAAAAATTCAATTTAAATAAAAATAAATTAACTACATTTTTTTTTTTCTTTAAAAAAGCCACATAAACTTTGTTATGTCAAAAAATTTTAAATTTAATTTGTCAGAAAAATTTTTGATACTTTTAATTTTATTTTAAATTTTTGTTTCAATAGTTTTGAATGCATATTATTTTTATAATGTGAATATTTTTATGATATGAACATGTAATCTCTGATATATAAAAGACTGTATAGACAACATTAATTATTATAATAATGTTGCTCATATAAAAAACAATAAAAGCTGAATTTTTATTGAGTAATGTTACATTTAGGGAAGAAAGAAAAGTATAAAGATGAAAATTTTGTTAAAAGATTTAAAAAGATAGGCTAATATAACAGCCAATTTAAAGAATCATTCATAGAAAAAAAATCAATTTTATATTATAAAAAGCTGAAAGAACTTAAATAGAAGGAAAATTAATATTGGTATTTCACTAACTAAAAATTTTGTATAAAATTATGCTCTGGATTTATTGATAAAATTAATTTTTGGTCTATTACCATTCAAAATATATCAGTGATAGAATTTGACAGTAATAATAAGAATGCATAATAATTAAAAGTATCCATCAACACATTAAATTTTCACAATAAAAAAAAAAAAATTTAATTCTTATCATTTATAAATAGAAATATACAATTCTAGACAAATTTTTAGAATATTAAAAAGGAGTCAAATTACAAACATGATATCAGAATTTAATAATTATTCACAGATTACACTTTAAATACATAAGAAAAACAAATACACTCTTAGTTATATAAAAATCGACTCAACACGCATCATTCAATGTTATTTTTTGAAGATCAATGTCATGATGTTCAAGCAGTTAATTTTTAATAGAGAAAAAAAGATAAAAATTTAATGAGAATATAAAATATTTACAAATAACATTTACAAAATATATCTGTAATTTAATCCCCCTCCCCCCTAGTTTTCTTTGAAAACATTTTCTAATACTTTTGCAAACACTGGATTATCATTTCTCTAAAAGATCCTTCGCTTCATTTATTTTTGCAGCTAAATATGGTGAACCACCTGAAATTAAAAAAAAAAACATTTTCATTTGACAAAATAATTTCTAAATAATAAGCAAATAAAATGTATAATCTTTTACTTTGAAATTAACAGATACAATTTACAATTGAATGCATTAGTCGAACATTTTTATAATAATGATTTCTAATTAAAGACAATATTCTTTTATTCTTAAATACTAATCAATATTTAATAAATAATAAAAAAAAAAGATTATAATTTAAGAACTTTAATTTTTAAGCAAATTTAAGTAGTTTTAAAACCAAAATTTTAAGCAGGAAAAAAAGAAATAAAATTAGTGCATAAACTAATGGACATAGTTTTTAAAAGACTTAAAAAAAAAATTTACTCAAATATTATAATAAATATAAATAAGCATTTAATCACTCTGTACGTCATATGATGTTTGAATACTAAGACTGGATGAGCTTGGATCCAGATATCTTTAGCTGTCAAGTCCATAACTCGGCTACTGCATTAAATTGCACAAAGCATCACATAAGCATTTACAATTATTAGTACTGCCACGAGAACAGGACACTTGGCAGACCTCATGTTTAAGGAGTCCATTCTTAAGAAAGACTTGTCTTTTTGTGAGGAATTAATTAAAATGACAAAATTCCAAAATAAAAATACTACAATTATTTAATTAAAAACAGTTTAGACATTTGATTAACTCTCCCTGTTATGCTCCTCAAATGAGGATCATATTATCTTCCTGTATATTATTTTGTTATCAAATATTTATGAAAAATAAATTGCTTGGCACATATTATATGATCACCATTCTTTATGCATACACAAACTGTTTTAACACCGAGGCAAAACTCTCCATACAGTAGCGCCACTCAGTGCAAACCAGAGTAATCAATGGATGCAGGAAGGTTTGTTCATAAACCTTCCTGCTTCCATTGATTACTCTGGCGTGCATTGGATGGCACTACTGTAAGGAAAATTTTGCCTCTGTTAAACAGCTTGTGTAAGCATAAAGAAAGGTGATGTGTTGTTTAGTGGATTAATACCAATCCTGCCCAATAGGCTTATGGTGATTGTAGTTACTAAAGAAAAGAACCAAAAAGTATGGATGCTCAACTGACTATACAAGCTAATGAGCTTGAATTGAAAACATTATTGTGTTTTCATTTGGGACTCAAAGCTTTATAGTTAGATAATAAGGTAAAAGGTGGCTGTTGGAGGGATGCATTAGATCCTAAGAGGCCACAAGCTAGAAACTAGTCTGGGGATATTGGATGAGTAGGCAATAGGGATTTTACACACAAACCTTTCTGCATTTATTGATTACTCTAGCTTGCACTGAGTAGCACCATTGTATGAAAAGTTTTGCCTCCAAGCTTAGTACATAAGATATATTTATTTTCATGATCTAAAATGTTAGGTAAGTGTTATGCTTATGCCACATAAATATATAGCATTTTTATAATTAAAAAAAAAAAATCATCTGTAACCTGATGCAGTTGCACATTATCCAAACATTTATAAATTGCGTATAAAACTGTTAGAGAGATTAAACTATATTATGTAAAAAAAAAATAATATGTACAACTAGAGAAAGTGAAGTTCTTTTATTTAAATTCATTTGAAAAAAACTTTCTAGTTTTTAATTGCAATTCTTAAATATAACAATATAACTGTTTATCATGAGTATTAGTAATCAAGATTAAGATAGAAATAGAAAACACAAAAGCAATCCAGAGAAAAGAAAAAGAATCCAAAAATCTTCAGAAGAGAAGTTTACTCAAATTTTAAAAGATGATGAAGTCAAAAATGATCTGACTATTGCTAGTAATAGCTTAGAGATAGACTTCTAATTTAGATGAAAATGCAACTGTCATACATCACTCATCAAATTCAAGTTCAGATGATTTGATAAATGAAAATAATTCTGTTAAGAAACAACTAAAATGCTATTTAATTTGTTGGATAACAATCCTGGTAAGTGGTTATTATATTCTGATCAAATGAGAATGTTATTTATAAATTTAAAAAACCTCTTCAAGTGATAGATTATGTTTCCTAGAAATGAACAAGGTAAAAATATAATATTTTATTTTACACTAAAACAACATTAAATGGAGAAAAATACTGAATTAGTTTCTCTATTCAAAACATAAAAATGAAGTATTTTGTTAGTACTCCTATTTGTTTTCCAATAAATATACAAAGTCAGCTTTGGTTAATCAAGATATCAAACATCTATGCTGTCGATTGTCCGAATACAAATTGTCATTTACAGTTAATGGAATTGCAAAAAAGATTAAATGTCATCAGACTATTGATAAAATTCAACAAAAACAAATTAATTCAGATATAGAACATTGACAAGAGATCTCTGAAAAGAGTAATATTATCTATACAATATTTGCCTAAGCAAATGATGTATTTCATGAAATGAATAGCATATTATTTACAGGAAATGGAAAATTTTTAAGTTTAATAGAAATGACTTCAAAATTTGGTGTAAGAATAGCAAAATATGTAAAACGAATATTTAAAGATAAAGAAATACATGATCATTATTTGGGTTGGCATATTCAAAATGAAATAATTTAATTTATTAAAAAAATGAAATTATAAGCAAAATAAAAAACAAATATTATTCAACTAGATTATACTTGAAATAAGTCATATGGAACAATTTACTTTTGTAAAAA
Source organism: Epiperipatus broadwayi (assembly GCA_028023455.1). Classification (NCBI taxonomy): domain Eukaryota; kingdom Metazoa; phylum Onychophora; class Udeonychophora; order Euonychophora; family Peripatidae; genus Epiperipatus; species Epiperipatus broadwayi. The sequence continues at coordinate 8,085,696 of JAQFVV010012393.1, read as the reverse complement.
GAGATGTAGAACTAGAAGGATAATGAGAAGAAAATATATTATTGGTTTACATCTATGATAAGAGTACGAGATTCGACTTAAGCAAACAATTTGAAAATTTAAAATAGATATAAATGATTGTTGTGGACAAGGTATGATAATGGAGCAAATATATCTGATAAAAGCTAGAATTTTGACTAAAAATCCAACTGCATTTTTTGTATTATGTACATAATCTAATTTAAATTTATTGTTAGGAGACATCACTTCAGCTTTTCCAATAGCAATGAAATTTTTTGTGCAATTCAAAATATATATAATTTATTTTCAGAATCTATTCAGAGATGGAATATTTTAATGAAACCTTTAACAAATTTGACTTTAAAATCCTTGCCAGATATGGAATGGAAATGTTAATTAAATGCAGTTAACCAATTAGATTTGACTTAGGTTAAAATTCACTGGAAAAGTTAAATGAAGTAGCAGATTCCCAGATAAAAAGAGAATCAAATTCTTTATTAGAGTAGGAACGTAATTTTGAATGTGTGTTATTTGTTATGAGCCTTTTATCTGCAGTAAGTAAAATAAGTCAAAATGCACAAAAAATTGATACCAATTTAAGTTTAATAATGTCATGATTAAAGAGATTGACAGAATATTTAAAAGATTTTAGAGAAAATAATTTCTTAAAATCAAAATTAGTAGCAAATAAAATTTTGATTGTGAAGAAATGGATACACATACAAATAGTTCTAAAACAAATTTCTAAAGGAACTATTTTTTTGTAATAGTAGAAGAAATAATCTCTACACAAGAAAAATTTAAACAAATTGAAGAACATAATGCCATTTTTGGTTTTTTTTTGCAATATTCCTATATTAAAAACATTGAACAAGAATGATTTTAAGAAGAATTGTATGGATTTAGATTTAGCACTGAGACATGATGATGATCGGAATATAAATGGCGACAATTTGTATAATGAAATTAAATATTTTTTGTTGAGTGTTGCTCTGATATAACTGATGCATTCCTTAATGAATTTAATTATTAGTTTTGAATTCTATTAACCATCCCTAATGCTACTGCATCAGTTGAACACAGTTTTTTTAAATTAAAAATAAAAAAATTATCTACACATGACTATGTCCTAAGAGAGATCGTCTAATTTAGCATTATTACCAACTGAACAGAATGTATGTGAAAAATTAGATTTTGATAATATAATTAAACATTTCACTGAAATCAAAGCATGAAGAATAAATTTTATTATATAATTTTTTATTAATACTTAATTTTTGAAAATTTCCGTCTAAGAATTTCTTACAATTTTATAATATTTTAAATTATATAATCTATTTTTTTAATAAATAGATATTTTTGAAGAATCCCTGCATTTCATGATTGCTCTAATAATTATAATATTTTTTATAGCTAATAATATTTTTCTGTCAACATTATTAATATAAAATATATCTATAAAAATTTAATAATAAATAAAATCAATGGGTTTTTTTGGGGGAGGGGAAGGGGGCTAAATAATGACCATTTTTGTATTTTAAATTTTTCTATTTTAATTCATTGACAATAAAAAAACTTTTTCCAGATAAAAGCCAAAAAATGAAAATTAAAAACAATTCAGATGTTTTCTAATAACAGAACTTGTACAGAGGATATGATATCTAAAAGAAGTTAAAAAGATAATAATCTATAGTAAATTAAATTTGGAAATTTAAATTCGATATTATCCCACTATCTATTTACAAGAAATATGTTAGATGAAGTCAAGTAAATTTTAAAACTTCAAATATTATTGTTTGAATGTAATTACTATACTTACCTTTATCTGGATGATTTAAAAGCATTATCCTTTTATGAGCTTCACGAATTTTTGCCTTTGATGCAGAGGGACTAAAATATTTAATAGTGATTTACATAATTAATATAGTATACAACATATAGATTTATACAATCAATATATAAGCACAAATACTTGAAAATATTTATATACTGTTTTGTGTTTATTACTTTTTTTTGAAGTGTATATTTTCAAAATTAAATAAAAAATGTTACCAAAGTGAATTGTAACTCATGTCAAACAATAAAATCCACAGGGCTTTAAAACTTGAAGACTGAAATTTTATCTAAGCATGAGAAATTGTTGACTTTTAAGAATCCACATTGATAATATCACATATGTGTGTGTGCATAAATATCTTCTCGATAAAACTTTTATATATTTGTAAATATGTTTATATACTGTAAAAGCTGATTTGAAACATGTCACAATATATGTAGTTCTATATTGGATAAATTGTAATTTTATTTATGGTTTTCCAAATACATTCAACTATTAGTAATAATGCTATTAGTAATAATGCACAGGCTAGTATAGATCACTGTTTTGAATGGCATTATTCTCCTTTCAACTGCTGATATTATTAACTTGACCAATAACAGTTTAGCATAGGAACTGAATTAATGATCTTTAGGTTCATGAATACTGAATCTTAGTTACCACTATCTGTGGGTCATAGACTAACCCACACAACTATTTTAAGTTAGTCATACATTATTTCTAAAGCACAATGTAACTAATTATAAAAAAAAAAAAAATTTCCCGAAACAAAAAAAAAAACCAACAAATCATAGCAAACATAACTAAAATTGATATTAAATCAAGAAAAAAATGTTAGGCATATTTAGTAAAATATAAACTTAATATGAATATGATTAGCTAGCAATAGAAAGATGTACTGTGCACGTATATAAGAATTTAAGCATATATGCGATAAATTAAACATAAATATTTGTATTTTAAGTTAGTCTTATTGGCAATAATTCTCTTAATAATAACTTAATGTAATATGTATAAAAATTTTCAGCTATGGTTAAGTAAGTAATTTTTCTGTTTGTCTATTTCAAATTAAATAATTTATAATTATAAATATTATTTTTTTCAGATATTAACCATATCAGAAGTTAAGAAAATAAGCCAAATGAAACAAATTCAAGATCTTATTCAAAATAGTTTGACAAATTTGAAGTTACTGATGTAGAGAAGAAAACTATAATTTGTAATATTTAAAACAGCATTACGCTGTTGCACATGCGCTTTGAAGATTTTAAACTATAAATGAATGAATACTAACACTCAACCACATGAAAGACTTTATCATGTGGTTGAGTGTTAGTATTCATTCATTTATAGTTTAAAATCTTCAAAGCGCATGTGCAACAGTGTAATACTGTTTTAAATATTACAGTTTACAAACATCGCGCTATATAAAAATGATTTATTTACATATAATTTGTAATGAAAATGTCACATCTCAAATTTATGATGTAAAGCAACATTTAAAAAAAAAAAAATACACAAAAATCAGGTTCATTAATAGAAGAAAATAATATTTTCCCCCCAAAAAATGTAAATCTCAAGCCAGTAAATTTAAAACATTTTTTGTTCATAAAAACATTACAGCTGCTAGTTTTCATGTAACACACTATCACTTGGCATGGGAAACCTCTTTTGGAAGGAGAGTTATTAAAAGGAGCATTTTTGGAATGTAGTGCTACTTTATTTTGCTGATTTTAAAAGACAAAAACCTGATTATAAAATGCACCAATAAATTACAATAAATTATAATGCAGTGAAAAAGAGAATATTAGCATTAAAAAAAATTTTTTTTTAAAAATTAATTGTGATTTAAAATATACCAAAAGATATTCAATCACTCAGATGAGTGGTCAAGCACAACTTTGCCAAATATAAATTTGGAAATATAATTAGGAAAGAATTGATAAATTAATAACTTTAATAGAAAAAACTACCAGTCTGGATATTTTTAAAGAATTAGCACCACAACAACACCATTGATTTGAAGAAACTGTTTCTGTGATGATACCCTGAGCATAGTTGGAAAAAATATTGGATTTATTCAACAATTAAAAAAAAAAAATTGGATATTCATTAGGTGAATTTCATTGTTTCATTCACCAAGAGATACCTACACGCAAAACAAGGATTCAAGACATTTTCAAATATAATGCCAGTTATAACAAAAATTGTCAATTTTATCAATGTAAGAGCTCTTTGTAAATGAGAATTTGCCAATTATTACCAAGAAATTGAATCTCAATATTCTTGATTTTTAATGCATAATAATATAATCAAGTTTTTAATTCGTCTTTAAATTTATTAGAAGAAATAAAAATTTTTTGCATAAAAAAGACAAAGTTTATGATAAATTATTGAATGTATAGTAACTATAAAATTATAAGCTTTAACTTAGACTAAAATGTAATCATAAATATATGAAGACCATATAGAGAAAAGCTTTCATAAAGTACCTTTTTTTTAAAACAGTACACACATAGCATGCTGTAATAGTTGAAAGAATATCTCATTATAAATGTTTAATTTCAACTAAAGAATGACGAGTCATAAATTGTAAAGACTTCGCAGGCGTCATTTGTTCAAACATAACAAATGTAATTTAAAGTGATTGCTTAACACTTTCATGCTCTCATTTCCATATGCTTAAGATTTGCCCATACATAAATGTTTGGGTCAAAAGAATGGGTGGATTCATTCCATTCTTTCTAAAATACTATATCTTGTATCTGGAAAAAAGTGAGAGTATTCATTTGTAATTTATCTTTAAAACGCATGTGCATTGGATTAATTGCTAATTTCACTATTACAGTATTAAAACATAGTGCTATATAAAATAATATCTCATTATACTATTTTTTAAAAAAAGTACTTTATGAAAGCTTTTCTCTATACGGTCTTCATACATTTATGATTACAAATGTAGAGTAGTTAAATGGCTTAATGTATTTATATGAATTCATTTAGCATTTTAATGAACTGAATAAAAACCTCCAGGGATGTGGTCAAATTGTACCTATCATGTTTGAAAATATTAAAATGTTTATGACAGAACTTGATATGCATAAAAATGATATGAAAATAAAAATATTGAAATATTTTCTATATTTACAAAAACATTCCAAGATTCGATAATTTATGAAAATGGTGTCAAAATTGCATTAAAAAATACTTAAAAATTATAGATGAAATAAAATGTTTTTTTTGGGGAGAAGGATTTAATCAAATTAAACATTTAAAAATTGCACTGCAGTTTATTTTGTATCCACATAAAATCGAATTTAAGAACTTGATTAAGTACTGATATTTAGAAATGGAACTAGAATTCCAAAGCAGTTTTATGTAGTAAACTAAATATGAAAATTTAACTACAGAGTTAAAGAAACAAATTTCTGAAAATATTATTAACAATAAAAATAAAACAATAGAAGAATTGAAAATATTATACTGACTGAGTGGGATTTTCTACAAGATAAATACAATGAAAAAACTGGCAAATGTCTTTTTAACAATATTTTATTCAGTATATGAACGGTGAGCAATTATTTTTGTCAATGAATTTTATAAAATCAGCTGAAAAAAACAGGTTTAGCAAGAAATTAACTGTTACATATGTAAAATTAATGAACTCTAAATATAAACCAAATATACAAGAATTATCTGAAAACCACCAACAAATTTTGCAACTAAATATACATAATGCAAATTTATTATTATTTCTTCTATTCATGTATTATAAAATTGTGTGTAATAAATGAAAATCATATTTATATGCATCTTTTACTTTTTTTAATTATTCATATAAAAACCAATCCATGGTTCAATTTAGAAAAAAAAAATTAAATTGATCCAAAAAGATTTGCAATCCCTGAACTAGACTATTTTGCCAAATGTAACAGTCAACAGAAATTTTATATACTTATGTGTGAGGGTTCTGATTTCTCAATGTTTTTATCTTTAAAAGTTAATGAATGGTTGTAATATTTATAGGTTGATTTGTGAAGTTATTTGCCATTGTCACACACATTAGCAACTTCTTTAAATTTGTACTTTTTCCTTCTGTTAATGTGAATATATGTTCAATGGTATCCTGCGGTCTGCTATTTTATACGTCTTTTAACTCTAATCATTTTTTGATGGGACAGCTAGAATTTTTTGGTGAGCATAGAATAACATTTATAACTATAGTTTCAATTCTTCAACATAAATGTTATTAGTTAGGAATTAACAGTGGTTAGGCCATAGCCATACCTCGATTTTATTGAAAGAATTGTGTTGTACTGAAACTAGGTCATTAGTACAGAATGTTAAGAATTCCATTATACTATCAGTAGGAAGAGATTTTTTTTTTTTTTTTTTACAATAGACAATGCTTCATTATTGAATATCTATGTGAATAAACTGAGTGCATATGTGAATAAACTTTCCACATCAAAATTCATTAAGATATCAGTTCTATTTCATGTTCTAGATTAACTTTCACAAAATGCCTAGAATTCCTGACAAAGGATTATATCTAACAGGCCAAAAGACTAAGACTCTTAAGAAATTGCACACTCGGCAATGACAAATAACTCTATAAGTCAAACTGGTTTGAATAAAATTTCTCTTGATTATCTGTTTTTTCTATACCCTTAGTGGCTTATTCATTATTATGAAGATGGAATCCACCATCTTATTGCTAATCTTCCTTTTCTTTTTTAATTATCAACTTTTCTGAATATTACATTACAACCAAAATAAAATAATTTTGATCTGGTCATTTGGACTTTAGGTGAATATATACATGTGTTTTATCTACTATCTTTTTTTTAATGTAAATATTTCATTTACTGAGATAATCAATGAAATTGATATATAGAGAAATGAAGCTTCTAATAGTGAAATGAATGCATTCTTATGATATTTATGGCAATAAAAATTTATAATATGTAGTGTTTCTGCACAGTCCCAAGATTTAGATATTATGTAAAAGGAATAAGATACTACTGAAGAGAATAAAGATGCAAGGATTGAAAGAGATGTAATGAAAAAAAAAAACAAATAAATTATAAAATTAGATCATAGACTTACAATTAGTGAGAAATCAAAAAACTTAACAATATTAAATAAGTCATTTAGGCAAACTGTACATTAACTGCATTAATAGAGAATGTTTGGAGAGATCCTGAAGGGGAAAAAAAATATCAAGGGAAGTTATAAATTGAGTCGAAGATAAAAAATGGTTTCAATTCTATAGGACTGATTAAAATGAAGACAATTCAGCAAAAAAAATATTCTTTAAAAGAGCTGACAATGTAGATATTAACAAGATTCAAATTCATCAGCCATCTTCAGATTCTGTTTCATCAACAAGTAATAATCTGCATTAAAGATTTATTTTTGCATATAAACACAGTAGACTTCTTGCAGCCATGGACTCACCATCCATTATATAAAAAGATATTAAATAAAAAAAATTCATAATTTCATGGGTATGCTTATTTATATGAGCATCATCGTAAATCATCTCTTAGCCATGTGGTTGTTCTTTTTCTGTATCTATTATTGTGTTATCTTTTTATAATTGCATTATTCTTTTTTATATATTTTTATTGAGGTCTTAATGTATACATTTTAAAATTAAATTGTATCAGAGGTATATGAATATATGTTAAAAACATATGTTTTAAAAGATTTACTATTATCTATGATTTCAAGTATCCATGGGAAGGTTTGGAACTCTGAGACTATTGTTTCAGAAAAACTAATAAGCAAAGTTAATAGTAATAAAAAAAAAAATTTGAAAGCAACAAAACAAAAAATAATTACACTATGCCAGAATTTTTTAGAAGATAAGTAATGATGGATAAGCAATAAAGGGAAAGGGCAGGGCATACAAAAAATCATATTAAACATAAGAAAAAGATTAATGTACAAAAAAGAAAATCAAGATAAACTTGTTATGTTAAACAAATATCTACAAATAGCAATGTAATTTTATTTGGATATCTTTTCTGCATAATACAAACTTTAGAATTGTAATGAAACATCCTTATTACTAAGATTTCTATGATACATTATAATTTCTAATATTTCAAATACTTAACAAGAATTAACCTTTTTTAAAATTTTCATTGTTAAACAATCTGCCACAATCATAATATCAACTTTTACTTTCAATTTACATTTAAAATCTAAGTCTATGAAAGAGAATAAATAGTGCTAGGTTTATATGCTAAATCATATGAGTTGCAGTGATATGCACCAATGAAAGGAATGATCATTATTTTGGGACTGATTAGTGAGAAACATATATTATTCTAATGACTCTTTATCAGAAGTATGGTAAGATAAGACCCTTTAATTTATTTAAAATAAAATAATATAAAAATTTTATTCCATGAGTATTTAATTAAGGTTTATATGTTGTGCTGAGATTTATAACGAGTTCAAGGGTTGACAAAATCAACAAAATGATAAATAGTCTTTCTAAATACCATCTTAATGATTTCAAGAGTTAACTAGATTACTGGTTTTCTGCACACCATTTTACACATTTTATTACATGGCACAAGTGATAAGAGTTAATCCTTGATGACAAAAAGATTCACTTCAGGTACACAAATAAGCTGATTAATGATTAAAATCTAGATACATTTTCATATCATAATTATTATGTTTATTTTTAATGAAAAATAAGACTATAGTATTGTATTAATCAAAACTTGCTGTTTAAAGTTTACTTTACAGTTTCAAAATATTATTTCTATGTGATTTGTGCAAGTTTATTCATTGTCATCATTAGTTATGGCAGAAAAAGATCCTATCCACTAAATCAAACTATCTTCTCCTATACCCTACCCGTAAACAGGTCTTTTATCAATTTCTTTCTTCTTTTTTAGCCTGCATACTATTTTCTTAACATTTCTTTCATAATTCCTTTAAACTCAAAGTAAATGCCCAACCAATTTCCTTTTTTTTTTTCTCATCATTTCCTCGATATATACCTTTTAACCACTCACTCATGGCTATTTTTACCTCTTTCGTTCTTCTCTAAACCCACAATTTATAAAGTGTTCAATCTTTTCTCAATGTTTATATCTCTGCTTTAAACAAAATATTTAACTTCCTATTTCAATGACCTATAAAACATTCTACCCTTATTTAAAGCTTATTCATCAATTTCAATTTTCACTCCAGTTATTCAACTTCCCAAATATCTAAAAGCATTAACTGGTTTAAAACTTTGCATAAAATTATTACTTTTGATGCTTTTTTATCTTATCATTTACTATCATTACTTTAATTTGCAGTTATTTTCATCTCAAACTTTCTATAACTCAATATTCTATTTATATACAAATATCCTAATAAACATCTTCCAATCGATGTCTTTTGTTTAGATGCATGTGAGATTAAGCTAATTGTTCTAAAATCTTCATATTAATCTAGCAAGTTCTCCGCTGGAAATATAGTAACTCCAGTTTACCATATGTAAATAGAAGGGATAGAAAGACAAAACTGTCATCCCTAGAATGTATTCATCTCAAATCTTTAGTTATGCTGATGTCATTTAGACATAAGTTTACGTTAGTCACATTAAATTTTACTTATTTCTTCCTCCCTACTTTAAAATCATCAAAATTAAATTTTGACTTACAGTGAATTTTTTAAAAAAAATAATTGAATCCAGTAATTTTTTAACATCTTTTGAATAATTAATAACTTCTACTAAATTCTCTATTTTTTTTTTTTTTTTGGAAATAATAAATTTACTTAAACTATTAGAGTGAACTAGAAAAACCAATCCTAATCTAATAAGTATTCACCACATTTATTCACAGTAAATTTCATTTGTAATTGTAGCAAAACACAATATTAATTAATTTATCAGAATGGAGACATATAATTATGAAGGTCATGAAAATGCAAGCATATAGATGCAAAACTATAGAAATGAAAAAATTAAGTTTAAGGTGAGGAGGAGGAAGGGGAGAAAATCAATACCGATTTATTTACCAGATTTATTTGAGAAATCATTATTTTGAAAGCATTGAAGTTTTTCTCACAATACTTAAGGTAGTGAAAATTTTCAATTTAAAAAAAAAACTAATTCAAAAAGTAGGATTTATTATCTATTTGTTTAAATAATTTTTTTTTTTAAAAAAATAATTATATGTAAAGCAAAAGCTATATATATATGCCATTGATATCAATTTTCTTAATTGATTATAATTGTAACTTGATTCTGCAATAAATATGTAATTACATTAATTATACTAATACTAATAATCATTCAATAAAGTACAAAATCAAAAAAAAAAAAAAGCAAGAGTTAAAAATCACCATGCAAAACTAGTGAAATAGCATCTAAAAACTTAAATTCATTTAATATTTAGATACATAACCTCTAATTGCTCATATAACTTAAAAACATCAATTTTATGGGATTCCATTAATTAGGACATTCAGTATTTGCAAGTAAGCAGTATCCATCCACTGTAATTCATAAAATCAACGAAATTATACCCTCTGATTAGGCCTTGTGTGATAATGAATAACATACTATCTACCATGTTCCATGAACTGGTATTTTAATCAAAGCAAAACTTTGAAATATTTTTTGATAGCTGAAGGTTTCTAAACAAGTTTAAAATTTTTTGTCAAATAATCATTTAGCCTGCCATCCAATTTCTGATTGATAAATAGCTATTTAATGAATGTTAACTAGAGAGTAAAAATGTAGCAAATTAATCTAGGTTGGTCTGATGAATGTCAAAAAGTACATTTATTGTAATTGCAAGAGAAATGTTATATTATCTACAATTTTAAAATCATGGTTTTCCAAATGAGTGATTGAGTCATTAAAGTGTCTCGTTAAATATTCAAAAACCCAACTTATAAAAAACTTCAATAGTATTAAACATAATTTCATAATAGCTTTATTTTTCCACACAAAGATTGCAGTGATACTTAGCATAGTGATATATATATATATTAATTCTAATATTTTCATGGATAAATGATGACTTCATATTATAATTATTTTCAGGGATATTCTGTGTAGTAAAATAGCTAAATAGCTGACATTTCAGTACAATAACAAGTACCTTCCTCAGAGTGTTCTCTTTCTCAAATCATAGGAAACAACAAAAAATAGTCATATATCACATGATCCCATTTCTTTTTTAAGCTTGTAAAATATAAACAAAGAGCTTTGCTAATTGCTTGTTGAGCAATTAGCTAAACTCTTTGTTTATAGAAAACAACACTTAGAAAAAGCTATTGGAAGACAAAACTAATTTTTAGAACTTTTCAACCAATAGAATTTAAATATGAAGAGAAAGAAAAAGATAAAAATAATGATTTTAAATCTCATACGCATTCCTATGATTTGAGAAAGAGGACGCTTTGAGAAAGGTACTTATTATTGTACTGAAACACCAGCTATTTTACTACATGGAATATTCCAAAAACGATTATAATATGAAGTCATATATATATAATCTTTTCATGTAATTACTTAATCAATCAAGAATCTTAATCTCTAAGATTTTTTTTTCCAATTTTAAAAAAAGATAGAATTCTGAAAAGGTCAAAACAAACAGTGTATAATGTCATGGACTATTTGAAAAGTGGAGATTGATAAAATTTTCATTGATTTAAATTTACTTTCCGTGAGATAGTCAAATCTCATTTCCAGTAACCAGCCTACTTCTTAAGCTTTTTCTTTCACTACAGTTGTCATTGTGAGATTGTTTGTGACTGTTGCTATCATAAGAAAAGTGATTATGAGTGTTACCTAGTGGCAATGTAATATAGTAACTAACAAAGAAATCTTTTTAATGGGGAAAATAATTTATTTAAATATAGTGCAAACATAATAATAATGCTGATAATTTTCAAAACAGCTAAATTTTTGATTATATAGTTAATTGGAATTATTATCTAAACATGGCGATTTGATACTAAAATGAAACAAATTCTATCATGGTCATGTTTTTGCATACACTTGTTGGAACAATGTAATGTTCAAATTGTATATGAATGTACATATATATTTTTCAATACTATAATATAATTATATATATAAAAAAAAACTTACCTAACACCTAAAATGAGGCCTGCCTCTCTTTTTGTCATTTTCGGTTCAAAGCCACCTTTGTAGTATTTACTATTAGCAAATGTCTAAATAAAAAAATATATATATATATAATTTGTAATATATATAAATATAATTTTTAAACAAGATCACAATCATCTAATCTTATTTAATCAAATATACAACTAAATACATTGGGAAAATGCAATCAATTCCTATTGTGAATTTAATTGAAGTAATCTCATCAGATAGGCTAAGTTATTCACATATCCTAATGTCATTTGCCATTTTATATATAAAATACCTATTTTCTCTGTTGTCTGATTGATGAATGTTTGTCCAATGTCACATGTCAAAGGCATATTTTTCAAAAAAAAATTATTTGCTCCCCATTATAATGCTGTCAAATTCACATTTCAAATAGAGCAGATAATGGGGAAAATTCCTCACATTTATTTAAAATCTTTTGTTCAATTTACATTAAATTAAAAAAAAAATTGTTAAAGCAAACAATTAAAAAAACATATTGCAAAAATGAAGAGCCGAAAGCCTGGAGGAAATAATGCTGTCAAATTCATAAATGGTAATGGGGCACTCATTATTACTTCAGCATTTGACTAGCTTCACCAGGTTTGTTTGGTGGTTCTCCATAGTACCTGGGGCCACTGGCCGAGTGAGCTAATTCGGTTACTGTTTATATAGATAAAGGTTGCCAGCCAGCTGCAGAAACAGCCACAAAACACTAATTCATAATTCAGCATTAAGGTAATCTGTGCTTTCATGATCCGTCAATCCCCTAATATAGTTCAGATGAATGACATACTCAGTAATGTTTAATAAAAAAACCAACAATATATATTTACATTAAATCTTAAAGCAACCAATTAAAAAAAAATTTTACAACTATTATATTTAATTTAAAAATGTTACAAAAACAGCGTTATGTATTAATAAATGTTATCTATTAATAAAGCTAAAAAAACTATTATGTTTGTGAAGTTGTCAAAAATTTGGAAAAAATGTTTTAAATTTTTTATTCAGAGGATGCTCCAGTAAATACATAGTTGTGCCATAATGCTGTCAAATATAATAGGTATATTTAAAAATTTAAATTTACCTTTATTAAAATGCTTTCATGGTCTATCAATTCCTTAATACAGTTCAGACAAACAACATCTCAGCAATGTTTAATAAAAAAACATATTTACATTAAATCTTAAAAAAATTTGTTAAAGCAATTAATTAAAAAAAATATTACAAATATTAGATTTAATAATATATAATTTTTATATAAAGAATTTAATGCAAAAAATGTAATAATGTCAAATTAAACATATCAAAACAATGGCCTTTCAAAAGGCCAGGTACATCTGGTTACTTATATAATGAATATTATATTTATTCAAATTACAAGCCTCACTTTAACAGCAAGAGTATATTTGGATACTAACATTATTACTCTACATTAATAATTATTAATCATTTTCATGATCTGAAATTATAAATATTTCCTTATCTCAGACATGCACTTTAATTTTATATAAAATATTAAATATATCTAATTAATACAGATCAATGCATGATTTCTGAAATTATACATTTAAATAAGCTAAGTGACTAGAAGTTATAATTCAATAATTTCCTTTATCAAACTTAGCGAATAGCAATTGCTCTTATCACAATCTGTGCATAAAGATAGGCAGGAGATCATTTATGTAATAAAAGATGAAGTGGACAATTGTGAAAAGGATTCTACTATTTTTGCTATATGAAGTATCCATGATTGTTTGCCGATATTTCAATATCATTACAGTTATTCAAATTCAAGGCATGAGTGGCCAGATTCCAAAAAAGAGGTCTAAGTGCAAGTTTAAATACTGTTACTGATTTGCATTTCAAGTTAACCAATGGGGAAAAAAGAGTGAAAACAAAATATTAATATATTGGGAATAATTATGATATAATTCTATAAACAATGAGGCTTTCAAATATTAAATAAAAATAGTCATCTTTTAATTTAAATAATTGAATCTTTTATCTTATTACACAGAATTTTTTTTTTTTACTTTCATCACATTCTACATATATAACCAGTGTTAACTATGTGAATCTCCTTATTGTAACGATCCGGAGAATAGTAGCTTAACGTGATCTGCACTACAGGGCGCCATCTAGGCATTTGAACCTAGAAAAATTTATAAAGTAGGCAGATACGTAAGTAAAAAAAAAAATTTTTTTTTTTTTTAATTTTGATTCCGGTCGTTAGCCCATATCACTAGCTCAGTGGAATAGCAGAGATTAAATAATATAATCTAAGAGTATATAAAAAAGAATAAAATAAGCCACTGCCAGTAATTAGCATACAAACATTTATTTATGCACATATATATAAGATTGAAAATTGTTTTAGTATCAGTTTACATTTTAACATTTAACATTATTTTTAACTTTACTTTAGATTTTAATTTCTATTATATTATAAGTTTACATTTTAATTAAGTTCGCACAGATGGAATTATAAAAATTTGTTTTAATAATGTTGAGTATAGATCGGTTACATAGATTACAACGGTTAAAAACATTTCAAAATAAACATAAACGATCAAAATATAAAATCATTGATACTGACAATTGCAGAGGGAAATTTATAAGTAACCCAATAGTATTCACCATAAGATACTTGCATTGTCACCAATAACTTAAAAGACATCCGAATAAATACATTTTAGATACTCACCGTAAGGTATCATTATTTATCGAATGTCTATATATTTTGATCAAATATGAAAACCCAAAACATACTTAACCGATAACCAATCCATGCAAGCGTCTATAAACAACTTAAATTTAATGCATTTTTATTTAGTGTCGAGTATGAATAGACTACATAGATTTGCATTTGAAAATAAAACATTCTATCCCTATTTAACCTTAGGCTAAAGGTTCGCAGCCAAAACTGGCGTCAATTTATCTGATATATCGATGCATTCAATGTAATACGAAATACGGCAGCACCAAAAAGTTAAGAGAAGAAATTGCCTCTCGTCAAATAGGAATATTACATCTATCTGACAAGAAGAGCAATAAAAAAAAACTCCATAGAAAGGAACTGCGTTCTCCGTCTTATAATTCCTTCCATAGGCAAACGGGTGAGTGCGGCGTATGAAACGATTCTGCCCGTAGCGAATCTGATATTACATCTACTAATCACACCAATATATCCCATCCATTGACCCAATTCAACTACGACACAAATAACCTAAGATTACCCTCCCCTAATATAACTTTACAAATCTATACAGCCATTCACGCCCGACTTAAGTTTAACATTTATATAATTAATTTAACGAAAAACAAAAATCATGATAAAACTTAAAGAACAAAAAATAAATTAATTAATGGAAATGATTTTACAAAAGAAACACATCAAATAAAATTATAACTAATTAATAAATATTTTAGTTTGGTCAGATAGGATTCTATTGCAGTATTTACCAAAAAGTTTTAAAATTTAGAGTTCTTATTGTTCAAATGAATATAAAGTTCTTACGATTTTTTAAAACGTCCAATTTTATCCGTTGCTTGCCGTGAACGTGAATTCCCACACCGTCCTAAGATTGGTATTCTGTTGGCCGATTTATTTATCCATCCGGAGGTTTTTGCTTTAACTGGTCCTCAATGTAGATAACGATAGTTCATTTCTCCTTCTTTCTTAGCAGAACTGAAGGGATTGAAGAGTGCGTCTTTCCAATCCCTTCTCCTTCACCTCCGCACTAACACATATCTGTCACATCTCTCAATAATAATCAATCAATAATTTTCAAACTTGTCCTTTTATATTAATTTTGTGGATTGAATTGACATTACGTCATCGATGTGATGGTCCTTTCGCTGAGGTCCGATTCCATTGTTTTTCTCTCCTATCTGACCGCTGTTTATACATATAAATGCCCAAGGCTAGTTTACTAATTAAAATAATCATTTCCATTTTCTGATTACTTAATGTGTTTTCCAAAATTAAAGATATATTTTTATCTCTAAATCTTTTTAAGATTTAGTTTTAAAATACTTTTTCTTTAATAAAGTTTTATTTTAATAATTTTTCATCTGCGTGATTTTATATATATATACGAGTTTAAGATTTTCAATTTTTATGTCTAACACAAAAAAAAAAGAAGTTTTTAAATGCGAATTTTTTATTTTAACTTTATGTTTAATAATAAAAAACAATGTAACGACGTCTGTGCTCATTACATTATATACATTTTTTAATCACTCTAACCAATGTTAATATATGAGAGAAAAAAGACAGATAATTTTAGTCTCCTGATCTTCAAGAAGTGCATTATCTTTTAGTCTAGAAAAAAAAAAACATCTTTAAATTGAATATGTAGTTTTATATTGTTAATAAGATGAGAAGGAGAAAAAAAGATGAAAGAAGTCCTTCAAAAAGTATGAATAATAAGTGTGATACTTTAATAATTAATAATATTTTAGATAAACTAAATGGTATTTCTTTAAAACTTAAAAATGAAGACAATATTGCATACTAATTCAAAGATATTAAAATATGCAAAATAGTAACGATCAATTTAAATACAATCATCAGAATTCTTGTATCATTATTCATAAGATAAATAAAATATTTTCTTTGTTCAAAATATCATATTTGCTTATTTCAAAGTACCATTCATGGCTTTAATAAGATTTTGATATTTTTCAAATTGTGTCAAAAAACAACAACAAAAAAAGTAAACATAATTAGAATATATCTTTGCAATTTCAATCTACCCATTATTTTTATGTCTTCTTATTAGTAATTAAAATTCTACATTTAAATCCTGACATCATTTATAAAGCTCCACACTCAAATTATTAAAACACAAAAGAAACTATCATCCCCTCCTATTTTTTTTTCTGTAATGATCAAGAACACAATTAGTTCGAATCCATAAATAACTTTTTTAAAAAAGAATTCCATGCCTCAGCAACATGACCAGCTTGAAAATCCAAATTGGCAATTTTAATGTTTTATAGCTGTTGAAATTCTGTAGCATAAATAAGTTGCTTTATATGAAGTTTAGAATAGCATTTAATTTTTAATTTCACTATCATCTTAATTTTACATTGCAATAATGATTAGTCAAAACATGTGCACTTATAGTGATTATGAAATATTGATTTCTTTTACTTTCTGAATTCTAGATATAACAATCTATAAGGACATTATTGTCTTAAGTGTGAACACATCCCAATTTCTCTATAGTGATTTTTTTAATGTAAACAAATTATTTAATATGTACATGACAAGCAAAAATTCATTAACAATAAATCATTTGAATTCATAGAATTATATAAATATAGATAGCTGTAATATTGTAGAAGGAACTATTCTTCATACACGAACTATAATTGACATGCATTCTCCTGTCAGTAATTGTTTTAAAACCATAGGTGGTCTATCTATGGTTAAAACCTATTCTTTAAATAAACTAACAATTACTGACCATATCTAAATTAGAGTTTGAACTTATTACCAGCCTGATTATTAAATCACACATATTAGTTATACAGATTCAGTTTATATATCACAAGAAAGAGAAAGTTTATCATTTTTAACTATCTCCAACACTGTATCTTATTAATTTATATATCAGTAATATTGTAGAAGGAATTATTCTTCACACATGCTATAAGTGGCATGCACTCTTTGGTCAGTAATTGTTTTAAAACCATAGATGGTCACCTTATGATTAAAGCCTATTCTTTAAATAAACCAACAATTACTGACTGTATCTAAATTAGAATTTGAACTTATTATCAGCCTGATTACTAAATCGGAATATTATTTGTACAGATGGTCGATTATAACACGTGTGAAGAATAGTTCCTTCTACAATATTACAGATGTATAAATCGCTATATTATTAATTATTAAATATAAATAGATAAGTAAAACTTCAATGTAGAATAAAAGCTTCTCTATTAGTTTCCTAGAAAAGAATAATTAAAATGGTATTACTTAATACGCTTAACAATTGCTGACTGGGTAAGGATTAAAAATTTTTTCCTTTCTTGTTTTACTTTAGTTAGGATGTCCAATACTGGGTTGGCTATGGATCAGCTACCTCAAAGGAAAATCAAAAGTCTGATGAGAATTTGAAAACATTTTTTTTAAGTTTACCCAGTCTACATTCAAAACTAGATTAGATATGTCAGATAAGTAAGGCCACAGACACACACACACATATATATATATATATATATATATATCATATAGCTCAATAAATTTGAATGGTCATTTGAATATATACAGGATGTTCTAAAAGTGGCTATTTATTGCATAACAACACATGTCTTGGAACATATTAGTTAGAGTGGCAGAAAAGATTTTGTGTGTGCGCAAGTGTGTGTATAAAAAGGTAGTCATCACATAGAATATTTTGTAAAATTTTGTAATGAATATTTTGTAAATGAAGATACATTTAGCTTCAATTTCTCATTTTTTCTATGTATGGCAACTTCTGGGACACTATATATAGAAAGAGATATAAAGAAGACTGGCTTGGAGAGTTTTCTTGAAAATAAGATTAAAAATGATAGTCATATGTGTAACAGCATTAATTCCATCTTTAAATTCCAAAGTCCTCTAGTAAAGGCAAAAGCCAGAAAAGTCTGAGGATTTACATGCACTACCATTTCATAATCACTGATTATCTAAGCTTACTACAGATCTTATTAGAGCAGAAAATTGGACTCTTTTATATATATATAAGATAAAGGTATATGCAGAAAATGAATAAAACATATTAGCAATTATTATAACTAATAACATATATATAAAATTAATAATATTTACCGAACTAGTGGGTAAAGCATTCAACTGTTGCTTTAAAGTTTCTTGAAATGCTCTTCCTGCTCTAAGAGCATAACGACCTTGAAAAAAAAAAAAAAAAAAATATAGTTATATTTTTCTCACATACATTATTAAAACATTTTCCATATATAAATAAAAATTCCATTGAATGCATATATAGCAACAATATTGACTTTATACTATATAATCCCTAGATTGTATTCTTAGACTTTTACTAAAACACAATGCCCCATATGTTAACATTTAATGAAATAAGCTGCAGAGAATCATAAACAATATTCTAGCAGACACTCAAGATAAGAATCTGTTGGTCCTGTTCCAAATGAGGCAAGTAAGAAATTGAAAGGTGGAAAGGCAAGAAGTTTGAATGGATGTGTAGCAGAGATGTTAATGAATTTAGGGCAGAAGGCAAAATTAAACTATTATCATGTTTAAATAAGATGGCACAAAAGAGAGATTTTCTAGATAGTTGGAGTATTACAAGAGTAAGGCTATTATCTAAAGGGAAGAGTAAGGATCATAGATAGTTAAACAATTATAGACCAATAGCGGTAACATCAGTGCTATATAAAGTTTTCTCATATATGGTGGCTGGAAGGGTTGCAAAATGGATGGAAGAAAATAATATAGTGGGAGAAATGCAAGGAGGTTTTCGATCAGATAGGCATAGAGGTGATAGTTTATTTGTAGTTATACAACTTATGGATATGACTAGGAGAAATACATGGGTTTTTAAACATCTAGAGAAGGCGTATGATAGAGTAAATAGAAATAGATTATGGGTAAGTTTAGTAAATTTGGAAATGGATGGAGCGTTAGTGGATATTATTAAAAAATTATATGAAAATAATTATTTTGTCAGAGTGAATTTGAGCATTGGAAATTTATCAAAGATTTATGAGGGACAATACAAATGGTCTAGAAATAATATATTCCACACAATAGATTATGTATTGGTAGAGAAAGAGGGAATGAATAAAGTACAGAAAATTGAGGTGTTTGATAATGAAGAGAGAGTATGTAATAGCGATCATAATTTCTTTGTAATCGAAATGGTTAGTAATGTGATGGAGAATAGAAATAAAAAGAGAAACAATAGTGAATGATGTGGATGGAGAGTGAATGATAAGAATAAGTTAGAAGAGTATAAACTACAAGTTGAAGAACCATGGAAGAGTTGGTTGGGGATGAGTATAACGACTGGTGTGATGAAATAGAAAAAGTGGCAAATAGGGTTTTAGGGAATATTCAGAAGAATAAAAGTAATAAAAAAATGAGAGTTAGTAAGAGTGTAAAAAAGAGGAAAAAGGCATGCAGAGAATATAAGGGTGCTATTAAGAACAAAGTACGTGAAAAAGATATTAATGCTAAATGGGAAAAGTACTTAGAAAAGAAGAAGTTAGCTAAAATAGATAATTATAGAGAGAGAATGATATTGAATAATAAATTGTTGGAGGATATTAATAAAAGTGGAAGAGATAGGAGTAAAAAATCTTGGAATTACATTAAAAGGAGAAATAGGATTACTAGATGATGATGGAATAGAGTGTAGCTCTAGAGTAGAATTAGAGAGAATCTTGAATAGGTATGTAATGGATATAGAAAAGATGTTAGATGTGAAAAACAAGAGGGATAGAAAATATGAAAGTATATAGTAATATTAGGTTTACAGAAAATGAACTGAATGAGGCAGGAAAGAAATTGAAAAGTGGAAAGGCAAAAGGTTTAGATGGATGGGAAGCAGAGATGGTAATGAATTTAGGGCATAGGGCAAAAATAAAGCTATTCTCATGTTTTAATAAGATGGCATAGAAGAGTTTTTCCAGGTAGTTGGAGTAATACATGAGTAAGATTATTATTTAAAGGAAAGGGTAAGGATTATAGAAAGTTAAACAATTATAGACCGATAGCGGTAACATCAGTTTTATATAAAGTTTTTTCATATATGGTGGCTGGAAGAATTGCAAAATGGATGGAAGAAAATAACGTAGTGGGGGAAATGCAAGGAGGTTTAAGGTCAGATAGGTATATAGGAGATAGTTTATTTCTAGTTACACAACTTATGGATATGAGTAGGAATTTAGGTAGACAGTTATATATGAGTTTTATAAAAATAGAGAAGGCATATGATAGAATAAATAGAAATAGCTTAGGGATAAGTTTAGCAAATTTAGGAATGGATGAAGCTTTAGTGGATATTATTAAGAAATTATATGAAAATAATTACTATACATATCAATTAGGGAATATAGAATCAGTTAAAGTTAAAAACAGGGTGGGACTAAAGCAAAGATGCCCTATGCCACCTATTTTGTTTTTGTTGTATTTGAATGAAATGGAGAGAGCAATAGAAAGACTAGGAAGAGGGATAGAGATGTCTTTTTGTGTGCAGAAAGAAGATATGGAAGTTATGCTGAGGATATGCGCAAAGGTGGGTAAAGAGATGGGGATTAAATTTAGTGAAGAAAAATCAAATATAATGATGGTTAATACTGGGGAAAGAGAAGACAAAGAATTTTTATTGGGGGATATAAAGTTAAGTGTGGTGAATAGACATAGTTATTTGGGAATCATCTTGAGTAATCAGAAAAATTTGCTTGGATGAATGGGAGAAAAAATTGATAAATGAAGCAAAAAAAGAAAGAAAGAAAGGGATTGATAAAGAAATTAACAGTGTTTTCATATAATGAATATGATGTAGCTAGAATTATATGGAAGGGAGTGGCAGTAGCAGGATTAACATATGGCAATGATGCGTTATGTGTTAGTAAAGGGGTATTAGATTACTTCGAAAAAGGGAAGACATGCATTAGCTGCAGATTTGTGGACAGCAAAGGAGGCAATTCAAGGAGAAATGGGATGGTCAAGTTTTTATATGAGAGATGCAAAAAGCAAAATGAAAATGTTCGGCAGATTGCAGTTTATGGATAATAAAAGAATAGCCACAATAGTATTTAATTGGGTTACGAGTAAAGGGCAGGCAACAAGATGGGTGAGAAAGGTAATGTGGTATGCAGAAGATTTGGAAAAAGAATTTATATCAGTATACTTGTACAAGAGGTGGGATGATTGTGTTAGGAGGATTGTTGAGTGTTATAATGGTAAGGAATGGGATAGAAGAATAGATGCATTAATAAAGAATAGGAAGTTGGAGAGATTGAGAACTAGTATGGAGAGTACAAAGAGTTCAAATATATATAGAAATAAACGGAACATTGGGTGTGAGTTAATTTATGATAATAGCAAACAAAGTAGTTTACTGTTTAAGGCTCGAACGGGATCTTTAGCAACAAGGGAATATACATGTAAATGAAAAAATATGGGTGATTTAGTCTGCAAGTTGTGTGAGAAAGGCATAGAAAATATTAGGCATCTGTTGATTCAATGTAAATGCTTGAAAGCAGAAAGAGTACAAATAATGAAGTTATGGAAGGCTAAATATAAACAAAGTGATTATACAGAAAGTGGGTTATTGGTTTTTATGCTGGGTTTGGGAACAGATAAGGGGATTTAGACATGAAGGCCATGGAGTTGACAAAGATTATATTGTGGAAATGGGATGACACAGACATGGGGAAACTTAGGGTGGGGAATGGAAAGGGAAGGTAAAGTGGCTAACAGGTTTCTCTGGACATAGTTACTGAGAGATTCCTAACTTCATATAAGAAGTCACAGTGCATCACATCACATCACAAAAAAAAAAAAAAAATGTTTTTTTTAAAAAGGTTAAAATAAACTGGGCGAGTTTAAAAGATTACAATTTTTATAGGTTTTAGATATTAAAAAATATATATATAAAATATTAGTTTTAACAGAAGAAAGAGTATGGAAATAATAGATATTATATGATTTAAAAATTAAAAATATTAATAAAGGAATTATTGGTGAAATGACAATTATATGAATATAAAATTAAATATTTTATTGAGGTGGAGATAATAAAAATAAAGTTTAAGTTTATAAGGAATAGAAGTAATTAAGAGATTATGAAAACCAATAAAAATGAATATATTTAGTTTAATAGTTGTTCTTGAATATGTATGTATATAGTTACAAATACACATATATAATTTATATTTATATTCTGTGTATATTATATATTTTATTTTATATTAACTGGATTATTTTATTTGGGTTTAATTATATTTATTTTACTTTTATTAGGTTTTGTTATATATTTTATGTTGTTTTTAGTTTTTTATTGTTTACATTTTTTATGGTATTATTTATATAGTTATGTATTTTATTTTATTTTGTTCATTATATCATAGCTCTGAAAACTGCAGGATAGTCGAAATGTAGGTATATGTGTATATATGTACAATAAAAGGTTTTTGCTAAAAAGTGTTCAAAGTGATTTGGTTAAATTGGATTTATATAAGATATTATAGCAAAAATAAAGGAAAAAGTGATTTTGATATATGTTTTAGTAACAATCATGAATTTCATTATTCATATGAAGAACTTGGAATCAAATGGCTATAGATACTAGAGATTATTGTAAATAAATCAAAACCATTAATAAAAATAATTTAAATGAAGTACTTAAAAAATTCTTACACTTTTGGCATAATCTAAATACACATACATATTATATGCAATTAAAGTATCATGTATTACACATATAGGTAAAGTAGTCTTAAATAGCCTGCTGAAAGATATTTTTCCATTATATCTCCACAGATTATAAATGAAGGAGAAAATGTTATATAATAGGCTAGTTAAATGCCAATTGGCAAGGGGTTTTATAATTTCCCTTCCATTTTATTTGTTATCTAACAATAACTTATTATATTCATGTATTAAATAGCTATCTAGAAAAACAAAAAACTTAGGCTTATTTAATAATAAACTACTACCTAAAAAAAAAAAAAATTCCACTATATTCAGAGTTTAATACCAGGTTATAGGCATGCCAGGAAATATATTAACCATTACACACCCCATTATAATATTGATTATAGAAACTCATCCAATAATAAGTTTCATTCTACATCTCAGAAGAGACATTTGACACTAAATATTGTAAGTAAATAGCTAAATAAAAAATTGTTGACAATAAAAATAAATAACCAATTTTTATTCTTAATGGATTTTATGAAATTAAAAGATTATTTTACTATCTTCAAATTGATTTAATTAAAGCTAAAATCAGAAACAATTAGTAATTAGTCATACAGAAAACAACAAAAACAGGTGCATGGGTTTTTGGGGAAAACATAGTTTTATCAGATATTAGGGAAACTATACATGTTAGTTAAAATTTAAAGATTTAAAAATTATGAAGAAGTGATTTAAAATGCAAACAAATGACTGAAAGTAATTAAGATTGATATCATGGTACAGCACAGAATAGGAGTTAGATTAACTTGATATTGTCAAAGAGAAGAGAAATAATTTATAAGTACAACGATTTATCGTCATAATGGTAATCCTATAGAACTTGTGTACAAAGAAGCAACTGTAAAATACTTTTTAGTTCTAACCATTCCAGCAATAAGGGAAACTTCCTTCAGAATGATAACTCCCAACATTATGTGTCAAGTGCTTACCAGCAGTGAATTATTCGTTGCTTTTCTGATATAGTCTCTTAAAAATGAATAAATACCACGCTTTGCAGTCTGAAGATGGTTTTATAAAATAGAGCCTACTGCCTGTACATGACTGAAATGTATTTCCAGCACTCAAAAGTTTGCCTAGTTTGCTGATATGACGACAAACCCTTGACATGAAAAATTAGAGTAACCTGGAATTTAAGACTAGGAAGTTAATGATGATGAATTAATCTCAATTATGATTGATGAGAAGCCAAAAAATAATGTTTGATGATACTCATAGACTGCTATATGGAGATAAAATATATATTTTAGAAAAAGTACCCTGGCTCATAGGTTTACTTATTTATCAAATTTGTAGTAAGAACTTTCATTATATACAAGTATATGTGTATAATTGGGCCTAAACATGAGATTTTATCATATTCGTAAAATTCATTATTATTATTTTAACGATGTCATTATAATTCAAAATCTGTAACTATTGTTCATTTAGAAAAAATATAAACAAATGCAATACTCCTCAAAGTATGATAAATTCTATGTATATTTGACTTTATATTCAAGTTTAAAAAAATAATTGTATATCAGAAATATATGAGGTATTAGACTACTAATGGAAGCCAAAAATAATAAAACCATTAGAAATTAAATTTCTTTTTAATTGAAAAGAGCAGGTTAATATATTTTTAATATATCAGTTCAACATTGTTATAGACAGCTGTGTGCATGTATAACTTTAATAATAATCATTAATCAAATCCATCAAATAAAATTATTTTTGTTATATGAAGTGAATCCATACCATTTTTACTTATACTTATCTCATTTTTAAAACATAACTAGCTATTGTTTGCTCAAGTACATGAATGCTGTCCTCTTAAGATAAGAAATTGTTGGAATATTCACAGGGAAGAAATTAGAATGGTATTATTTAAGGATATCATATTATCACTGAGTGTTTCTTTGTAAAGAAATGGGGCTCAAAGGACATATAAATTAGGTTCCGATTATAAGACTGATGTGACTTTTAGATCGACTCTTACTTGCACATAGCCTGTATTTTTTATAGAAATTCTATATGATCTTTCCAAAGAGAGAATACGTGGTTTGATCATCAGAGGATGACTTTTTGTTATCAAGATACCCTGTTATACAAATGTCAGTGCAATATGGCTTTAAGAAAATTCAATAACTTGGAATTTAAATGCCATACCAATATAATGTAATCATGGTGACAATTTTTTTCTCTCACATTATGTAAATAGCATCAATGTAATGACTAGTTTTGTATTTCTCGTGATATAAATTGGCAGCTCAATGAACATATATGAAGAGTTGTAATTTAAAATGTATTATGTAAATAATTATTGTAAAAACGTATATAATTTGTTTTTTGTTAATAAAAATTTTATTTAAAATAAAAAATAAATATTTTCTTTCTAGTACAATATATATATTAATTTGAATATTTTCACCAATTAAAAAATAATTGTTTATAATTATTTGATCTGTTCTATTTCTCTCCTGTGCTGTCTAATTCTGACTAAAAAATGTTCTGTTAAAAATACATGCCAGTAAACTAATAAAATAATTTTATTGAAAAAATTAAAATGTTGCTAATATTTTTATGAGTTTGCGATTGAAAAACAAGCTTGATGTAATCAAACTTATGGGTAAGGTATGTGCAATTTTTGATATAATCTACATACTAAGTATATCTCACTCAACAACACAATCTTAAAAATAAGCTAAAAAGTGTTATTGGAAATAAAAAATACTGAGCTAATAATGCATGCTTCTAATGAATTTGGCAAAACATAAAAACCAGCAGAGTTTGGAAAAATTATAGAAGGTAATTGATATATAAAACAACAGATCTTCAATATAGATGAAACATAACTCATAAGAAAATGCTATCAAGGATTTTCATAACTAGAAAAGAGAATCAATGCCTGAATAGAAAACTGCCAAAGATATACTACCTTTGTTGATATGAATTAATGTGTCTAGCTATTATAGGCTTATTTTAAAATGATTTATCACTTTGAGAATTTTTAGAAATCTTAAACATTTTGTTATATCTAGACTACTAGTTCATTTGAAGTCAAATAATAAATCCTGAATAACTGTCATTTATTTACACTTTGATTCAGAGATTATTTCAAAATTCAATTTGAGACTTCCTACAAACAACTTGCCAATAAATAAGGTTCCAAGTCATCCAAAACTTATGACTGAGACCCACAAAGAAATTAATTGTATTTCTTTTTCTGAACACTACTGCCTTATTGCAATCTATAGACCAAGAAATAACAGCACTGTTCAAATGCTACTATCTGTGAAGAATATTTGCAAAAGCTATAGCTGTAATAGATGCTGGAAATGTTGATGAGAGAAAAAAGAAAAATAATTTAATAGTATTTTGGAAAAGTTTCAATATTATGATGAGATCAAAAGTTTCAGGGATGCATAATATAAAACAAAAGCAACCAATTTGAAATGGATATGAAAAACGCAGATTCTTTTCCTCATAAATGATTTTGAAGGATTTGAAAAAACATAGGACACAGTCATTTAATGAGCCACTAATAAAAATTATAAGTAGAGGCTGAAGTTATTAGAAAAGTTACGTGAATGGTCTTTAACTGATGACAAACTTCTGCAAATTGATGCATAAAAAAGACTATTCAAAGAATGATTCTCAGCCTGAAGATAGGACTCTGCCTAGAGAATTAATAGACAAAGAAATTAGAAAAAGGGAAATGGCGAACAACACACTGCATCTTGTAAAAGGATCAATCTTAACTTTGATCTTGAAAATCAATTAGCCTGTTACAAATATATATATATGTTTGCAGTACATATTCTTAATATCCTTTTCCAAGCTTTCCATTTGCAGCATTTAGATTTCACAGACATCTTTATGAATTATATAATTAATTATTTATGATTTTAGATAAGATAAATTATTTTATAATCCAAATAAACATTATGATTTGATAATCATTCATATTTTTAAGTTTCAACAATAGAGATGGATGAGATAAATATTAATATCAGAAAATTTGATTTTGGTTTTCAATCACAGTTTTTAATTGGTACATTGCTTGGTTACATCATAGCTGAAATTTATCTAAAAAAATACATGAAGAAATTCTGTTAAATGATCATACAGTATATATTTCTAAAAACCCTAAAAACCTTCTAATTAATATATATATATTTACATTTATTTAAAAAGAAAGAGCAATTATAAACAATTTTTTAAAAAAATCATTCCATGTAATAATAACAGATTTTTTTAATAAGAATTACAAAACATTACCAGCAAATCCAACTACCGCAAGTCCTAGCCCAGCCAATATAAGGCCACTAGACTGGAAAAAAAAAAGATAAAAGAATGAAATGAAGTCAGATGAAATTAACTACAACTTATGGATTTCAATAACTTTAAATTAATTAAAAATTAATGCTACTTGTTAATAAAATAATCTTTTTAAATCACCCTTCACCCCACAAATCAAAAAATATGCATTTAGATTTTTATTCTTGGGTATAAGGGCTTAATGTTATTATTTACATAATTATTAGAAATTTTTTACAAAAAAAACAACAACAGACAAACTAGTAAGATTGGGATAAAGAAAAACAATATAGTTATGTGCATTATCTTAAGATGTTCATGAATATTCACTTACTGAAAAATCTTACTTCATCACCATACTGTTTTATTTCTAGAAAAGTATGAACCTAAATGTCCAAGTAAATAATTCCATCATCTAAGACATTTTGCTAGCACATAAATTTGAATTAAAAAGAAGATTATTGGTGAACCAAGTTTGAAATGAAGATTGGCAAAGACAAGTCTTGGCGAGGTGTACTGTTATCGAGCCATTAACAAACTTATGGTAGCAGAGTTACTTGATGACAGGAAGAGTACTATATAATAATATTTAGAGAAGAGACTAGATTTCAATAAATAGTAAATCTTTTGGGAACTAGATGGTCACAAGGCTAATATTTACAAACAGTTGACTGTGACATTTAAATATTCTTTGAGATGCTGTAAGGTATGATAACTGTTTCCACCTCATGTGTAATGGTGTATATGATTTAACTTTCACTACCAATACTGTTATTTCTTTTTCTGGGCAGTATCACTATTGTCATTTTCTATTAAGATAATGCCCATCCTGCCAAATCCTCCAAAAGTACCTCCAATATGAAACCTTATTGAACAATTAGAAATAACTTTTCCCATTGAATTGCAGAATAATAAATCTTATTTCCAAAGTTACTTTAAATATTTGCATTGCTGTTTGAACATTCACATTATCACATTTGTTTATCAAATTACACTTCTCAAAGATAGTTTAAGCAATAGAGTAAAATGACCATATTAACACAATTTTCTCAAACATCTTTAAAGCTAATCAAAAACTTTAATGAAACTGTTAGATCATTAAGATGCTTATTTTCTCAATGGAATATTTTGGATAAGATTATTATTATGGTAAATAATTAAATATTATATAAATATGTAAAAATATTAATAATTTTAACTTATGAACTCTATAAAAAATTTTCATGATCTTTCAAGCAGCAATATTTAATGGAAAAAATCAAGCAATCTCTGTTAGACACATGTATCTATAAATATATGCGTGGGTGAATGCAAGTTATAAAATGAGAAAGCTTAAATTTACATTGATTTTTTTTTTTGTATTTGTATGAAACTTACAGGACACAAATAGCTTGCTCTAACTTAGAGCTAATTCTTAACAATATTTTTATATTATATATGTATTCTCAATTCAAAAGTAACTCTACTATCTATATTCACTTATGAAACAAAGACTATTTTTTTTCAAATTCAGTATTAAATTTCTTTCCATTCTCTCATTATAAGCATTTGTGCCTTTAGAAGCATCCATGTGCTGAAAACTTAAATAAATATTACATGCATTCTACACCTTTAGATGATTAAAAATAAATAAATGTTTAAAAAATGTGACTTTTTTCATAAAATCTATTTTTAAAAACTTGCAACATTCCCTGATTTAAAGGTGAATATCCCCCTCCCCAATTCTTCCAACCTTTATTATTTTCTCACTTTGCTATATGGCTCAAAAAATACAAGCAGGTGTCTTTTGCTAAAATCATGTGTATCGGTATAAAGAATGTGAAAATAAGTATGTTTGATATACTCTGACTGGTAACAATGGGATCATAAACTGCAGCAGAGGGCATTTGATTATTTTCCTAATTTATTGCAAAATGTCTTATTTCTAATAATCTGCTGAATTCTATATATATAAAACTCTTATTACTTTCAAATTTGTTCTCCAGTTCTCAACTCTCTTCATTCTGTAAGCAATAATATTCTAAAGTATCACTCTTTTTTGCTGCAACAATTACTAATTCTCAAAACATATCCTGTTTTTTATAAAGATAAATTGACATAAAATCTTTGTTCAATTCTTTATCCATATTTTATTATTCTTCTTATCCATATGGTTGTTGCTTCACTTCTTAAAACTAAATTAAAAACTTAACAGTCTACTGTAGGCATAAGTAAGCAATGGACATGAGATGTAATATCTGTTAAATACTTTGGCAACTAATTTCTGATTATTAACCTTCAATATTAGATTTTTAAAAAAGATATCTATTGAATGTGTTTGTTTTATTCAATTAATTATTCATGTCTATAAAAGATGGTCTAAATCAGAACAAAAATAATAGATTATTATTGTTAATGCATAAGGTAAATAAAAGTTGGAGAGAGTCACATGATTGGGTAATCTGAGATTTGTTAATATTTGTTGTAATATAATAATCAGCTTATTTGTTAATAACAGATACATTTCTATTTCATCAAACATCTAACAAAAACATTAATACATAACAAAAGATAACCTGTATCAATCATTAATAAATACACATTCTGATAAATATTTCTCCTTCCAGTTGCATCAAAATAATTCTTGTAGTCAGAAAATGAACAAAAATAAAAACTAGGTCATAAATTTAGCTATTATTGGCTTTGTTCATTCTAAACCTTTAAATTTATTACATCTGAAGAAATGTTCATGTAAAGGACTGATAAGCAGGTTAACAAACTCTTACTATTCAATTTACAAAGATAAAATTAACTAAAATAAAATATTGCAATGCAATATCTTCTAACAGCAGACTTCAATTTGATTTTAAGCAGCAACAAGCTAATTTTATCAAACTAAGTAACTGTCAATAACAATATAATATCACTTGATTCTTTTTATGGACTACAGCAGGGGTCCCCAACCTTTTTGCACTTAAGAGCACATTCTATAATACCGGTCAGGTGGCGGGCACTATTTATTTTTTCAACCAGGTGGCGGGCACCATTTATTTTTTCAATGTAAATTTACAGTTGGATATTGTTAATAATACACATAATGTATAAAAAAATATTGATTTCAAAAATAAAATTTTAACATATAATTAACGTTTATATTTTTACGCTGTAAAAGTATAGTATGCCCTACAATTTGATTACAATATAATACAATAATTTATAAGAAATTTAAAAAATTAAATTTATTTGTATCAGATAAATAATTTTTTATCGTGTTCGGATAGCGGCGGGCACACGTAAAATGGTCTGCGGACCTGTACTACAGTATAAATAAAAACAGTTCACTTATTCTAGTACCATCTAATGTAGCTTGAGTAATAAGTAGTTAACCAGATGTTCCACTAATATCTGTTATACTATTAATTAATCAAGCTTACAATAAGTAGAATTAGAGATACATAAAGAGAATGCTGCTCATATTTTAACTCTCAATACTAGTACTTTTCAAAAAACAAACATCAACAAAGACATAAGTTAAATTAAATGGGTACTTGAAAAATGATTTTTTATTCAAATTTTTCTTTATCAATATTTAACATTGGAAAATTTGAATAATAAGCCAATATTATCAAAATATTTTTAGAAGATTATCTGATAAATTTAATTAATTGAAATTTATTAATATTGTTAAAATCGCTGTTACATTTGCTTAAAATCTTTTATGACAATGGAAACTAATTCAAATCAACAAGATTTTGCCACATTAATAGTTAGTTAAATTAATTACATAAATATTTTGTTTCAAAAAATTCTAATCCCACTGTGATTGTTCCTTTATTTTAAGTTCTATAGGATATAATTTTTTATATTTATTTCTATATATTTGTATTTACAGAATGCTGACCACATTCTCTTATTCTGATAAAATTTAAGTGAAATTCAGAAACAAATTAATGACCAGTTTCTATATGATTTTGACATTGGTTATTCTCCACATCGTAAAAAAAACAGCTCCTCATTTAGTATACTGTCAAAATATGATTTGTTTGATGTAATGCAAGGTATATTAATATGATTTTGTTTTGGATATACTTAATGAATTTCAACAAATAACTGGTTCAGTATTACATGTGCTAAATCATTCTTCTGGCAGATAACAATGGAAGACAAACTCCTTTCTATTTTCAAGCTATAAGTGAATCTTTATTATTTATTTAATAAATATAGCAAAATTAAAGATTAGACAAAACAGTTAATAGTTAATAAACTCCTTGCTAAAATCAATTCAAAATTGCTGCAAGTAAAAAAATAATACTAACTAATGCTATCCTAACAAATTTATTCACTAAAATAGATCTTTATTATAATTTTTCAATTCTTCTATGGATGTTATTAATTGTATCCTAATAAAATTCATTTGGTAATCACATTCACATCACCTTTGTTAAAATTGGCCTAAATATTGTATGTCCCAGATAGGTTATATGTTTAATCCTCTAAACTTCTATTGTTATTTTAAATAATTTATAATTTGCTCCACAAAACCCATCTTCTAATCTATTTGTGCAGTTTTACTTTATCAGTCCAAAATGATATTAGTGATTATATCTATCAAAACTTGTAAGATGATTTAGATCTTACGAATCTATCTAATGTCTCTTAAAATATTGTAAGAAAAATTAAGCATAGTGTCTTTATATATAATTAATATATTATTATATATTTGTACATATATATTCTCTGCCTAATGGCAGTACAGTATTTGATCATAATTGGTAATAGTGGTCTATTGCTTAACATGCATTTAACACAATTTATCTTAGCATTTCAATTTTAGAGCTTCATCATAAACTTTAATAAATCATGTACATCATTAAAATATATTTGTTAAAATAAAGTTCTTAATTAATGTCTTTCATAAATTGAGTGCTCTAAAATCCAATCTTAAAATTTCTTTTCAATCTTCCATATTGCATCATTTCCATTACAATCTTATTTAATAAATAAATTGAACAAGTGGCAATCTTTTTGAATTCTATTTTAAAGATTTAAGATTAAGCTTCTGATAAAAGTACTATTTTCCAACATTTAATTATAAAAGGACTTCAACCATAAATTAATGTAATGGTGACAATTTGTATATTTGAAAGTTTGTGATTTCACATTCAACACAATCGTGCAATAGTTCTATGCCTGAAAGTAGATAGAGTAACATCACATTTTCAAGGAGTTCTATAACATTACGTATAATGTATAAAAATCAATGATAAAAGTCAACTTCAATCTATTTAAATGCTATTGCTGTGATGTTTATTTACTTAAATGCTATGGGATACCACATAAATAGGAGAGGAAAATAAACATGGTGCTGCAGTATTTCAGAAAACAAAATTGCTGCAAAAGTTAAGACAGCATTGTAAAATGTCAAACATAATAATGGATTAGGATATTCTATATGCAAGTGTATTTGTGATTAATAGATTAAGTTGTATAGTATCATTGCAAAACTAACCCTAATGTATTGTATTATTAATATTCTCATGAATTAGGCACTCTCATATTCAGAATTTTTTAACTATTTTGCTGGCAAATTCCATGACCAGGAAAAAAAACCCGATTTGAAATATAAATAACAAAATTGAAATTATTCTATTTTCTTCATGTCATGATGCTATTTAGTTTATCAGAAAGGGTACAAAGTTTGATTAAAGTGATGAAAGAGGATAATTAAAAATTGAATGAATGGCTAGCAAAATGTCTTTGAGCAGACTAAAAAATTACCGTTGGTAACTCATTCTGGAGAAGTGTTATTCATGATCGCCAGGAATAAAGTCTATCTGACTGCTCATAATAATATAATCTATCACAAAACAAATTGTTATAATTGAGGTAGTATTAAAAAAAATCAACAATAATAAGTAAATGTTATTTTTTCCTTTTAACGTAAAAAAATAAAATCTTTTTAATAACTATCTATTTATTCACAAATAAATTTTTTTAAAAATACTTTTACTATACATGCTATATAAATGGCTATACTTCTCAGTTTGGATAGAAGTATTTTAAATTCTAGACACATTAACAGAAAATAGACTAGTTTGATTAAAAAAAAAAAACGTAAAAATAACCTTGACTCTGCCAGCAACGCCATAATTCAAAATACAAATAAAAGCTATCTTACAATTTTAGTATGATTTTATTACATTAAATCCCGTATTTAATCTCCCGAATAAATGCATATCACTATTTAAAGAAATAAATATACAAAATAAATTTACGTTCAACTTACCATGCTGGGACCTTTAATCACAACGTTGGGATTTTGATCCAGTCTTTCCTAAATAAGTAAATATTTTGATACTTTTACATACATAAACTAAAGAAAAAAAAACATTTTTTAAAAATAATCAATTGATTACATGACGAATGAATAAATGGTAAAATACATTGCAATACCATTAAACATGACGCAAACTAAATACTCAAGACATGGAGGCATGGACGCAGCAATTAATGATAAAGAATGTCGTATTCAGATCAAATAAAAATATAAGTATTACTTAATTAGATTGTGGTATACTTAATATTTTATATTATTGATAAAAAAATATTTTTCATATAATCACAGCAATTAGATTTTATTTGGAAGTATACTTTGATAATATTACCGTTTACGACTATCAAAATTTGATTAAAGAAAAATTAAAGTCAATGTTTTAGGAAAAGTTATCAGCGGTAAAATGTATGTAAATATTATTAAATTTTAGTTTGTTTTCTTACTGTTTTATTCATTTTTATGCAACCTGAAAAAGTTGATATAATAAATAATGCTTGATTTTAAAAAAAAAAAATTTATAGTTCATTATTAAATAATAACACTGCCAGACATCTGTTTTACGTGATTGTACTTAACTCTTAGCAAATACTAGTAAAGATGTAATGGCGATAATAAGTTATGCCCACTCTATTTAGACTTTAATGCTTGACCCTAGCTTCAATCAAGATAATTCTCATCCTTTTATCTATGAAAATAAAATACTTCCATAGGATTTAGGAAAAAATAGTCTGTAGTCTTATGTTAAATAAACTTTCCCTGGAGTATAATTTTTTTTATTATCAGGTCATGCTCATTTTTCATTTGGCTTCTTCATAATATTATATAGATTTCAAATTTTTTAACAAGTAATTATATATGGATTTACAGTGGCAATCCTAACCGAGTACACCCACTCGTATAAATTTCACACACGTGTGAAATTTGTTCTACTAAGAAACAATTTAATAACTATAATGATTCGGGTTAATGAGTACTGTGATTTTTTAAAACATATATGCAGTATTCTATACTAAATCTTAATAAACATTTAAAGTTACCAACTGATAATAAGAACACTAATATACATACGAAGGCATATTAAAACAGACAAATTCTTCATACAGTATTGTCACTCAGTGCAAGCCAGAGTAATCAATGAATGCCAGAAGACTTGTGCATAAAATCTCCATCTAGTGCCTACTCATCCAATATACCCAGACTTGTTTCTGGCTTGTGGCCTTCAACAATGAGGAGCCTTGGATCTGAGAGCACTGCACCTAGATCTTAGGATCTAATGCAACCCTCCAGCAGCCACCTTTTATTTCTATTTAACTACAAAACTATGAGTCTTAAATTGAAAACAATATTTTCAATCCAAGCTCATTAGCTTATATAGTCATATAGGTCTGAACTCATCTCAGTACCTATCCATTTTGGTGTTTTTGGTTTTTTAATAATTATAGCCACCACTATCCTATTAGGCAGGATTGGTTTTAAGCCAATAAACATCACATGTTCGCCATTTCTTATGCTTGCTTATAACTGTTATTAAAACAGGCAAAATTCTCCATACAGTGATGCTTATTGGCTTAAAACCAATCCTGCCTAATATGATAGTGGTGACTAAGGTTATTAAAGAACCAAAGACACAAAATATATAGGTGCTGAACTAAGTTCAGATCTGTATGACTATATAAGCTAATGAGCTTGGATTGAAAATATTATTGTGTTTTCAATTTAAGACTCATAATTTTACAATTAAGTAGAGATAAAAGGTGGCTGCTGGAGGGTTGCATTAGATCCTAAGATCTAGGTGCAGTGCACTCAGATCCAAGGTTGCTCACTGATGAAGGCCACAAGACAGAAACTAGTCTGGGGATATTGGATGAGTAGATACTAGATCGGGGTTTTAGGCACAAGCCTTCTGGCATCCATTGATTATTCTGGCTTGCACTGAGTGGCAATACTCTATAGAGAGTTTTGCCTGTTATAATAACAGTTAAAAGCAAGCATAAGAAATGGTGATCATGTGATGTTTATACAAAGACATATACTGTAGAATCTGCATTGAATTAATTTTATAACAAATGTTTACTTTTTATTGAACAATTTTATATAATAAATTTTTGTGTATTTCGTGAGATGAATTTTTAAATTGAAGTATGCATTTATGTTCTGTGATCAAAGGGAGATTTAGGTAACTAAGTATCATTGATGATAGTTTGCTATTACATGCTACCCCCTTAATATTATAATTGGTATTGCCGGGTTAGAGTTGCCCTGAAGTATCCTACACGTATTATTCATGCAATCATAACTCTAGCTTGATTAATTACAGATTAAGAGTATTTGTTAACAAAATTGAAAAGTTAAATTAATTCAAGATTTAAAAATTTGTATGAAACTGATATTATTGTTTATAATAATAATCCTTTTCAAATAAATTTAAATATTACATATATTTGATATACCTCAAGCTAATCTTGAAGTAGAAATAATTTCAATTCAAAATGATTTATATTTGAAATTAATTTGCATTTGTATTAGTCATGCCGATACTATTTCATGACATCACATACTTTGAATCCTAAAATTAGCAGGATATTTCATAGCAGTTCTAACCCTTAAGTACCTTATAATTTATTATTAAATTGAGTACAATGCAACAAAATAATAAAAGTCCCTTTTTATTTTTTTAGCATATATATTTTTATTTTTATAAAGACTGATCATTTATAAGCTTTTTAAACGTATATATTATAAAATATATTCTACCTGAGTATGTAGACAATTATCAACTATTGTAGTCATAAATCTTTGGTACAAAACAATATTTGTTATTTTGCTGAGCCAGGCTTTTGATATAGTGTATCTTTATCAAAGCATGACTATAGTGAATATTAGCAAATATATTAGCATATCCATATGTGTATAAACATATACCAAACTAATAGCTGATTAACATAGATTAACATATTTGCATGAGTAAATTGACCTAGCTGTTGACTTTGATAAAAATACACTGTATCGAAAGCTTGGCTCAGCAAAGTTAACAAATTGTTTTGTATCAAAGATTATTACCATAATAGTTGATAATTATCTGCATATTGTAATAGAATATATTTTATTATATATTATCTGTTATATACATATAATAGTTTATTTATATATATATATAGAAATTTCATTGAGGAGATAAATTTGCTAATGGCTTTATGATCTTTTATTCTATCTCTATATGCACAGATTTGACAGTTATTAACTTTTTGATTCATAGTTTGTGATTAGTCACAATTGTTTAAGATAGAGCTATTTAATTGGTCTAAGCAATATATACTGGTTTTATTAGGTTGGATTAGAGGGATATTATAAAAGAAAATCTTGAAATTCTATATTAAGGTTTTTTGAAGTCTGTCACAACTTGTATTTAGACTGATATATAAACTGGCATCTCATTCCCAGTATTAGTAGTAGTTTTATTAAAAGTACTTTGTACTCACCAAACCTATGTAAAAGTAATCAGATTTTTCAATTGGATTTTGTAATTTTTTTTTATTTATAATTTCTCCTTTTTTCAAGAAATAAAGTTTTTTGCATTTTTCCAATTTTTGAGAACCAAATATTGGCTACAAAAAGTATTGCTGGTTTTGTTCCAAATTAGAATGGATTCCTTTTAATCTTCAAGATGTGGACACTTTAGCACTTGTAGTTATTGGATTTGTTAAGTCTATCATTATCAAGAGTGGGTGAATAAGATCTTTTAATATTCATTTCAAGATATTCCAGTTAATTTTTCTTAAATTCCATTTTAGAATATTGCAACTTCAATTTGAGGAATTGAATTCCAAGACTGATAAAACTTGGTTTGTATTAGCTCAAGAAGAAATGATCTTATATTAATGGATTATCAGGTCCATTCCATGCAGGGGGAGCAATGCACCAAGGTGGTACAGTGTAGAGGCATCACAAATGATTTGCCTTTATAAAAAATTTAAATCAATAGATAATCAAAAGAATAATTTAAAAAACCCAGATGCTTCAATATTTTGTTTTTGCTGATGTTAACTGATTATTTTATTATATTATAGTAGATGTTATTTATGTGTTTGTATTGTTTTATGTGTCTGTGCTAGTTTTGAGACAGACAACTTTATTATATTGGGAGCTGTCTCATCACCACTTTTGTTATATATATGTATACAACCAATATTATAGTCTTATTAACATCAGAATTTTACACTACAAAATTGCTATAAAAAGCCATTTAGCAACTGATTCGTTAATTAACTTTAGCCTAAAATTAAATCATATTATTTTGCACCTGGGTGGCACAAATCCATGGAATGGGCCTTTAGATTATCAGGAAGTGATGGGCCAATTTTGAAATAAAACATAAATCAGGAGTTTGTTTATAATCTGGCACAAATCCATGGAATGGGCCTTTAGATTATCAGGAAGTGATGGGCCAATTTTGAAATAAAACATAAATCAGGAGTTTGTTTATAATCTACCTACCTGAATCTAATGTTCCTTTTTGCTTAGCATTGTAAAATATTACATGCTGTTTAAAACTATATATTTTCAAATTTAAGAACCTTCTTGATTCTCAGTTGCATATTCCAAAAAGAAGCTAAAGAATTCAAATCTTATATATACAAAAGAAATAAGAACATTTGAAAAAAAAGGATAGGGCTGATTATATAGGGAATTTTGTAAACATTGCGACAAAATCTGAATGATGATTGCTATACCATTTAAACCCTCTTCACCAAAAAATATTTGTTTTGCTAGATTGTCTGAAACAGATATCCATACAATAGTTAATATTAAATCTGTCAGTAATCATTGTGAAAACAGATTTTAATAAAGTCTCCTAGTAAATGTATTTATGTGAAATACTTTAAATCAAAAGTCAAACTATGGATTAGCTTATTATCCAAACTTTTATTAAATTTAAATATTGGGCAATAATATCATACATTTGTGAATATTGAAAATATAACTTTAATAAATATTCATAATTAAATAAGATTATCCTATAAGAAATTATAGATTTTACATAGATTTGCACAGAGTTTATATAGATAAATGATAGAAATTTAACAAGATTTCTATGTCTATTTTTAAAATAATTTTCCAGTTATGATATAATGAAGAAAATACAAATGTGGAATGTTTTCTAAAAAATAAACTGAAGACTTCTCAAGAGTTTGTCAAGCAGTGAAAAGATCATATTGGAAATTACATGGAAAGGTAAAAGAATGTCAGAAGAAGCAGCTTGTAAATCTACATGGGCCCTTCAAAAGTCATACAGTAACAAATAATCTATCAACTTGGTCAGCGAAAAATTTTAGCTCTAAATATTATATAGTTGCTGAATTATCTTTATTGGAAAAGGTTTGAGGAAGTCACCCAAAAATTGCCTCTGGAAGAAGCAGCAGAATTACATTGGAGAGTTAAAAGAGTGCTTGAGGGACATTAAAAGCAGAAATCAAACATATAATTTGATGAGAGGAAAACCATTAAATCTCTCAAATAGGATACATCTATAGTCTTTCTCTCTGCTGACAAAGGTAACACTATGATTGTAATGGATATAACTGATTATGATAACAAAACACAAGAACTTCTCACAGCAGACCAATCCAAAAAAAATGGAATTTGTGTAGTGATAAAGTTACAAGCATTATTCCAGAAGCATCACAGGTATTTTAGTGATTCAGGAAGAAATGAAATTAACTTAGTATTTCACCAAAATTCTTCACATTTGTGGACTACCTAAAATCCATAAAAACAATGCTCCATTAATGCCTATTGTTCTAGAAATTCACCATGTCAAAACTTGTCAAGATTTCTTCTCAAAGTTCTTAGTTCATTGGCATACAGGACACAGTTCTTCATTAGAAATTCTAAGCATTTTGTAGAAGTAGTTAAGGACATGAAAATATAAAGACCTGATATATTGGTAAGCTCTAATGTGCAAAGTTTATTTACAAATGTACCATGTGATTAAATATTGTCTACTATAAGGAAAATGTTTTATGATGATAAATGGTCTACAAACCAGACAACTCTACCTATTGATAGTATAATGGAATTATTAACTTCTGCGTAACAACATACTTTCAATATAACTCAGAATTCTTCCAACAAAATGAAAGGATGGCAATGGGATTGCGACTCTCACCCTTACTTAGCAATATTTACATGGAAGAATTTGAAATCACAGCCATAAATACTCCATTTCTGCCTAAAGTGTGGATTCGCTATGTTGGTGATACATTTATCGTATTGCATGATTAAATACATTTACAGTCATTT
Source organism: Epiperipatus broadwayi (assembly GCA_028023455.1). NCBI lineage: Eukaryota > Metazoa > Onychophora > Udeonychophora > Euonychophora > Peripatidae > Epiperipatus > Epiperipatus broadwayi. The sequence continues at coordinate 8,045,327 of JAQFVV010012393.1, read as the reverse complement.
TGGATGCACATCAACAACATATCTCCTTCAATTAAGCTCACAATGGAATCAGAACAACAAAAAATGATATTCTCCCAGGGCAAAGTAAAAACAACAGTTTATAGGAAACCAAGGCCTACTGGCAAGTGACTTGGCATATACATTCAATCATAGCAGAAGTACAAAACATGCAATTATACTATCACTATGAAAAAGAGCAAAGGAAGTTTCTTTGGAAACTAGTGACTTGGAACATGAAAGATTTATATAGAACAAACTTATGAAAAATGATTATCCATCCGCTGTCATCAAGAAAATCTTTAGTAGAGAAAAAGAGATATCAAAAGAAAAAACGATTATTGGTATACTGAACCATACATACCAGGAATGGCAGACAAATTAAAGAAAATCTGCACCCAATATAACATTAGAACAGCTTTCTAAAGCCATACCACATTTCGAGAAATTTTAAGTTCTACAAAGTCTAAACTAGAAATGCTGAAAAACAAAAACATCTATGAAGTGCCATGTTCTTAATAATGGTTAAACATTTTAATAAATACATTTATCCATAATGTTGCTTTCAAATAATAATTAATAATGATTCCAACACAATTGAAATTAAATAACTACTGTATATAAAAATAAATATTTTTTTTTTATTTAACTGAGATCTTTTCAAAATTTACTTTTCTAATACAATCTCTTTGTCCAAGTCAGGAATCTCTCAGCCACTATGCCCAGAGAAATCTGTTAGCTATCTCCCCTTTCCTTATCCCACTCTTAAGTTTTTCCCATATTCTTTTCTATCCTGCTCCATCTCATTTCCACAACATCATCTTTGTTCATATCTAGATCCCCCTTATCTTTTTCCAAACCCAGCATAAAAACCAAGAACCCACTTTCTATATAATGACTTTGTTTATATTTATTCTTCCACAACTTCATTATTTGTACCCTTTCTGCTTGTAAGCATTTCTAAATCACCCACATTTCTCCATTTATGTATATATTCCCTTGTTGCTAACGATCCTACTCAATCCTTAAGCATTAAACTACTTTCATTGCTATTATTAACTGAAACACAGGCTTATATACCTGTGTCTATATATGTAATATAAGGGTATATGAGCACAGACTTTCACACGACCCACCACTCTCCACTCTATCTAATAACACTGATCACTTAAGCACATATATGCTGAAAAGATAAATAATCACCAATATACGTATTTTATGCTAAACCAGCAATCATCAGTTGGTCCAGATTATCATCTCCCACACATATATACTATAAGTGCTCAGATATATATTAAGATAGACAATCTTCATACTTTAATGGACTGGCTCCAATCTACTACACACTCCAACTCTTCAACCGTCCATCCAATTGAAAATCTGATAATGGAATGCTCGAAGGCCACCCTGATATATCCTTATTGCTATTATTGTAAATTAATTCGCACCCAATATTCTATTTACTTCTATATATATTTACTCTTTTTACTCTCCATGCTAGTTCTCCATCTTTCCAGCTCCCTATTTTTTTATTTATTAATGCATCTATTCTATCCCATTCTTTGCCACTATACCACTCAATAATTCTAATTAATCATAAATTTACCTATGATGAACATTTTTTACACCAGTGAAAAATGTAATGAAAAAGTCTTGATTTTGACCTTTTTCAAATTTTCCACTGCAAATAATTGAGATGTGATTGAAAAAATTCTCAAAATGTTATTTTTTTAAAGATTTTATATTTGATCTCCAAATAATAGTGTTTAATAGAATACTTGAATTTTATATTAGAATGATAGAATCTTCTTGGATTTGAATTACTTTATAGTGACCATTTGGCTGAGTATATTACTGAGCCAAATGGCCTTTCAATGATGGGAAATAGAGTATCTTTGCCTTAGCATTCTGCGTAGAAGTAGCAGCAGTATGATACTTGCTTTAAACCAAACATCCATAGTCTATATTTTAAATTAGAAGTATATCCTTATTCTTCTCCTTTATTTTCTTTGCATTTCTTCATATATTTATATATATTGCTTACAATAACTCCCCTCATATACACTTTAATGCAAAATTTTTTTAAAATATAATTCTTTTATTTTTCTGACAGTTTTGACTGTTCTGCAATCTTCATCAGAACATTCTTAAAAGGTAGAGAGGTTAAGAATACTCTGATGAAGACTGCAGGACAATTGTAACTGTCAGGAAAATAAAGGAATTATATTAAATAAAAATTTTGCATTAAAGTCTATGTGAGAGGAGTTATCTGATGAAGATTGCAGGATAGTCGAAACTGTCAGGAAAATAAAGGAATTGTATTAAAAAAATTTTTTGCATTAAAGTGTATATGAGGGGAGTTATTGTAAGCAATATACATGAATATATTTTAAATTCATAATTCCTGTTGATGTTATTTTCGCGTTGTTATGACAAAGGGATATTATCATCTTTTAAATTCTTTCATAATTATCTTCACTGTTTGACAAATCTAGCTTCATCTGTTTGAATCAGAAGTGTGTTGATTTTAACATCTGATATCTTGTTTCAGTCAAAGCGATAACCATATAAACTTTTTTACACACATTACCAATCTATGATAGTTTTATGAGACTTTCAACATGAGTTTGTTGGTATCTCTAGAATGAAGAAATGTATAAACTTTAAAATGTTACCCAAATTACAACAAATTTTTCCATTTAAATCAGTATAATAAAAAGAGTTATTTGATAGTCTTTGTGTGGGTGGTGTAAACATGAACAAATTCTCTCTTTGTATTTATTGTGAGGGTTTTTTGAACTACAAATAGCTCTACTCTGTATTGGTGGATTTTTTCCAACATATCACATTGCAATAAAAATTCTTGATCAATATTTTTACACAGGTTTGATAAATTGGATCAAGTAAATAAAAAAAGGAAATAATAATTATTAAAATGTTAAGTGATCTCAGATTGTTTAACTGTCTTCACAGAACTAAACAGAACAATTATATGTTGTATTCCGATTAAAATATCTTGTATTATTTTTTTGTGTTAATATAAAAATGCAAACGTAATGTTATAATATAAATAAAAAAACAAATTGAAATAAATTTTCTTAATGGAATTTGTAGGCCCCTGAAAGTGTATATTTAAACAAAAAATGGCTGCCAAGCTTGGTAAATATGATAACACACAAGTACCTTTTATTTTTATATAAAAACAATTCTATTACATTATGCAATAAAAATCTAAACACTGCAAAAATTAAGTATAAAAAGAAGATAATTTATTTAATATTGAATAAATTGCTATGTTAATAGAAAGAAGAATACTATTTAATTAACTAATAAAGCAGATGAACTAGATAAGAAAATGCTGTGAAAATTAATAGTTATTAACATTTTCTGATAATATAGTGCCAGCTAGTGGTAGAGTATAACATACATGCAATAGAATTTTTATTAAATCAATACCAAAATATTTTTAAATGTATGCATACCATCACTATGTATTTATTGAATTTCTGTTTTAGACTTCAAGTAAACCTGTAATCATTTTTTATAGAATAAAGTAATTGCACCAGAGATTAGTAATATTTTGGAGTTATAGCAGTTTATGTGACAAATTATAAATTCATTTTAATACCAAATATTGAATAGAATGAATAGTTTTTAGACATTTATATATACTGTATATATGAATGTGTATTATTACAGGATTAGCAAATTTTTTAAATAAAAATAATACAATAATATATATATATTTTATCTTCCCTTCATGATAAATCACCAATATTTATGCACCCATAAATTGTTGGAAATTTGAATGTTAAAATTAATATATGCCACACATACACATATTTTCTATGACTATGTATTATTTTTTTTAATTTAACAAAAATCTTGAACTAAAAACTGTTTTAAAGTGATTATATAGATTTTTTTTTTTTTTTCAACATTCAACTTTTTCTTCAAATTTGCAACATTCAGGAGAAAGATGAAAGTTTTTTTTTTTAGTTAAAAGAATAGAAACATAGAAGGTGTGTGTGTATGGTTTTCTTTTTGTAGGTTTATTTTGAAATTATGTGTATATATTAATTAATATCTATATATTCAAAATTAAATAAAAAAATTTACTTTTTGCAAATCATCTCATGCTAAGATAATGCTAAAGATTATTGTCATAACTTTGCTTAAGTGACAAGTTGATGAATTATATATATATCGAGCTGGATTAATAGTCATATATATAAATGATATTTTTAAACATTATACACTATGGTGAATTATTTAATAACCAGTTCTAAAAAAAAAAAAAAATGTACATTTTTATCTTATAATCTGTCAATTAGAACCAAAAGTATTTAAAGTCATAACTATAAAATCTTTGAAAATAAAGATACATGAAATACAAGAATAAATATAACCACAACAAAAGCTAATATTTTAAAATTAAATTGCATTTTATAAATGTTATTCATATGTTTAATTTCAACTAAGAATGACGTATCGTAAATTCTAGTAAATTTCGCAAGCATCACTCATTCAGGCATAGTAAAGGTAATTTAAAGTGATTGCTTAACATTCATGCTTTCATTCCCAAATGCTTAAGATTTGCCCATACATAAACGTTTGGGTAGAAGGATAGATGGATTCATTCTATCATCTCGCAAAGACTTTATCTTGCGTTTGGAAGTGAGAGTATTCATTTATAGTTAAAAATCCACAAAGCGCATGTGCATTAGCTTAATGGCTGACTATTACTATTACAATTTATAAAAACATTGTGCTATATATAATAAATATCTCATTTACAAATGTTATTCAGTAAAATTTAAATCATTCAACAAAAAAATATTTTGTTTAAATTTTACTGCTTACAAGCTTTATTAAAGGATTCACCATTGATAATATAAATAAATATTTTAAATTATTTGTACTATACTAATCTTTTATTTGTTATTTTTTAATGGTAGATGATAAAAATTAAAAAAAAAAAAGTTGAAAAAATTAGTGAACTTACTACAAGAATTATATTTTTTAATCCCATAGGAGATGCTTTTAAAATTCACTTTTGTGAGATTTGCTAATATTTTACGTCATGGATTTTCTACATCTGTCTCCATTGAACAAGTTCGGGTACGTTTTGCTCCAAGTCCCACAGGCACATTGCATCTTGGAGGTTTACGAACTGCTCTATATAATTATGCATTTGCAAAATCACAAAATGGGGTTTTTATTCTGAGAATTGAAGATACTGATCAGGTAATTTTTTTCCGATGAACTTTTACATATTGTCTATATAAATGTGAATTTTTATAATCATCTTGTTTTTCAGTCTTTTTTTTTTCTTTTTAAATATTCTATTCTCTAGGTTTTATGTTCAATTTATCTATTTATTTATTTATCTATCTACCATCGACATAGTAATTCTCAAGATAAATGATTTGTCTATATAGTAAAATTGTCTGAAAATATTGTTCTTCACACCAATTATTGTGAGAAAGAAAAAGTCTGCTAAATTTACACACAAGAAAGTAAAAATATTTTGTAATGTGATATGTAGTTTGTATCATACATTCTTTTTATCAAAAATCAAAACATCATCAGTTAGTTTATGAGATTACATATAATTTTTTAATCTAGTTTCAAATTTCTATAATTGAAAAAGGATTACTGATATAGGTTTTAAATCTCTATTTTAAACTTTTGGACTATTAACTCGAATAATATAATTATTGTAAAGGCTTCTGTTTAAGAAAATAGTATTAATGTAATCACAACTATTACTTTTAAGTATTCCATTTGTCTGAGAATTACTAAAAATACAATTCAACTTTCCCTTATGTTTTTATTCAATTCATTAACTTAATTAGGAAATAATGTTTAGTTATTTTGACTATACTTATGTGTTTTATATATTCATCATCATCATCAACCATTATCAATCCACTGCAGGATGGTCTCTCCAAGTTCAATCCATCTTCTCCAATCTTTAGCTTCATTTCTCTTCATCACCCTTGCACACTTTCTTATTTCATCCATTCATCTCATATGTGGTCTCTTTCTGGGTCTTTTACAATCTCTTGGAATTCAGTTTATCGTCTCTTTTAGAAATATGTCCAGCCCAACTCCACTTCAGTCTTTTAATTTTTTCAATGAAGTCAGTAACACCTGTTTGTTCTCTTACCCATATATTAAGTTTTCGATCTTTCTTGTTACTCCCAACATGCATCTCTTGATACTTCATTGAGTGATCTGAAGTCTTTTGTATTGCTCTTTTATTAAGTATCCAAGTCTCTGAGCCATAAGTAAGAACTGGTAAAACACATTTATTAAAAACCATCCTTTTCAAACACATAGGTATATTTCCTTTTAGTATCAAGTTATTTCTACCAAAAGCACTCCAACCAAGTTTAATTCTATGATTAATTTTATTCATTATGTTTCCATCTATATTAATAATCTGTTAACTTCTTCTAACTCATCATCAATCTTTATTTTCATATTTTGAGAAAATCCATTAAACATTATTTTAGTCTTTTTAACATTTATCTTTAGTCCTACTTTCATCTGACAACTCCTGCAACATTTCTTGCAGCTCCAAAGTATTATTTGCAAAAACAACTACATCATTTGCAAAATGTAAATGACTTAAATAATTTCCATTTACTTTCACTCTTTTAGCTTCCCATTTTAATCCACAAAATACTTCTTGCAGCACTGCTGTAAAAAGTTTTGGAGATATGGAGTTACTCTGTCTTATACCCTTCTCAATGTTGACTTTTCTAGTATCATTATGTAATCTATTTGTTGCTGTTGCATTTTTATAATGCTTTAATCATTGAAGAAATGTTTACAGAATCAAATGCCTTTTCATAATCTACAAATCCAAAGCATAATAGCAACTCATATTCAACGGTTTTTTCCATAACTTCTCTCAATATTTGGATATAATCTACTATACTAAAACCACTTTTAAATCCAACTTGTTCACTTGGTTGGTTGAAATTCAATGTTCTCTGTAAACGAGTTGTAATTATCTTTGTAAAAAGTTTGTATAAAACTGATAAAAGACTGATAGATCTGTAATTTCTAATATCTTCTTTATCACCTTTTTTAAATATTAATATTAATACTGCATTGTTATCATTTATACATTTGGTATATAACTTTGCTAAATTTTTTTCTATTTCTTCACTGCTTCTTTTAATATATCAATTATAATTCCATCATTACCTGGAGCCTTTCCTTTCTTCATAAATTTAATTGCATGTCTCACTTCATTTAAAATTCTGGGCAATTTGGAAGCTATAATAGATATAGGAGGTACTTGTTCTTTATTTCTATATAATTCTTGATAGAAGTCTTCTACCCATTTCATGATGTCATCTCTCTTTTTAGTAATAATTCCATCTTTTTTTTTTTTTTCAGATATAAATTTCCTACCAATACCAAAATGTTGTTTTACATTCTTGAGACTTTTATTCTCTTCTACAGCTTTCCTTGCTAGTTCATAGTTATAATTTCTTATATCATTTTCTACTCTTTTCCACACCATTTTATAAAATTTGAGATATTCAATCCTTTTTAATGTATCATTTTTGTATATCTTTATATTCCTTCTTGTCTTCGTATAGTCTCAGTAGAAATTCTATTGGTCATTTGTTGCTTTTTTCTACCCGCTATCTTTGTTGCAGATTTTTAAAAGTGTATCAGTTATATTCTTGTTAATTTCATTTAAATCTGAATCATGTTCAAAATCTATTAATATTTGAAACCGATTTGTAAATTTTAATTTAAATTCTTTAGAATGTTTAAGAAGATTAGGAATATCAACTGTAAATATTGTTTTTCTTAATAATTTGTCTCTCTAGTTTTGTATTAACACATATCTTATATCTTACTAATCGATGATCACTTCCTGTGTTAAAATTATTAAGCACATTACAATCTTGAAATATGTATTTTCTGTTAGTCAAAATATAATCCAATTCTGCTGTACCTTCATTTGAATGCTTCCATGTCCAAATATTTCCTTTTAACATTTTTCTCAAAAAAATAATTCATAATATAAAGTTTTTCTTTTTCTGCAAACTCCACAAGTCTATGTCCTCTCTCATTTCTACTACCATAACCAAAATTACCTACAGCACTTTCATTTTTCATTTGTTTACCAATTCTAGCATTAAAGTCTCCCATAACAATTTTAAAATGTTGTTTACTCTGATCAAAAGCCTTTTGTACATCCATATAAAAATCTTCTACTACTTCATACTATGAGAATTTGTTGGGGCATAAACCTGAATTATCTGCATTGGGTATCTGCTATTAAGTTGTATAACTAATCTTGCCACTCTGTCTGATACACCATCAATCTTCACAATGTTGTTCTTCCACTTTTTATTTATAATGAATCATACTTCACTTGTATTTCCAATATTTGTGCCTTTATAGTAATCAATTTTCTCTTCACCTTTTCTTCTAATTTCACAAAATCCAATAACATCCCATTTAATATAAGACAGTTCTTCTTCTAATTTTTGCAATCTTCTTTTACTTGAAAGTGATCTGCAGTTGTATGTACCTAAATAAAAAAAGTCATCATCAAATGGCAGCCTGGGTCCACAATCAGGGGATTCTTAACATCCTCCACCTTCGGCCACCAACCGCTGCCTTGGTTGGTGACTTTACAGCCTCCTGGGAATAAGGACCACAATTTATTTTTGTCTGTCATGATTGTATATATATCTATTGAAAAAATATTTGTCATTTACACTTACATTCATTCTGCCTTATCAGGTAACTGAGAAGAAAGACCATAATGTTTCTTGATTTTAAACTCAGAGGTAAAAAGCCAATAAACTCACCATGCTGGCTAATGCATGTTGGTGAGCAGCCCATCCATGTTCGTATACTATATGAATAATCACATATTAATAACAGCTGCAATGATAAGAACATATAGAGTGTACATTAGAAATTTGTCCTGCTCAATTCCTTTAAGACCTCCAAGAGGAATCAAAAGAATCTCCTTTCAGTTAATCAATATCACATCAATATTTATAAAATGAGTTGTGATAATGCTCCATCTATGAAGGAAAATGTGAAATAAATATATTTAATCTTTATATCGATTTTAATTTCAGTACTTTAAATAAAACTTTGACAAAGACTCACTAATTAGTTGATTATGAAGATTTCAGGATTTATTTATATTATATATTGTTTAGGTAGCATTTTGTGAATGAAAAATTTATTTAATTTATTCTTTTCTTAGGCAAGATTCGTTCCTGGAGCCACAGAGAAATTGGAAGAAACTTTGAAGTGGGTTGGAATTATTCCTGATGAAGGTGAAGTTAAGAAATAAAATTTGAGAATATAACATTTTGTAACTTTTTTGCAAAATATCTATGCGTGTAAAATGCATGCGAATGTATATATATATATTAATATTTAAAATTAATCTGTAATATTAATTCATATTTCACTTCATAGATAGCACTGTTTTTATTCTTACATTTTTTTTTAATTTATTGATATTATTGTCCTTTTTCAGAATAGGAAAAATGTAGGAATGCCATTTTAGATATGCATGCAGAATATTTTAGATTTATTGATGTAAATTATTAAAGAGGAGTTAATGATGGGCAGATGTTGGGATATTGGAATGTAGAATTCCTAGACAGAAACTTTTATGTAGGTGTTGTAGTAAGTGAGAGAATATTTGAGTAAAGAATTAAAAAATCTTGAAAAAAAATTAAAAAGATATATATTACTAGCATATAATAAACATGAAGTGTATTAATTTTATAAAACATGATTAGTGTTCTAGGCTTAGCATATGATAATATGAGATAGTGTGTTTAGGAAAAGAAGTAAGTGGGTAATACTCAAAACAAATCTATGTTGATAGAATGGAAGCTATTCGATGAGAGATGAGTTGGATAAGTTTCGTACAGGAAGTGAAGAGTAAATCAAAATTTTTGGTGGATCGTTACTTATGAATGAAGATAAGATTGTCATAAATATTTTAATTGGATAATTTTTTTTTTTAAAAAAGGTGATAATGTTTTTTATATTGTTTGATTGTGATTTAGAAAATAAAATGAAAAAAGGAAAAAAATTCTGAAAAGAGATCATTATGGTTATTGGAATATAAGGATAAAATGAATGATAGTCAATAAAAAAAAAATGAAATGTAGATGAATGTGTTAAATGCAGGAATACATTCATTGCATTAAGACAAAAAGCGTATTAAGTCTGAAGATATTTATGGTATTGGATAGGTAATTATTGTACTTTGTTGTCTAAGGCAAGAGTAAGATTTTTAGAAACAAGGGAAATAAATGATTAAATGGAGTTGTGTATAGAAAAATGTACATTGGTAACAATAAAGTAGAAAATATATAATATTTTAGAGTTATAACCGATATTTGTTTCTGAGAAGAATAATTTGGATAATATGTTGATGGGAGTAGGGTTTAATTTTGGAGGTGAGGGGACTTATTGAAGTTGACAAAGAGACTTATTGAGGTATGCATTGAGTTTAACATGTGAATGTGCATGATAGAAATTGAATAATGTGGATAAGGAGCAAAATAATATGATCATTATCATTTATAATTTAATTTTTTGAAGAGAGTTTGACTCTGGTAGAAGGAAAAATTAATTATGCACCACATTATTGAATATTGTCATATAAAGATTTATCCAGTTACATATTTTGTTAACTGAGATTTTATTTCCAACAGATCAAAAAGAAAAAAAGAAGCATTATTTATCAGATTTGCAATGAATTTATTTATGCCAGTAAAAAAAGTCCAAAGAAAACATGTATCTTAAGTCTTTTTAAATTTATATATTATAATAATTTTCAAGATCAGTTGCCAGTGCAAAAATATAGAGAATTGTAAAAAATTAAATAAGAAATGTGGAAAGAAATAGAATATATGAAATCATAGAACAAAACAGAACAAGTTAAAGAGTGCACTGTTTATGTAATCAAAATAAAAATAAGCAAAGATTTAGAATCAAACTTTAATTGGTGAGGAGTTGGATTTAAATTTCTTTTTTTGTTTTGATTGGATCAAAAATGCAATTTTGAACTTGTTCAATTTTGTTCTGTGTTTTTATAAGTTCTACTTCTTTCTATAATTTTTAATTATCCTTTTACAATAATTTTCTCTATCATTGTTTAATGTGGATAATAACATCTTTACCCAATTGATAGCAAATACTATTTTGTCAAAGTATTGATAATTATATATTTTTAATATTTTACATGGTTGATTCTGAAAAGTTTCACTTCAATATATATATATATTGTAACGTTCTGGTTTTTCACCATAAAGGGAGGGGCATATCTCACTATGGTCGGACCTAGGATCTTTGGGTAGGATGCTATGAATGACACAATGAAGTATCTAACCAAAGATTGTATCCACCCCTAATGGGCTAGCTCTGGGTTTATTCATTAAATTTAGGTACAATTTAGGCTAGTTCATCCATACCTTACCCCTTTTTTGGATTCCATTATGCCTCAGTACTCAAGCTCAGGGAAAATTTTGCCTTTGGCTCCTTTCAGGGGTGGGCTTACTCTAGGTAACAACTACCACAATATAGATTCCAATTGAGTGAAGGGTTCATCATTCTAACCATTTTACTATACTATTGTGCAATAAGAAAGGGTGTGTATATGCAAACATATCCGGTTATGAATTTATGAACAAACGAATAAATAATTTTGACAAACAAGAGACCATTTTAATGAAAATCAAGTTAACAACGTTTATTAACTAACAAAATAACAATTCAAAATTCTCTCAACATGATAAAAAAAAAAATATATGTATATTTCAAGTATATATTTCTACCATATTATCGATTAAATGTGTTTACTATTCCAACCCTTACCCATGATAAATATACATGACAAGGCATGAAATATTTACAAAGCAAATAAAATTAACAAAAAAAAAAATCATTAATTCATTATTACAACAGTTATGAAGCTGACTAACTATTTTACAATATTATATCAATGTATGTTCAATAGCTTCGTTATCCAATTCCAGCCGTGGAAGTTCCATCTTCTTTGGAAATCCCCAACTATACAAGTTTCCTATGGTTGATAGAAAAAAATGTCCACGCAAGAAGATTAATTACTTATTCATACTGAATAAACAACTATAAACGATTATTAGTTAACAAAAAAAAAAAAAAAAATGAATAAATAAACAATACAAACTGTCCTGTAGTAATAAATGTACTTAATATGGAATAGTATAATTCCATATAATAGTGGTGATATAAATGTTAAGTCACTATGGAGGGAGAGCTAATCTAAATTTTATTTAATAAAAAAAAAATTTTTTTTTTTAACTTAATATTACTTTGATGATTTCAATTACAGTGAACTTTTCCAAATTGTAGTCATTCAGACTTCCAAGTGTGGAAATGAAATAAAAATAGAATTCTACAAGCATACATATATAATAAAAAAAAAAACAATATAATAAATTAAAAATTTCTTCAAATCATCTTGATTAATGTCCGTGAATTTGGCAAATAATGTCTTTCATAGATGCATTTTATCTCTCTTCAGGTCATCCTTCTTCAGTAAGGTATGCATCACTTGCGGGGACATCTCAGTGACGCATTTGAAATGTTGTTATTTCCATCTTCTGTTGTTTTTATTCTGGATTCATCTAGACATTTAAGACAGATATTTGATGTTTCTTTAGGCATTATACAGGTGACTATTTTATCATCACACTTTCTATGGTCAGAGACAATAGCACTCCAGCTCTAAGGCAATGTTAAATTAGCCAGAATATATTGCTCAGCAGTTCATAAAAGATTTAAATTTCCTTAATTCACTAATTAGTATTTAATGGCTTATATAAGAAAGAGAATTATTTCACCATTTATATGTATATGCTGACAACATTCTATTTTTTTTATTTTATGTGTTTGAATAGTAGCGCAGTTTTTATTTTAAATGTCAATTTAAAATCATTTTGGTTATTTTTATCTAACTGCACAAATCTATCAAAACTTTTTTCTGTTTAAATATCGGCTATAGTTTTTTATAATTTTGCACTATGAAGATTAAACGAATAATTTGGTATATTCGAATAAGTCATCCATATTCTCTTGATTTTTAGATGTTGGTGTTGTATAGCTATTATATCCTTTTGAAAATAATAAAAGATGATGGAAATGAACTGGGTTTGTTTTTTTATACTGGACTTAGTTTTCAGTGTTTATTATATTAGCATTTTTATTTCCTTTTCAATGGCTGAAGCTGTCTATTGTTGCGCTTATCATATTGATTGTAAGTAAAAATAAAATTATCTAATAGAATGTTATTTTTATCTTCCGCAATTGGTTACCTAGTGACTGGCTTGACATTAGGTCATCGCTATGTTTACCAAGTCTAAGTCTTGGATCATGACGTAAAACACATTGACATTTAATTCCTTATTGGGGTACATATATATTTGTATGATTTCTTTAACTGGTTTTTTTATTCTTAGATCAGGGAAATTAATCTACTGTGGCATTTACTTAATAGAGTATTTAATAAAATAAACGTTTGTTACATACAACCACCTATTAGCTTATCTTATGTTTTAAATGAGTTTGATTTAGTGGTGTGAGTAAAAAAGGCTGGACTCAATTGGATTGTAAGCTACCCTTACAATATATATATAAATGGTCAGGTTTAATAACCATCTTTAATTTACTGCATTAGCACTTTTTATAATTATATATCGTACTAGAAAACAGCTATTCATAATTTTTGACAAAGGGAACTATAAAGATTCTAATCAGGATATGGATTTACTTTTGACTTTTTAAACTATTTTTCTCACTATGCGTAAATCATAGAATTATTAGCTATATAGTTCATATTTTTTTTTACCCTAATCAGGAAAGGGAGGGGGTGGTCTGGGAAATTTTATTTCTGAGGCAGATAAATGCAGTGACTATTAGTGGTTCTAAAATTAGTGATGAGATTTCACTAATATCCAAATTTGTTTTTATTGTTGAATGGGGGGAGGGGGGTATTGATACTTTGCATATCTCCTTTTTTAACTAATTCTTATGATGTTTAATGAAGCATATATTGAGATATATACAACTCGTCTACAGAAAATACTGAATTTCCACCAACCAAGAGAACAAGCTGGATTTAAAAATGGTTTTAGTACAATAGATCATATCCAGGTATTGAGAGAAATTATAGAAAGGACAAATGAATATGAGTTGCCATTATGCTTAGGATTTGTAGACTATGAAAAGGCATTTGATTCTATAAACATTTCTTTAGTGATTAAAGCATTGGATCATCAAGGTGTAGATCCAAGATATTGTCATATTTTAAAGAATATTTATAAAAATGCAACAGCAACAATTAGATTACATAATGATAGTAGGAAAATCAACATTGAAAAGGGTGTAAGGCAGGGTGATTCCATATCTCCAAAACTTTTTACAGCAGTGCTGCAAGAAGTATTTTGTGGATTAAAATGGGAAACTAAAGGAGTGAAAGTAAATGGAGATTATTTAAGTCATTTAGATTTTGCAGATGATGTAGTTGTTTTTGCAAATAATGCTTTAGAGCTACAGGAAATGTGCAGGAGTTATCAGATGAAAGTAGGACTAAAGATAAATGTTAAAAAGACTAAAGTAATGTTTAATAGATTTTCTCAAAATATGAAAATAAAGATTGATTATGATGAGTTAGAAGAAGTTAACAGTTACAAATACCTTGGTCAGATTATTAATACAGATGGAAATATAACGGATGAAATTAATCATAGACTTAAACTTGGTTGGAGTGCTTTTGGTAGAAATAACTTGATACTAAAAGGAAATATGCCTATGTGTTTGAAGAGAAAGGTTTTTAATAAATGTGTTTTGCCAGTTCTTACTTATGGATCTGAGATTTGGACACTTAATAGAAGGGCAATACAAAAACTTCAGACCACTCAAAGGAGTATGGAGAGATGCGTGTTGGGAGTAACAAGAAGGGATCGAAAACGCAATGTATGGGTAAGAGAACAAACAGGTGTTACTGACCTCATTGAAAAAATTAAGACTGAAATGGAGTTGGGCTGGACATATTGTTATAAGAGATGATAATAGATGGACAATTGAAATTTTAAGCGGGATTCCAAGAGATTGTAAAAGACCAAGAAAGAGACCACATGTGAGATGGATGGATGAAATAAAAAAGTGTGCAGGGGTGATGTGGAGAAGAGCAGATAAAGATAGGAAAAGATGTATTGAACTTGGAGAGACCTTCATCCTGCAGGGTATTGATAATGGTTGATGATGATGATGATTAGATGGTGAAATTATTCGAGTTTATGAGAAATCTAGTTTTATTTAGTAATTTTTTTTTTATTTTTCTGTAATACTTTTTTTTATGTTTGGTGAAAGAATATTTTATAAAATAGGTAGCTTCAACACTAGAAGTAGTTTAGAGTAAGATGGTAATGTTTTTCATAATGATGTAGTATCTAAAAATTCAATGTGAATATTTTTTTAAACATGGGCAGTAGTTTGAATATAGTTGTGTTTATATTTAACATTTAATAATGAGATATGTAAGCTGTGATTTTAACAATACTTCTAAATTCCATAGGATGGTATCATGTTGCAAATGATTCTGTTCATTTTATAAATTGCTTCTCTTTTGTTTGAATGGACAATTGTTTATATAAAAGATTGTCTTGAGTAGTTCTTAGTCTTTAAAGAAAGTGAGTGGTTCTTAGTCATTAAAGAAAGTTTCCAGTTTGACAGAATAGCTTAGTTGGTAGAGCGTTTGTCTTAAAATCGATATTCAAGAATCTAAAGGTGCGAGTTCAACTTCTAAGAGAATATTGTCACTGTGCATATAGGCCAGCAACACCTGAAGAAGAGTGAAGAATAATACTACTCGAAACATTATGTAATTACTAACCTGAAACGTTGTGTAATTACTAACCTGTATTGTCTATTTGTGTGTTATTACTAACAAGTTGTTTGTATTTGGAAAGTTTAAATAAAGTTTAAAATTTTCTATACATTCAACATTCACTCATAAATGATGGAAATAGTCCAACATATCACATCTTAAGTTTCCAGTTTGTTTGTTTTTTTTCCCTCATTTTTCTTTTTTATTTTTTTTTAATTTTTGGTAGGATTTAACTTTGTAAGACTAAAGCAATAAAATATAAATAATCATATGATTAAATTCTTGGAAGTCATGGAATATTTGAACACCCTAATGCAGATTGAACATTTAAAATTCCTTTCAATTACATTAAAACAAGTGTTTTTTTTTCATTGCTCAACTGAGAATCGATTCCTAGAATCTTTAGTTCCGAGTCTGCCACTCTAACCATCCTTCCTATTAACTATTTATCATTGACTAAAGGAATGATAGCATTAGACAATTTTCTCTTTTGCTGTTTTTCTGGAAAAATCACTAATGAATATATTCAATGGATAAGTAAAAGAATAACCATATGAAAAGTTTTTATGGCTACAATTTAGAATAATTTATAATATTAATATCATCTATGTTCTTTATTACTTTTTATAATGCTTTTTTGCAACCCATTATTGACAGTTTCAATTGTCCCAGCTATCTTTTTCAGAACTATACTAAACACAATAAAATACATGAATACAAATATACATGAACATATAATTTTATATTTTTTCTAAACATCACATGATCACCATCTCATACTAGCACGTAATTGTTATTAAACAATTCAAAACAAAGCAAAACTCTCCACACAGTAGTGCCATTTTGTGCCAACAAGAGCAATCAATGGATGCCAGAAGGCCTGTGCATAAAATCCCTATCTAGTGCCTACTCATCCAATATCCCCAGACTAGTTTCTGGCTTGTGGTCTTCATCAGTGAGGAGCCTTGGATCTGAGAGCACTGCACCTAGATCTTAGGATCTAATGCAACCCTCTAGAAGCCACCTTTTAACTCTACTTAACTACAAAACTATGAGAATGAAATTGAAAACACAATAATATAAAAAATATATGAGCGCTGAATTGAGTTCAGACCCATATGACTATGTAAGCTATTGAGCTTGGATTGAAAAAATTATTGTGTTTTCAATTTCATTCTCATAGTTTTGTAATTGAATTAAAACGTGGCTCCTAGAGGGTTGCATTAGATCCTAAGATCTAGGTGCAGTGCTCTCAGATCCAAGGCTCCTCATTGATGAAGGCCACAAGACAGAAACTAGTCTGGGGATATTGGATGAGTAGGCACTAGATAGGGATTTTATGCACAGGCCTTCTGGCATCCATTGATTGCTCTTGTTGGCACAAGATGGCACTACTGTATGGAGACTTTTGCTTTGTTTTGAATTGTTATATTTATTCTATCTTATAATCATTATTTATATACCCACATATCTTTATAGACTTATCTATATAATTATTACCTTTTTATATATTATATATTTTAATCTTTTTTATATTCTATATTTATTAATTAATACTTCCTATAATCATATATATTACAAAAAAAATCAAGTCAGATGTCACATGACCTAATTTAACAAGCTTTTATTACAAATGTTATATATAAAACTTGTTAAGAGCTTATTTGTGAGCTCTATATATATTATTTCTATTTATTTTATATTTTATTCTTATTAATCTTTTTAATAATATTAAATAGTGCTAACACACTTATAACGTAAAGCTGTATAAATTAATAGCAATTAAAATGGCTAAGCGCTTCAAGAAAATGTATTTCTCATAATCGCTTAGCCATTTTAATTGCTATTAATTTATACAGCTTTATGTTATAAGTGTGTTAGCACTATTTAATATTATAATTTGGACAAGTGTAAAGCATAAATCTATAATTTGTTACTTAATCTTTTTAATATTTAATTCTAATATTATATATTCATGTATTTGTATTGTGTTTGTTATAGCTTTGAACAAGATTGCTGGGGCAATCGAAATTGTCAATAGTGAGTTGTAAAAAAAGCATTGTAAAAAGTAATAAAGAACATAGATGATATTAATATTATATGGATTTGGCTATCCATTATGAAAGATAAAGTTAGAATAATTTATTTTATTAAAAACTATCATATGATATAAATTAACGTGTTTTTTTTTCTTAGCATAACAGTAAGCTGGGATTTGCTGGATAAAGATAATAGTGATATTATTTTGGAATTTTTTCTTCATAGTGGTTAATTAAAAATAGATCAAGTTTTTAATGAATTCTAAAATTATGCCCTTTATGACTGATAATGTTTGATCACATGATTGTAGCACTCTTTTGCCTAATAATCCAAGTTGGCCTTCAGACAAAGAACTTTTAAATAAAGATTCATTCAGTTAAAAATAGAAATCTAGCTCACAGCATTTCTTTCCTTGTCTATATTATGCTTATTCTGTTGGTTGTTAATTTTTAGAAGTTCCATTTTTCCAAATGCACTTGTTCGCATTCTGAATTATCTTAGTATGTTCTTTTCTTTCGAGACCATAGCATTAATAAAATATTACATGACTCCAGCTTACACATAGCTATTTCAGCTGCAAGTACACTTTCAGGATCGAAAGTAAGCTAGAAACTAGTCTTGAAATATTGGATAAAACTGAATAGGGATTTATTAAGCACTATCATTGGTCTCTATTATAAGCTTACATTATGTGACATAGCTATAGTGGAAAAAAAAAGCCATAACGTATTAAAATTAAGCCTCTTATTGTGATTGAAGTGAATGAATGGTTAATTTTCTAAAACAGTTTAGAATTCCAGAATTATATAACTTGGAATAAATTTTATTAGCTGAAAAGTAAATGACCAAATACAACAAAATTATTTTTGTATTCTATCATGGGGTTTTTTTTTAACCTATGTCTTAGTTTTTCATCTGATATCCCAAATCTTAAATCAACTAAAATTTATTTTGTGATCAATATAGGGTAATAGGTTAAATCGTGCCTAGCAGATGATGGCAAGATACCAACAATGTTATAATATTTGTTAGCATTCATCTTCATACATAATATATATATACAATTTATAGATGCAATTCATATCTTGTGACTTTTTTGCTTTCACAATATGGCTATCTTTTATTTGATAAAAGTATATTTAGCTGCAGAAATCTGCATCAGTGTTTTTGTAAACTGTCCATGTAACTATGAACAATTCAAGAATTTTAGATGATACTGCTAAATGTATCCCTATACTAACTTCTGCTTATTGAACTTTGTCAATAGAGAATATAGCTATATAGTAGCCACATTCTTCTATTATTGTATTCAAACTAATAACTTATAATTTTAAACGTCTTTAGGTTTACAACACAATCACATTTTCTTTTATATCTATATTGGTTTAAAAGAAAATCCTACTGATGACCAATAGCCACAAATTAAAAATAAATATTTTTTTTTTTTGGGGTATTAGCATTTGGCATCACTTGATTAATGAATCATAATTACTGTTAATTTTTGTATTAAATGCAAAACAGGAAACATACCATTTTCTGTAAAAATAAAATAAAATTGTAACAAAAATATTTTATTTTTATTAGAGACACAATTTATATTATTGCTATTTTTTATAATGAGAGCCCTATATTAAGTCCTTTTTATTAGTTTGTAGCTGTTTTAATTAGTGAGTCTCTAAGCATATTAGCATAATCAATTCATTTTACTTATTTTAATGTATTTATTTGCTTTACTTTTTTGGCTACCATATTCTTTTTACAGTAGGAATTTATATTCATTAACTGCAAGTGATCTAGAATTAATAGTATTTTTTTTAAAAAAAATTAATTCTTATAATATATTTATTTATTTGGCAGGACCTACACAGAATGGAGATTATGGCCCTTACTTTCAGGTAATGATCATCCTTTAAAAATGTAAAAAAAGTATTTATGCTAATTTATATATGTTAACATTAAAATTATTTTTTTTTGCTGTGCTATAGCATTTTTTAAAAATTTTTCTATGCATAGATTAATTCAATCAAATATTGTATTCTATCACACAATGTTTTTATTTTGTAATATTTAAATTATTTTAATAACTATCATCATTCTGCTTAATATAAAAACAAAGATAGAAACTGTCATGTTTTGTATAAGTTTTGTACTCTAGAAAAAGTAAGAAAATATATTAGAGAAATATATTTTAGATCACTAACTGATAAGGATTTAATTAATGATTAAATTTGCATAGAATGTAACAATGGAAAATATTTACGTATTTGCGATAAGAAAATTGCATTTGATAATTGCTAAGAAATATTTGTTAATTACAAATATTTCTTGATACAATGGAAATTGAAAATACTAATTAAAAATACTTAATAGGAAATACATGACTGATAATGGTCAAGAGTGAATCCTGGATTGCTGCAGGCAAACCGTGTATAAATAGTTTTGAGCAACAAAGTGTATGGTTCTTATTCCAGTGAATTTACCAAGTGAATAGTTGCTGAGAGATTTAAAGTGATAGTAGCTGAAAGCTTAAGTGACAGTTTAGCACTAGTGCGAAGCCAATGTGTTCGTGAGCATCAGCTGAACAGAGCTAAAGAGTTTGGAAAACAAATGTGGAGGAAACATGCAGAAAGCAGCCAGTTGTGAAGTGCATCTTGGGAAATGAAACAAAAGTGAATTATATATATATTGTGTTTGTGTGTAGCAATAATTTTTCGCTATTAATTACTTTCATTATTATTTCTGGTTATTATTTATTGTTTTAATTATTGACATTCTGAGTGTTTGCATTTTGAATCCACAACAAATTGGCGCAGTCACTATTTCAAACCTGTGAATAGTGAATAAGTTAAAAAATTAACAATCTAAGGAATAGTGAAAGTGACAAAAGGTCACTTGGTAATAATGGGATTTGATGTGACTAATGCAAGTCATTGGCCATAGTATACCACAAAATTAGAAAATATCTTTTTAAACGGAATCAAAGATAATGAGAGAAAGATAGCAGCTTTATTGTGTTTGTTTGGACTAACTGTCGTTGACATTATAAGCAAGTATTTTTATATATCCATAGCAAAAGGAATAGGATATGAATAAATAATCAACAAACTGAGTGAACATTTTAATCCCAGACCATCCAGACATATGGCCAGATTAGCTTTAAGAAACGAGTCAATGGAAAGGCGAATCAATAAAACAGTATGGAATCGCATTAAAAGAACTATCTAAAGAGTATGAATATGGTGATTATGTAGATGAAATTCTGTTAGATCAATTGATCTGGAGCATGTCAAAGGACAAACTATGATAAAACCTGCTTGCCGATGCAGAATTAAAGTTCGAAGAAGCCATTAAAAAGAAGTGGCCCATGAACTTATCGTGGAGCAGGTGGCACTTATCAGTAACCAAAATTACAGTAAAGCAACAGTGTATAAGATGAAATGTCAACAGAAATTAAAAATAGTTTCTGTGCTAACAAAGGTTTTAGAAAAAAATTTAAGTGCTTTTGCTTTGAGGAACTGGGGCACATTAAAAAAGACTACTTTTAAAGACGAACGATCTGTAAGCGGAAAGATCACCTAGTACTAACGTGTAGAGAATCACCAGAAAGTGGTAATCAAGAAAGACAATCTAACCCAGGCACAAATGATAAAACTTATAGCACTAACTATATGTCAACTAAGGGACAAAGCATTACCGTGAGGGATAGGACCAATTTGCAAGGATGATACTCCAACATAAGATCAGAAATAGAATAATGTTAAATCATGTCAAATAGAAATGATTAAATTACAAACAGAAAATAAGAATTTAAAGGAAACTGTGAATAGTTGTCAGGTACAGTTACAATGCCAAAACTATTGTGTGAATGATTTGACCTGTAACATGAAAGACAAAAATGATATAAGTGAGTCATTACAGACCAAACTGCAAGGGTGGGATCAATGGTGAACCTCCTAAAAAAAAAAATCAGAGGTCTTAGAATCCAGAAATGATGAATTATATAATGGGCTGGAGCAGAAATTGCAAGAAAATCAGCAGTTATAGCAGAAAAATAATCAGCTACTTAAAGAAACAGAAGAATGGAAGGAAAAAATAATAGAATTATCCGAACAGGTAGAGTTTAGAAGCAGTATGAAATGGAGCTACAAGAAAAGATGGCCAAGAGTGAAAATGAAATGGACACTTTTAAAGATTTTTTAGAAGAAGGGCAATCAATCTTTAGACAGTGAGCTACCAGACGCATAAACTGAAGAACAAGGAAAATCCCAGAGTTCTCTAAGTGGGAGAAAAAAGCACCCACGGCAGTGAGGAAAAAGAAAAGTTTAGATAATTTTCAAGGTTACATTTATTAACTTAAATGCGGTTTTTCTGGATTGGGGAGAGGTGTCGTGTTTTGTATAAGTTTTGTACTCCAGAAAAAGTAAGAAAATATATTAGAGAAATATGTTAGATCACTAACTGATAAGGATTTAATTAATGATTAAATTTGCGTAGAATGTAGCAATTGAAAATATTTATGTACTGTATTTGCGATAAGAAAATTGCATTTGATAATTGCCAAGAAATATTTGTTAATTACAAATATTTATTGATACAATGGAAATTGAAATTACTAATTAAAAATACTAATAGGAAATACATGACTAATAATGTTCAAGAGTGAATCCTGGATTGCAGAGACAAACCTATGTATATAAATAGTTTTGAGCAGCAAAGTCTGTGGTTCTCATTCCAGTGAATTTTACCAAGTGAATGGTTGCTGAGAGATTCAAAGTGATAGTAGGTGAAAGAAGCTTAAGTGATGGTGCAGTGCTCTAGCATGAAGCTATGTTTGTGAATGGCAACCGAACAGGGCAAAAGAGTTTAGGAAACCAAGGCGGAGGAAACTATGCAGAAAGCAGCCAGTTGTGAAGTGCATCATGGGAAGTGAACCAAAAGTGAATTATATATACATAGTGTTTGTGTGTAGCAATAACTTTTCATTATTAATTACTTTCATCATTATTTGTGATTATTATTTATTGTTTTAATTGTTGGTATTCCGAGTGCTTGCATTTTGCATACACAATAGAAAACGAATACAAATGTAAGTTTTTTTAATATAATCTTTACATGTATATTGTTATGTTTTCAAAAAGATTATTATTAAAATACACTCAGAATATTCCATAATAAAAACAAAACATAAGCTAAAAAAGGTAATAGACATTTCTATATCTATGCATTCTTCAAAATGGTGGAAAAGCATCCCAATTTAAAATTCTTTCAAATTTTTTGGTGTTTCATTTGAAGGTATTATCTAGGAAGAAGATTGAAAGCTTCCATATTGTATTTATTCTCATGTATTTTCCATGATAGCTATATAGTTTATATGTGGCTAACCTAAATGGTGATCCAATTTCTTATTCTATCAAGTCATGAAACTTTAGTAAGATTGTTGGTTAGGTATATTTTGGAAAACATACATCTGTTATATATAAATTTATCATTAAAATAATTTTGTTGCATTATTAAATTATAAACTCCAATTAAGATTATTTATTTACCATTAACTTGTCCAAGTATTATTTGCTATTTATGACTGGCCAGATTTATTAATATTGCCTTTAGGCTTCGGATTATAAAATTGTTATATCTGTCAGATAATTTAATTTTTAGTAGTTTTTTTTTTTTTAAAGCCATATTCAAAACATATATATAAAAAGAAACAAATGCATTTATATACTATTACTTATTTTGTAATTATAGAGGATTTGAACATAGACTTTCAAGTACCCTTCAGCTATTGAATCTATCTCATACAACCGAAACACATGACCACATACATGTGAAAAAGGTAAATGATTTCCAATATACTAGATGTGTTATGTTGGACTATTTCCATCATCAATGAGTGAATGCTGAATGTATAGAAAATTTTAAACTTTATTTAAACTTTTTAAATATAAACAACTTGTTAGTAATAACACACAAATAAACGACAAGTTAGTAATTATAAAACGTTTCGATTAGTATTATTCTCTACTCTTTTTCAGGTGTTTCTGGTCTGATATGCGCAGTGACAGTATTTGTATAGAAGTCGAACTCGCATCTTTAGATTCTTGAATATCGAATTTAAGGCAAATGCTCTAGTCAACTGAACTATTCTGTGCATCAGCCAGTAACAACTGAAGAAAAGTGGAGAATAATACTACTTGAAACGTTGTGTAATTACTAACCTGTTATTTATTTGTGTGTCATTACTAACAAGATGCTTGTATTTGAAAAGTTTAAATAAAGTTTAAAATTTTCTATACATTCAACATTCACTCATAGATAATGGAAATAGTCTAACATGTCACATCTAA
Organism: Epiperipatus broadwayi; assembly: GCA_028023455.1. Taxonomy (NCBI): domain Eukaryota; kingdom Metazoa; phylum Onychophora; class Udeonychophora; order Euonychophora; family Peripatidae; genus Epiperipatus; species Epiperipatus broadwayi. The sequence goes on along the minus strand of JAQFVV010012393.1, from coordinate 8,020,991 downwards.
TAATATAATATCATCACAAACCTTTGGACAAATATCTCCAACATACATATCGGTTGTATAAGATAGAGTCGATAGCTGAAGGGTGCTTGAAAGTCTGTGTTCAAATTCTCTACAATTTTATCGAATTTCCAAGCATATTAAATTATACTTATGTTCTAATATTATAACTTATTTTGCATCTGCATTTAATCTTGTCAATTAGCATTTGCTGATAGCTACTTTATATTTATTATTATATAATTATATGCAGCCATTACTGTGCATATATTTAATATTGTGTCATTCTGATAATGAAAATTGAAAGCTCAGTTGTTATTTTTGTTTTATATTTTAACAAAGAAATAATTATTTTTGCTTAATTAATCCACATGTAAATAAGTATGATTACCTTAATTCCAGAACAAAAAGAAAAGGAAGAAAATGAGGAAAAAAAAGTTGAATTTTTGTACTAATTGTACAAAGCAATCTATGAAACAAAAATAATCTAAATATATCACATGGTGATTGTTTAGTCTTAATATCTTTCGATGATGTGTTTAATCTCTTCTGCAACAAATTTTTTTTTCTGAAAAACTAAACATTATCTTAAATGAAATTTTCCAATGCATTCAATTCTCAGCTATTTCCTTCCAATGACAGAAACTGATATTGTATTTTTTTTTAGTAAGTAAATAATTGAATGGTTTTATTGCTTGAGAATTCATGCGAAGTTCAAGTACCAGAAGTGCCAACACTGGAATGGATCTGAGGACTTTATGCTCCAATGTCTGATACTCTACCACTATACTAAACCATATAGAGCTTTTTTTTTTTTAATCGTCTTTCCATGAAACTACGCTTAGATTGTCCTTTTTTTTTTTTTGGAGGAAATCTATTACTGATTGTTTGCTCCATATGCCCACTCCGACACAAAGGTGTCTCTGCAATAGTAGATTGAATAGTATCAAGATTCAGAAGCTGAAGAAAGTACTGATTGGTTTTATTGGATTTCCACCATTTTTTTTTTTTTACCAAATATTTTTATGTTACATTTGAAGTGGATTTATTCTTCACTTTCATGCAATATATTTGGCAGAATAATATATGATTAATTCAATCAAAATAGATCTATTATTATGATGAAATGAGCTATCTTTTAACATGTCAAATGCAGCATAGCACATTGATATTTATGCTACTTCTCAGTTTCCAAGTGTGCCTGCCTATCTAAAAAGCTATCAAAAATGCTAAACTGATTTACATTCTTAAGGTGACAACCATCGAAAAAAGGTGTTGAATATTTTTCTTCTATCTGTAACGAATAAAGCACATCAAGTTTTAGAATATCAATTATTAAAATAAATTTTTTTAGTAAACTATATTCAGGCCATCCTTTGAATTGGTAAGAAGTATATAATCATCAGCCAGCGTTAAATCAGGTGTCAAAATAATGAAGTTTTTATTTTTTATTTTAATTGGAAAGCCACCATTATTTTGATACAATGATCATTTTTACATAAATGGAGATCTAATGATTGTTGTAACCATGCCTTTAAAATTAAATAAAAACATTTTTTAAAATAAAAATAAATGTTTTTTTTTTTTGTTTTACTAATTGTATTTTATTAAAAGTTTCATGATATATTGTGATTATAATCTTCTGGCAAGAGAGAGGGGGGGGGTATAAAATTGTGATTATTTGTTGTTGTGATCATTGTGATTTTTTTTTAAGTTAATGGATATATTTTAGAGATAATAAAATAGAGGTTTTTATATATAATTGTATAACAATTTTTATTTTTATTTTGCAGTCACAAAGGTTGCATTTGTATCATGAATATTTAAAAATATTATTAGAGGTAAGAAATTCAAAATTATTTAGTTTTTCATCATTAACTATCTTTTAATCAACTTTATACATCTAAATTTTGTCTTATGCTAAAAAAAAAAATCAGTTAATTATACTAATGTAATAAATACTGACTATTGTTTTGGAGAGAGATAAAGAAAAAAGAAGGAAAAAAAAACAACTCTGATTAATTAAAATAAAATTTTAACAAACATGTTAAAATCTTATTTTTTTTTAAAGAGAACTTTTTTTTTCCTTAATGCATTTGTAAAGTTAAAATTAATATGGTAAATAGTTAAAATTATTGAAGAGACTGTACAAAAGAAATTATTTATCTGATTTTATATTTTTCTCTTTTATAAATATTTATACCACCTATTAAAATATTCATATTATTATTAAAAAGTTAATGTTTGAGAATTTCCATATTATCATTTAGTAATGGTAAATATTTAAAATGTGGTTTACAGATATATAACTGATAAGTAATCATATATAGAATATTTATATATTCAATGCATCTAATAATGCAAAATTATTCCAATTATTAAATATTATTTTCCTTAAATTTCAGACTTATATATAATATACTGAATGGGCTTAAATAAAATTTTAATAATTTTAACAAGCCAGTAATTAAAATATAACTGTCAAATATATAATACTGATAATATAAACTTAATTATTAAACAACAAACTTTGAAAACATTATGATAATTAACAAATCAGATTTTTAAAGAGTCATTTTAAAAAAACTTGCAAATAGTGACCACCTTTTTATATCAATATCAGTTTATTGGTCGGACAAAAGTTGTCTGACCAATAGATTGGCATTGATAAAAAGAGACACTTTTTGCAAGTTTGTTTAAATGATTCTTTGGTATTCTGGCTTATAAATTATAGTGATGTTTCATGAATATATTTATGGATTTAGATATATGTATATTTTATAATATTAAAAAAATATTTTAATTTATAATGCATTAGCTCCTTATATATAGTTCTTTCTACACTTATTTTTCTTTTCTTATTATCAAAACTATATTATATATTTCATATGGATTTTTTGCAGAGAATTTTTGAAACTGTGATATCATTATATAATGCTTGATAATTAATTTCATTTTTTTTTTTTTTTTTATAATTTTCAAAAGAATCTTAAATGTATGAGAATGTGAGGTTTGTTACATAACTTCTCAAACTTATTTTAAATTACATTTGTCAGTGATGAGTTTTTATTATTTATAAAATTCTAACTAAAGTCAGCAAAGTTCTTTTTTTTATTTCCATTTTTTTTTTATTTCTGTTTTATATCTTTTGTATTTCAATCTTTAAAAAAAGCATTAATTTGGGATTGACACATTCCAGGATTGATTCTGCACTTGCAGGTACTCGAACTTCTTACGAATAACTCCGAACAATAAAACCAAATGCCTTTTTTTTTGTATTTCAATCTCTCATTGTATTTGCTTAGTGTCATTCCTCCCCCCCCCCCCATATAAATCTACAAAAATTGTCCAATATAGCAATTTTGTTAAAGTTAATTATATCAAAATTGAGACATATCTGGTCTCTAAAAACATAACTCTTTGCTACATCAAATCTAATTATGCCTTGCAGTTCACCAAAATATATTTCCAGCAAACTTTTGGTATGATTATTTTCCAGAAGCTTTTTTCCTTAGAGTTTAACAGTATTTTCTTTTCATGGTTTCTTTTATATAAAATTTAAATTTGATTGCTCTTTGAATGCTTTTTTGATATCAGATGTTAGAATACTTCAGTCTGCCCTTCATCTATTAGATACTATTCACATTATGGAAGCTCAACTAATTCATGATTCATTTTTTATTTCTCTTCAATTTTGATTTTACCAACTTCTTATTTTCTGATCTCTGTTTTTTCTTTATCTACATTTAAGATCTTTGTTTTTTTTAATTTGCTTCTCTCTTCCTTACCATTTTTAAACTATTAATCTCTATTTACATCATGCTTCTGAATTTTTTTCAATATTTATTCCTCATGCTTAAATATTGAATTCTTTATCCAGCAGTATTTTGAATTCATAATATTATATTTTTCAAAAACATTAGCAAATATCTTCACACTTCTAAGTAGGCTTTTTTTTCTCTCTCTCTTTTTCCATTTGCTAGCATTCAGTTTACTTTTAATAACAGGTTTTTTCCTTGGCAAATTGCTTGTAATTAAAAAAAAAGAGAAAAAAAACCTGATTCCATTAATGCAATAATCATTTATTATTTACTTTTTATTATTTATTATTATTTTTATCAAATATCTAGTCTGTTATCATTTTGAACTCCTTGATTAATATTTGTAATGGAATAATTTGTATTTAATTAATTTTTATATGATATTTTAAATGGTAATTTGTTATTTTAACATTTTATTTTCTCTAAGTACAGCAATAAAAGTAGGCTATGAATATGGAGACTTAAGTTCTCTGAAAGCGTTCAACTGTATAATTCTTTTCTTATAATACTAAGCTTCACTTTTTTGCGTAAAGCGTAATTTAAAACTTACCACTCTAAGGTGAAGTAAAAAACAAGGATTTTATATATTTTTAAAGTAATATTAATGAACAATGGAATTGCAATATTTATTATATTTGGTTTTAAGCTTTTTAGTGAATAATGTAGATTAGCGGATTATAGTGAAAGATATATATGGGTAATATATTATTTATATACAGTATTTTTAACACACACACCCATATATAGCATATTTCTGTTCAACTTGTATTCTATGATACAATTAATTTTAAAATTATAGTGTATATACATATTGATATTATCAACAAAAATAAAAGTAATGCAGTTATGAGAAAGATAACGGAATAATAAAGTGAGAAACCATTTATTTATACGTATATGTACTTATTTAGAAAAATATTATTTTCCTTTGATTATTGTTTTTTAATTCTATTAGAAATTTGACAGCATAGTTTTTGTAGCTGCAGCATATTCAATAACTGATATTTTTAAGTCCATATGGATGTTTTTAATCCCTATTTTCCGTGAGTGGTATATAAAGCCATTGTTTTCAGCAGATTCTTGATTAATATATTCATATAGATTCAAAGCTTTCTGATACAATCTGAGATTATTTATTGGAACTTTTTTGCAAGTCATATCTTCCATCCAAAATCCAATACTCTTTTGGTGTAACTAAAAAATTATCTTACTGTGGATGAAATTTTGCCAATTTTTATATTATTCCCTTAAAAGAAACTCTTTGTAAATTTTTTTTAACTTGGTAAAATTGCTCTATGCACTGCTTTATGCACTGAAACTATTTCAAATGAAATTTTAAATTTTTGAAGAATAAGAAGATAATGAAATAGTGTGAGTGTATTCAGTGAATTAGAGAGAATTACTGATAATATAGATGAATAAAATCAAAATTTCAAAATTAATTTACAGATTTTAATGTTTTTATTTTTTGTTTGATTATTTATTTATTTGGATGAAGCAGAAGATTGTGATGACTCCATTGTTTATTTTTAAATATTTAATGAGTTTACAGTTAGCATAAATTTTGAAACCAGTATAGTTATATATGTACTGCAGTAAAAAAAAAAAAAAAAATTGTTTCAGAATGGTTCTGCATATCGCTGCTTTTGTACAGAAGAAAGGCTTAATTTATTAAGAAAAGAAGCATTAAAAAATAGAGAGAGTCCTAGATACAATAATAGGTGCCGATATTTGAGTCCCAGTGAAATCAGTAAAAATCTTGCTGCTAAAATTCCTTATACTATACGATTCAAGGTAAGGTTTTGATCTCTTTATTTGTTTAAACCTTTTGATTATAAAATTATTTTAATTGATTGTATTATGAATATAATTGATTTTTGAATATTATAAAATTGTGCATTAAATGAATATCTTTGTGAAATATATTACTTATTTTTTCCTATATAAAAAAAAATTATAATTCTTTTTTTTTTTAAAAAAATTTTAGCTTGATTTTGTGGGGTTTTTTAAAGAAAAAAAAAAATTTTTAAATCAGAAGGGCTGATATCAGATATTAGTCTTCTTTACAAATACATTAGAATATTTAAAATGACAAAAACATTATATAATGTGAAATCTTTATATACATGCTGTTTATATAAGATTGTGCACTTTTAATAATCTCTTCTGAACCATATAAAAAATATTGCTGTTCCAAGGGCAATTATTTTCACTATACTTTAGAGTTATTTATTATATAGTGCTATACTCCATCTCTAGACTGACCAGTTTCTTGCTTTTGCTTTGTCAGTAAACATTAAGATTCAAATATGGAATTAATGCACTTATTCATCTAGCTGCCATCTTTTATTTCTTTATACTATTTAAGCTAATATCCTGAAATTAAAAAAAAATATTTAAGTTTCGAATCCAGGCTAACTCATTTGTATAATTATATTGATCTAAGCCCAGGTTTATCTATAGTAACTATAGGCCCTTTCTACCCTTTGGCTAATAAGATTAATACCAACATTTCTTATATGCTTACAAGATTAATTATCTTCATCTTACTCTAAAGCCATTTACTGCAATCTTGGATAATCAATGGACACTAGATACAGTAATCTCTATTTCTGGATTGGCAAATTTCTGGCTTTTGCCTTTATTAATGAAGATTAGGATTCAATGGCAGAATTAAAGCACTTAATATATAATGAATGTTCTATAGGTTTTTTTAATACAGTCAAAAAATATGTGGAACTGACCTGTGTCAGATCTATGCATGACCTGTGTCAGATCTACATAGATATGTGCAAGTGAATTAGCTTGGTTTTGAAATTTTTCAATTGACTAAAAAAAAAAATAAAAGTCAGAAATTGATAGGTTTGGAGATGAGAATTTTGTAGCACTACATCATCTGGTATCCATTTATTACTCAAGGTTATAGTAGATGTCTTTAGAGTAAGGTAAAAACAGCTACTCTTGGAAACAAATTTACAAGCATTTGAGAGCATGAGATGTTGTTGATAGTATGAATCTTCTTAATCTAAGGATAGAAAATCTTTCATTTGTTAGAAGTGTGTTCTAAAAAATATATAGAAAGTGACCTGTATCAGATCTATGTAGCTTTGCGAGTTATATTCTGTATTTAAAATTTTAGGGTTTTTTAACATTTCAGATTATTAGCTTGAATAGTATAAAGAAGTAAAATGCAGTTGGTATATGCATAAGTGCATTAATTCCTAGTCTTCACCAATAAAGGCAATAGCAGGTAGTCTGAGCACTATAAACCCAAAAATTCTATTAGCCAAGTTAAATACTTCCTCCATCTGGAACTATTATATACTGCAATAAATTCATCTACTTCTTGCTCTTTATACCTAAATCATTCTTCAAACCTTATCCACTATCATATTCTCATATTCTTTTTTGATATAAAGACCTAAATAAAAATTCATTAAATCTCCACAACTTTGCTTACCTTTACTTTTAAATTCCTCATAATCTGCATTTTATTTTCATAATTCTCTTTCAACATTCTATACTCCAAAAATAAATGTTTACACTGTCCCTCCCATCTTTACATAAACTGCACCTACAATCCATATCTTTATCCCATTTTGTATTTTTCCTTGATATTTATAATTTCCTTTCTTGCACCAAATTACAATAACATCTTCTCTACTGATAGACCATATATCCTTACATATTATATATATGTTTTATTCTTATATATTTCTGAACTATTTTTTTTCTATTTTGCAACTCCATTTCCTTTTTTCTAATCAACTTATCTTTGTTCTCTTTTCTCATTCCTCATAATTAAGTACTTATAATACATTTTTTACACATCCTATTTCTTTTATACTTTAAATGATCAAATTTCAATGTTAAAATTTGTTCATAATGTTCATTTCTTTTATAGATACATGGAAATAAATTTGTGTAAAGATTTAAGATTATGAGCAATTTACTTATATTGAATGATAGAAATAGTCCAACATATATTACAAAGGAAGCAAATCACCTATCTATTAACTTTGTATATTGTATAATCTTTGTCGCCCCATGTGCTTGTTGTTCTGTCCATATAATCCAATTGAACACTATTTTTATAATGTATTTTTATTCATTGTATTCTTCCAAACAATATTAATTTGCTTTTAAATTTTTTTTATTACAAACGGTAACTCCAATTCACTTCCATCTCGTTGCCTATTCACAATTTACCACCCAGTGCATATCTCTACATTTTTTTTAAATATTTATTACAAATCTTCAGAAGTTTTACTTACAACAACCATTCAAAGACATTAGAAAAAATGTAAGTTAAATTGTGTTTTTTTTTCCTGATATCTTTGGGTGGTTGTTTTTGGGTGAAAATTGTAAAAATCATAACTTGACATTATACTTTTTAAATGCTTGCATTTAAAAAAGCTGTGAGTAAAAATATATAATTTTTTTAATAAATTTTAAGTTTTATATAATTTAAATATAATAATTAAATGTTTTGTTTACTTTATTCTCACTTCAATACATTGTTCAAGATATAATATGTTGTGCAATGTATGTGATAATTAGGGATTAGGTTTCAAATTGTTGTATGTTCAGAAATAAATCAATCTTCACACATGCGTTGCTTTAAAATAAATTTACATGCACTCACCGTAAGCAAGGATTTCAAAGAACAAGTGATTTAAAATGAGATAAATTCACTTTCCTGTAATATTTCAATTATGTTTGTACAATTTGAACATCATTTAAAAAATCAGACATATAATAAATTCAAGCCCTGAATAATGCACAGTAAGCAAAGGTTGGCTTATATATAAATAAGCTTGAAGACCATGTTCTTTGAAATCTTTGCTTTTGGGTGAGCGCATGTAAACTTATATTAAAACAGCACATGTGTGAAGATTGATTTTCTGCCAAATATATTTACAATAAATACTATACTGTATAAAAGATAAATATTTACCAAATTGTTATATGGTAATTAATCTGAAACATATGTTAAGATTATTTCTGTTGTAAAGAATCAATTATTGTGATAATGTGAATATCTTATTGCCTCTCTAAATTCATATTTTTTCATTTCTTTCCAATTTATTTTTGATATTTTTCCAAAAAACCTTGTAACGGTTTTGGAAATATGAATTTCATCTTAAGAAAAAGTTCAAAATAGTTAATTAATTCTAAAGAAAATTATATTCTTTGATGTTTTTATGTTTTAGAATTTGTCTAATGCCCTTTTCAGAGGAAATAATTTGCCCTAGAAATTCAATTTTATGTGTATGCACTTATAGGAATTTAATTTTTGCCCAAAATATTTAATTTTTATAGATCTTGATGATAGGATCTTTCAATTGTTTTTCATTATTTTTTATTACCAATGTATTATAAAAATAAGGAATCCTCATATCATGCTCTCAAAACAATTGAAATATGCTGGTGTTGTAGTTGCGCTAGTGTATACCCATGTACATTAATATAGTGAGAATCTGCACGGAATTTTTGCCTATTAATATTTTGTGATAGATTGTGTCAAGGTTCAACTTCACAAAATGCATGGTTCTTTGTTATAAAGTTAAAATTTTTTTCAGGTTAAGCACAACAGGTGTGTGTGTGTGCGCTATTGTTTTTTGCTATTTAGTTACAGTTACATAGGATCTTTGTTCAATTGTATTTGAAATCACAATAATAGATCCATTCAAAATCCTTACTTGCTTCAAGTCTCTCAATCTTCTGACATTGAGTGTAATGTATTTTAAAGGCTTTACATGCTACTTACTTTACAATTTCATTGATTCATATTCTACAGGTGGATTTTAATTAATCCCTGATCTTTTTTAGACAAATAGTAATTGGTATTTATTATTAATTGCCACAAGTACTTCTTTCTTTTTAACTTCATCCAATTACATCTCATTTTTTAGGAATGTTTTTTTAATCTGAGGTGACATTTTTACTTATGGCATGAATTGCTTCCCATTCTTTCTCTGCTTTAAGTGACCCATTCAAATTATTATCAATCGTCATTTTGATCAGCTGCAACTTTTGATTAGAAGCAATATTTGTTAATCTGTCTTATTTTTATTGCTTTTTTTTTGTAATGGCCTTTCTTCTCTTAATTTTTTACAGTTCTCTTATTTAGGATTTTCTTCTACATATTTTTTATATATAATCTTTAAGCCGCAGATCCTACAGTTCTCCCCTTTTTTTCAAAAATCTTTGGCTATATGGTTCCATATATTAGTCTGGCTTTCCACAGCCATTCTGATTCAGAAAACTCTTTAGATTAACTTAATACTAATTCAAGAGAAATCTCTTTTTTAATTACCTTCAAATAGGACAAATATATTTCATCTATTCTTCATATCTTCGGTGACGCATCGTGCAAGCTTTTGCCATTTCTCATAGTGCTAGATCATAATTTTTATTTTTTTTCATCTATCACCTGCCAGTGATCATAGAAGACCTTAAACCGTATGTCTAGAGAAGAGAAGGGATTAAAATAATCATGCCATTCTTTTTTTACTACCTAATTATGAGTAACCATTTTCAGGTTTCTTGATTCAGTTCAGTGTGATGATAATCTCATTATTCCTTTAGTCAGTCAAGCATAACATTGCCAAAAAATGTTTCTCTATCTGTGCCATGTAATGAGATCAATTACTAGTATTATCCACATTGAATTCTGTGATTCAATTCTGGCTTTAAATACTCTTTTTTTAATTTTTTATATTTTCTAATTATACTCATTTATCATATAGCAACGATTTTAAACTAGTCAGTCTGGTGTCTACTTCTCTTCTACAGGAACCATAATATTTTGATATTTAGACTTTCTTTGATTCAGAATTTAAGACTTAAGTTTCTGATTTTGTCACTAACTGTGCCATTTGTTATGTCAGCTTGGAGGGATTGATTATAATAATCATAACTAAGAATCCCTTCAGCTTAGATTAAATAATTTAACAGTCAGGAATAACTGAAACAGGCTTATTTTATACCTATGTCTATATATGTAATATATAGGGTATTTGAGCACAGACTTTCAGGTGACCCATCACTCTCCACTCTATCTAATAACACTGATACACTCAAGCACATATATGCTGAAAAGATAATATTATTTGACTGTAATGATTTATTAATCATTCATTATGCTTAGTAACACACATTTAACAATAAGTAGTTAATATATATATACTGTAGAAGCTTATAAAATAATAATAGTGACCCTGATGAACTGCTTTTGGAGCTCTTGGCTTTCTATAACAAATCAGATGTTAGAGTGCACATATATAATGCTAGACTTTTATTTTTTATAATAGATTATTATTCACACTTTTCAAAATCCCCCAAAATAGAGAGATTGCAAAACACTAATTCCTGCTGGTCCAGCAAACTTATATCACGCTTGCTTAATGGGTAATTTTTTCTTGCTCTAATTTTCAGCTATCTTTAATTAATTTGTATTATTTGTTCTAATGTAAGAACACATATCTGGATTCCATCTGTCTATTTAATTTGTTTATTTATTTATTTTTTAACATTTGCTTTTTAATCCACATATTTATAATTAATTCTCCAGTGATCCATTTTATTAAGTTTCAAGAATTTTTTCCCCATTGTATAAAAACAATATTTTACAATTCACTTATATATATAGGTTTATTTTTATTTATTTTTACTTGCATGTACATAGCATGTCAATAATAGTGTGTATGTAGAGTGGATTCTTCTTTCTGTTGAGGATTTCAATGATCAAGAATTAGTCTGGGAGATTAGTACTTTCAAATGCAAATTAAATTTAAGCTGAAAAGTTCTTTTTTATTACCTTGTTTTATTATTAAAAATTTGGTAACATATATTCTTTCATTTTTTTTTTTTTTTTTAAAATTTAGTTTACATGATCCTGTATTTAAATATTATCTGTTGAAGAATAAAATAAATATTATCAGGACAAATATCTGTTTGTAAAATAGTGATAAATCCTAACATCTCATTATAAAGAGATATTTATTATGGGAAAACTGATTAGTCTAGGCAGATACTGAAAAAATGGCTAGGAAATATATGTGGCGTAATTAATATTTGCCTATATGGTTATGTATATATATTATAAATACTGCACATATAATTATGCATTCACAAGTAATACAACATATGAAATTGAAACTATGCTATATATCAGTGGTCTCCAAAGTGGGGTATGCCAATACACCTTGAAATGTCGCCTTATTTCAAAATGTAATCATTACTTTACTTAGCAGGAAAGTGCATTTTTATTAGCTTTTTAGTGGAAAATTAAGAATTTAAATTTATCAGATTTCAGAATCAATTTCTGGTGGGCAAATAAATTTCATATCTGCCAACACTATTTACATCCCGGCCGCTCAGTGCACCATTGTGCAAGTGCCTGGTAAGTCATGTATCATCATCTAGAGAATTTTATGAACTGTACAGAACTTATACAGATGCCGGGGTGTATTATAATAATTATGATTAGTTGACTCTTAAATACTTATTGATTTGAAATCTCTCATAAAATAGTTAAAAAAATTGCCCGCAAAGAAATTGCGGGTTGAAGATTATTCTGATAGTGCTTCTACTCCTGGTGCGCAACAAGAAAATAATAGTGTCGATAGTGATAATTGTTCAAGTTCATTAGCAATCATACCAAGAGATAAAAATATTAACGATATGGCATGTAAAAAAAAATTGTTCTGGAAAGTTCGAAATTATCAAACAGACTACTTAAAATTTGGGTTTACATCAAAAGTAGATAACAATGAATCCCATCCTATATGTGTATTGTGTTATGAGATGCTATCTAATGCTTGTATGAAGCCATCAATGTTAATAAGGCATTTAAAAACTAAACATCCCCAACCTGAACACAAACCATTGCAATTTTTTGAACAATGTTTAAAAACATGCAATTCAAGCTAGTAATTTAAAAAAAATTGTTATACTTAATGATAAATGTCTAGAAACCTCTCTTGAAGTTTCTTTCTTAATAGCAAAAGATAAAAAGCCACATATTATTAGTGAAACACTTATGCTGCAATAAAAATGGTGTAAATAATTCACGGGGAAGAATACGCTGAGAAACTAAAATGTATTCCCTTGTCAGCAAATACCGTACCTAGGCGTATTATTGCTGATAATTTAAAGAAACAGTTATTAAAACAAATGTGGAAAATTTGCTATACAACTGGATGAAAGCACAGATGTCACCAACTTTCCTCAGTTAATGGTATTTATTAGATATTTTTTTAATAATAAATTGCATGAAGAACTCCTTTTTGTGAGCCACTTAAAGAAAGATGTACAGAGGCAGACATCTTTTAAATGGTAAATAATTTTTTTGTTACAAATAATATTTTATGGAAAACTGCGTAAGTGTAACTAGTGATGGAGCAGCTGTTTTAACTGGAAGTAAAAAAGAATTCAAGGCAAAGGTAATTGAAATAGCACTCCACATGAAATTTGTACACTATTATCCATTGGCAAGCTATTGCAGCAAAGAATTTGGAGCCAGAAATTTATGTGCTGCAGGGTGCTATCAGTGTAGTTAATTTTGTAAAAACAAGACCCTTGAATAGTAGAATATTTTCAATAATATGCAATGAAATGGACAGTAGCCACAAAATCTCCTGTACAATACAGAAGTTCATTGGTTATCTTGAGAGAAAGTGCTAAAAAGATTTGTTGAACCGAAAGATGTTTGCATATTTTTCTTTTATCTTGGCCTGCTTTTTCAGGGACGATAAGTGACTGGTGATAATATATTATTTAGCTGATTTTTTGAAAATGTAAACACACTCAATTTCTCTCTTCAAGGAAAAGGTGACGTTTTAACTATGACTGGGAAAGTAACTGCATTTCAAAAGAAAATCATGATGTGAAGGGAGAATTTAGAAAGGGAATCTTTAGAAATATTTTCATCATTGTGTGATTTTGCTTCTGAAAATGTAATAAATTTGGAACAAATTAAAAGTCTTACATCTACGATTTAAAAAATTTGGAGACGGAGTTTTATAACCAATTGACAGATCTTCCTAGTATTAAAACAGAGTTTCAGTGGGTCATGAACCCATTTGCTGAAAATGTAAAAATAGATCATTTTTTGATTACAGTTCAAGAACAGTTAATTGACATGAGAGAAAGAATAATGTTACAATCCAAATTTAAAGAAAAATCTCTTCATAATTGGTAGATGGAATTGAAAACCGAATATCCAGATTTAGTAAGCACAACATTGAATGCAATCTTACCATTTGGTTCTACATACCTGTGTGAAGTAAGATTTTCTGCAATGACAACAATTAAAATCAAATACAGAAATAAATAAGAGCTAGAACCAGATCTTCGAATTACATTAACAAAGGGCATCAAACCAGATTTTTCCGATATTACTAAACAAATACAATCACATTGCTCACATTAAATTCTAATTCAAAATGTAAATTTGTAATTTAATTTAAATGTATGTATATTGTTTAAAATAAATAAATAATAAATAATTTGATTTTTGACTACACACACATATATTATATTATAAGGTGTGCAACTTATAAGGTGTGCAACTTATAATTATTTTCATTTTAGGGGATACATATCGAAAACGTTTGGAGATTACTGCTATATATTATTGAGAATATATAGTTAAAGTTACATATTTATATAAACATTTTTCTATGAATCTTGATATTCTTTGTATTTTTCTTTATTTTAGTTAGAATCTTCTAATGAACCATATAATGATTTGATTCTTGGAACAATTTGCCATGATATAGGATCAGTTGAAGGGGATCCTATCATTATTAAAAGTGATAGTTATCCCACTTACCATTATGCTAATGTTGTCGATGATCATCTTATGAAGATTACTCATGTTTTACGAGGTACAGAATGGCAGGCATCAACTCCAAAGCATTTATTAATGTACAAAGCTTTTAATTGGAAGCCACCTCAATATGCTCATCTTCCTCTTCTGCTAAATCTAGATGGAACTAAACTCTCTAAAAGACAGGATAGCTTAACTGTTGAACATCTCCAAAATCAAAAATATTTTGTTGAAGCTATTCTGGACTTTGTTTCAAATATTGGTGGTGGTTTTTCCTCTAAATTTCAAGACAAGGATTATGTTGCTACTTTACCTAATCTTGTTAAGCACTTTTGTTTTGATAAAATATTAAATCATTCATCTTGCATTGAAATGGGAAAGCTGGACGCCTTGAATCGTGAATACTTAAAATCTAAATTGGAAAAATTCTCGGAGGTTAAGAAGTTAATTCAGGAGTTAAGATATTTGGTCCTCGAGAATTTTCAAGACAAAATGAGTGATAGTAAAGCACAGCAGCAGGCACTAGAAGATAGAAACATGGAGAAAATTTTAAGATGGAGTACTGTTAGAATTTTTACATTATCTGACTTGGTAAAACCAGAATTTGAATATTTGTGGGTTGTTCGTAAAGATTTACAGGCTGAAACATTTGCAAAATTGAATTTCCCTGCAGGTTAGAATATTATTTTTAATCCAAATTTTTATATATCTATTATTATATGTTTTCCATCACTTACAATTAAGAAGTACTATTATAAGATAGATTCTTAATTTAAAATAAAGAAATAATATTTTTTAAAAAACTGAATTGTTAAATTCTAATATGAACTTAGACTATAATTAATTATGATACTGTATAATTAAGGCAGGACTGCTTATGAAATTCTAGTTAAAAAGAAACAAATATTTTATTGTAACACTGCTCAGATTTTTGCTTTTTTTAAAAATTATTATATACATAATAAAAACCAAGATAAATGTTAATGATGATAAATCTCTAAAATTACTAGATATAAGAAAGATTAATTAAATTCATAAAAAGAAAATTTTATGACCAAAACAATTAATATAAATCAAAAACAAAAAAAAATAAAACACTGAAGAAGTGATATTTTAGGTAATAAATTCATTGAGTTTTGGTATAGTGAATTAATTGATTCCAAAACATCATTCATTATATTATCTGTTTGTTGTAGTCTATACTGAAGTACATATATTTTGAGGTAATCTATTCTAGAGCCATGGTTTAGACCAAAGTTACCATCAAAAATAGTCATTTGAGCAGGAAAAATATAAAATTTAAAAAAAGAAAAGTAAATATACATATAAAATTAATAGCTGTACATATTGTACAGTTTAATTTTAATGTACAGCTATTAATTTTAATGAAAACTAAAATAAAACTTTTAAAAGCATGCTTGAATGAATGACACAAAATTATTTAAAATTTACTATATGTCTTTTTACTGTGTCATGATTTTTTTCTGCAAAAAAAGTCAAAATTTTTCCTCTTATGTGAGCTTTATTGCAATTATTTAATTGTAGTAGAATGAAACCATATTGCATAAGTACTGTGACATAGAACTTAAAAAATTTGATGGAAAATATACTTCTTATTTATTTTAGTTTGAGGTTGACTACAAATATTAGAACAAAATTAATAAAATCAATTGAAAGACTACAAAAATTTTATTTTAAACATTTAAGTAGGCTATTAATATGTTTTCAAATTGAAAGAAAGTTAATGAATAGAGTGAGTATTAAGAATAAATTATTTAAATTTAGGAAATATTATTTGTGATTATCTTAAATTATTATTTCATCCAGGATGAAAGTCTTTCACTTTGATTCAGTTTTTGTGATCCATAGCTTCTTTTCTTTACATTATGCCAGCAAATTTTCTTACCTTTCTAACTTACATATGGTCTTTTACTAAGTTGTTTACAATTTCTAAAGATTTAGTTTAGGTCTTCAGCAGTCCATGTATTGCCATCTCTTTTTGTTCAGCATACTTCAATTTCATACTTTTAATTTTTTTTATATAATGTCATTGATATTTGTGTATTTCACCCGTGTATTATGCTTTGATTTTTTCATGTTAATCCAAACATATATTACTGTGTCCCCAACTTTGACTGAGCGACGAACAAACAAATATACCATAAATAATAATAGCGAAGAGTTCTTGCTAGTCCCATACACTATATATGTATATAGTTCACTTCACACGACACTCTTCATGACTGTCAGCTTTCTGCATGGCTTCCCAAACTTTTTGGAGCAGTTCTGCTGCTGCTTGCAAACCCATTGGCTTTGCACTAGAACACTGCACCAGCACTTAAGCTTCTTTCAGCTATTGTTGCTTAATTAAAATCTCTCAGTACCCGTTCACTAGGTGAGTTCACTGGAAATCAGAACCACACACTTTTGTATAGTCTTTTTATAGCTTTCTGGTTACTCGCACAATTAATCACTATCTCCATATATAGTAAGGTATTTAAGTCTATAACTAATTAATTGGTGCTTTCGGAATTCCTTTCCATATAAAGTAATTAGTCTCATCCATTCTTTAATTAATATTATCGAGAAATATTTGGGATCAGCAAATATTTCTTGAAATTTATCGATCGTAATTAATATAAATTCTTTAATTAAATTTACCGCTTACTAGTTCATGATTGAAATATATTTCTCTAATGAATTCTAGTTTTTCTGGAGTGCACAAACTTGTATAATATTTTTACAAAAATACAACACCTCCCCCCACTCCAGAAAAACCCTTTTCCGATTGAAAATTATGTGAACTCTTCTTTTTACTTGCCGCCTTGAGTGCTTTTTTCTCCCACTTGGAGAAACTCTGGGTTTTTCCTTTGGTTTTTGTGTCTGGCAGCTCACTGTCTAAAGATTGCTGTTCTTTTAAAAAATCTTTGAAAGTGTCTATTTCATTTTCACTTTCAGCTATCTTTTCTTGTAGTTCTATTTCATATTGTTGCCAACTCACTACCTGTTTGGATAATTCTTTTACTTTTTCCCTCCATTCTTCAACTTCTTTAAGCAGCTGATTATAATTCTGCAGTAAATGCTGGTTTTCTTGCAATTTCTGCTCCAGCTCATTATATAATTCACCATTTCTGGATTTTAACTCCACTGATTTCTTTTCTAATAATTTCACCATTGATTCCAATTTTTGAAATTTGGTCTGTAATTTAGTGATCTCTATTTGTCCTTACTAAATGGTCCTATATCTCATGTTAATGCTTTTCCCCATAATTGATATATAGATAATGCTGTACGTTCTACCATTTGTGCCTGGCTTACATTTTCTTTCTCTATATGTACGTGCAAGGTGACCTTTCTGTTTACAAATATGACATCGTTCTTGTTTAAATCTATAGTCCTTTTTGAAGTGCTAGTTTTCCACAGCAAAACACTTTATTTTTATTCTAAAAGCTTTGTTTGCACAGAAAGTATTTTTAATTTCTGTTTCCTACTCTGTCTTATACACTGTTGTTTTGCTATAATTTTCATTACTGAAAACCGCTGCCCGTTCCACGACAAGTTCATGGGGCACTCCCTTTTTAATGATGTCTTCAAACTTTAATTCTGCATTAGAAAACAGGTTTTGATGGAGTCTGTTCTCTGACATGCCCCAGATTAATTGATCAAGCCGAATTTCATCTACAACTCTCCATATCCACACTCTTTAGACAGTTCTTTTAATAAGATTCCAAACTGTTTTATCAATTCGCTTTTTCATTGCCTCCTTGTTCTTAAAGCTAATCTGGCAAGTGTTTGGATAGTCTGGGATTAAAATGTTTGTTCAGCTTATTAATTATCTCTTCATAACTTATTCCTTCTGCTATGGGTATGTCGAAAAACTTGTTTATAATGTCAATGACATTAGGTCCCGACATACACATTAAATCAGCTATCTTCCTCTTATTGTCTTTGACTCCATTTAATAAGAAGAAATTTTCCAACTGCATGGTGTCCCATGGCCACTGACTAGGATTAGTCACATCGAATTGTGTTATTGCCGACTAACCTAGTGACATTTTCAGTATTCCTAGATTGTTAACTTTTCACAACTTAGCTTATTCACTATTCTTGGATTCAAGTTGGTGATTGCCGATATATATATTTTTTAAAGCTTATTCACAGGTTCAAAATGCGACTGAGCCAATAATTTGCTGTATCCCCAACTTTGACTGAGCGACCAGCAAACAAATATATCATAAATATTAATAGCAGAGTTTTTGCTACTCCCATTCACTATATATAGTCCACTTCACACGATGTACTTCACGACTGTCAGCTTTCTGCACAGCTTCCTAAACTCTTTGGGGCAGTTCTACTGCTTGCGAACGTTAACTTTGCACTCGAGCACTGCACTGGTACTTAAGTTTCTCTTAGCTATTGTTGCTTAATTAAAATCTCTCAGCACTCGTTCACTTGGTGAGTTCACTGGAAATCAGAATCACACACTTGGTTGCTTACTTTTTTTATAGCTTTTTGATTACTCGCATAATTAATCACTATCTCCATATACGGTAAGGTATTTAGGTCTATAACTAATTAATTGGTGCTTTCGGAATTCCTTTCCGTATAAAGTAATTAGTCTCTTCCATATATTAATTAATCTTATTGAGAAATATTTGTTATCAAATATTTCTTGGAATTTATCAATCGCAATTAACGTAAATTCTTTAATTAAATTTACCCTTATCAATTCGCGATCTAAATATATTTCTCTAATAAATTCTAGTTTTTCTGGAGTGCACAAACTTGTATAATATTTTTACAAAAATACAACATATATATTTCCATATTTCACTGTATGATCTGATGTTTTTGTATTATTTTTCTGTTAAGTATCCAAGTCTCAGATCTTTAAGTAAGCCATTATAAGACAGAAGACATCTTCTTTTCAATAGATATATTCCTTTTTATATCAAGCTATTTCCAATTAAAGATCTCCATCATTTAATTCCAGGATCAATTTCATTTATTATATTTCATCTGTATTTATTACCTCTGAAGCCTTGTTTTAATCTTTTTAAAATTTATCATTAATTCTATTTTTTTCCTTTCATCTAATAAATTTTAAGAAGCTCTGGAGTGCATTATTTTCAAAAACATTACATTGTATGCAACATCTTGAGTCAGTGTTTTGATGTTTCAAAGCTTTAGTCACTAAAGAAATGCTTGTAAAATCAAATGTATTTTAATAATATATAAATTTAATGCATTAATGGCAACTCATAGCTCATCAGTTCTTCCTATAATTTCCTGTAATATTTAAATGTGATCCTCTATGCTATAATCACTTTTGAAGTTAGATAATTGTTTAGATTGGTTTGAGCCAGTTTTCTTTGAGCTTAATAAACAACTTTTGCAGATGCTTCCTTTTTATATAGAATTTTTCCTATCTTTCATGATGTTGACTTCATTTTAGTAGTAGTGTTATTTCTTTATTTTTTATTGCCATACAATTTTTATTTCAGTAACAAAATGTTAATTTATATTATTTTGAGACTTGTTCTTTTTCATAGTTTTCATTGTTATTTCAAAGATATATTTTATTATCATCATTAACTTTTTTTCATATCTTTTTATGGAATTCTAAATATTCAACTTTTTAAATGAATTATTTTTAAATATATGTATATTTTTTCAAACACTGTCATCTCAACTGAAAATATAGTGGTGAATTGTTCAGCTAAATATATAGCAGTTTTTAATAGAATGTCATTTATCGTTATATTGATCTTAGTAATATCTGAATTATCTTTGAAAATTGTTTTTAAATTTATTGTAATATTTGAATGTAAGTATAATGTATATACTGAACCTTAAATGTAAATAGAGGGGATTTGAAGACAGACTTTTAAGCTCCTTCAGCTATCCAATCCATCTTATTTAGCTTAACACACATGAGCACGTACATGTGAAAAGGATAAATGATGATCTGGATCTACTGATGAGTATTAGTTCAGCACAAAATATGTTTATTGGAGATCATTTATCTTTTTTTTACATATATGTGGTCATATGTTTCATTGCATAGCTGAAGGGAAGTTGAAAATCTGTGTTCAAACCCCCTAATTTATTAAGGTATTTTGGAAGGTTCAGTAGGGACATCAACTGTTAATACTAGGTTTTAATAATTTTTCTCATAAGCTTTATATTAACACACATACATATATACTTGTCATTAATTGATAGTCACCATCATGTACATTGATTATAATTTTAAAATAGATATTTTCTATTCCAAATATGTTGTATTTTCATATGAAATGTTTCCATATTTATTTCAGCTTTAATTTTTTTCAAAAAAGAAATTCATAATATTCAGTTTTTCTTTTTCTGCCATTTCTACAAGTTTGTATTTTTATTCTTCTCCTTTACTTTCTTTGCATTTCTTCATATATATTCATATATATTGCTTGCAATAACTCCCCTCATATACACTTTAATGCAAAAAATTTTTAACATAATTTCTTTATTTTCCTGACAGTTTCGACTGTCCTAGTCTTCATCAGAGCATTCTTAACCTTCTCTAACCTATCCTGCAATCTTCATCAGAGCGTTCTTAATCTCCTATACCTTTTTTTTTTAAAAGGTAGAGGAGGTTAAGAATGTTCTGATGAAGACTGCAAGACAGTCGAAACTATCAGGAAAATAAAGAAATTATATTAAAAATTTTTGCATTAAAGTGTATATGATGTGAGTTATTGTAAGCAATATGTATGGGTTTGTATTTGTACTTATTTCTATTAGATTTACCCATATTACATCTTTCACTCATTTTTTAATTCTAATATTAAAATTCCTTATGACAATTTTAAAATGTTATTTATGCTAATCAAAAGTACATTGCGTAAAAATCCTTTACTTTGTCATCATAGTGAAAACTTTTGAGGCATAAACCTGAATTCTCTGCTTTTTCTATCTTTCATTGAATAGACAATAATTGATCTGGGCATTATTTCTGATATGCTATATATTATTGTTTATTTATATTGAATCTCACCTTACTTCCAATACGTATGCCTTTGTAGTAAAAGTCATATTTTTTTCAATACATACACTTGAAAATAGACTAAGTAACTAATTAGAAGATAACTAAATAGCAGCCTAGGAGATTCATGGCAGTTTTTGCCATTGCCTTAGTTGACAATTTTTCAACTTCTAGTTAAGTTAGGGCCATAATTTATTTTTGTCTATCATGATTGCAAATATAAAAAAAAAAAAATCAATATTTACACATCACATACATTCTGCCTTTAAGTAAAAATTTCTAGTTGATCTTAAGTCTTTATTAAGAATTATAAAGAATCTTTTTCTCGGACATGACATCCATATTTGTTTATCATATGTGAGTAATCACATGGTAATAATGGTTACAATGACTAAAATGTAGAAAGCAGGTTAAGAATTTCTTTTGATCTGTTTCTTTAAGATTGCAAAGAGGAATCACTGGTTTCTGTTCTTATAACATAAATTTTTTTTTGCAGTCTTTGATGATAACATGAACTATATAAAAATATATGTATTTGAATATGGCTGTAGTGAAACCAATCATCTAGCAAAAACATGGTGACTAGTAACATGTGCTCATGTTTTACAATCTTTTGAGGTTTTAAAAATTAATAAACTAAATACATTAGTTAAAATAAATTTTGAAGATGTTTTTATTGATTGAAGTTTTGTTGAATGTTATAGTTTGGATAAAGGTGATTTTATTTTAAAAAAATAAGTTTGTTTTTAATCTGGCCAATAATATATATTGAAACAGTAAGGTCTGCTTTGCAGATCTTCGTTTCACCTTTTCTCACCTACTTCCTACCCTCATACCTTAGTTTGAACCCCAATCTATCGTAGTGGGTCTGCAATACACTTATATGCTGAAAATCCCACCTAATTTTAAACCACGAGCACAATGCTCGTATGATATATATAACTTATTCCCAAATAAAATAAAATATTATGAATTATGTATTTGTTCACATAATTTACATTTATTAAAAAGTAAGTTATATAAGTCGTAATTGCGCACACACTATGATATCCATTTTAAAACATATCAAAATTATAAATTATTAGTTATTTTGTTTGGATCTATTTACAAATATATTACCGTCATAATATATTTTGATTTAAAATAAAATTCATTTAGTAAATATTCGTTTAGTAGATAGATTCAAATATTACAATTTAAAATAAAATAATTTTCGTTTTATTTAATAAAAATCATCCCAAATATTTCTGTTAAAATAAATGAGGGACAATAGTTTAATTATATAAGTTTATCTAAAAACAGCAGCTGTCCACTTAAGTTTTCTTTAATTAGTAGCAGTAATTTTAATTAAATCTAGTTTGTAATTCGAATGTCGACGGGGAAGTTAACAAAAGAAATTAATTAATGTTGAATTCCTTTAGACATTCGGATAGATTTAATTACAGCAGATAAGTCCAATAATTTTGTACGCTCCAGGACAAATCTATTGTTAAATTTTACTATAAAAAGGATGTTTTTCTTTTGTTCTCCATTCTAAGCTTTTAAAAAGAATTCTGAGTTGTCTAAAGGTTTCTGAGTTATTCTAAGCTTCTAAAGAATTCTGAGTTGTAAAAAGGTTTCTGAGTTATTCTAAGCTTTTAAAGAATTCTAAGCTTCTAAAGAATTCTGAGTTGTTCTAAAATTCTAATAATTTGCTAACCTTGACATGTCCGAGTAGAGGCGTTTACGATGGCTATGTCCCCTCGGAATAGCCAGCCGCTGCTCCATACCATCAGAAATTATCACACGGATCCCGGAACTGCTGCTGCCGCTGCCAAAATATGAACATTCCAGATTTTGCTGCTGAATTATAAAACCTGCCGAACATCTACCTGCAAATGCTTCTCCAGAGGTAACCTAAATTAACCCAAGAGCTCTTGTGATCACTAACTAACATGCTATAGCTATTTAACATTGTTTTCTTATATTTCACAACTTCATTATGTATTTCTTTCATGTATTTAAATATACTCAACATTTTGCTCTATCCTTGGGTTAATATTTTCTATTTATAAAGCTTTCTTTGATTTTATTATGATAATGTGTCAGAATCGTCTTTGACCGAGTGAACTATTCCCTCTATTGAAAATAAGACGCCGCTATTAAGGCAAATTTTAAATTTATAATTTTCCAATTTTATTGTCTTGCAAATCACTCGTTCGAGGGCGATTCTTTTCTTTAATGTAACATAATCACATAGTTTAAAATCTACATGTTATTGATTTTAATCTAATATAAGAGTATGTGCGAAGTCAATGATTAAATGTGTCCCTTAATGCATGATTGCATATATAAATCTATACTTACTTTTCAAACCCGCAAGCATGCATTTTCTTATTTTAATTACCGTGTTCTACTTTAATTATAAAGTTCATCATTGATGTCGAGAATGTGCGGACCCTTTTAAATGAATTTCAGGGAATTTGATTGGGCATTTCTCTTAATCCAAGTAAAACCCATTTAGTATGTTTTTATATACACTAGTCTCGTATTGCTGGTACATGAATTGGTTGTTGAGACCGCTTTGTTTTATTTTTCCAAGGATTCTTTACACGGCAAAGTCCGTTCTTTTCGCTTATTGCAAGTTTCCAGGCAGAGGGTGTTCACCAATGACACCCCTGGGAATTAAACGCAATCGTCACACAGTCGCTATGTTTCGGCTGTTCGTCAAAATACTTTCCTACGGGTTAGCGGCGAGATGCCCTCCGTAATTATTCCAGATCTTCAATATTGTTTCATTTTATATTTATTTTACAAAGCATCCGTGACTTAAACGAGTCACACCCTCCAACTTTATAAATTCACTATCAGCAATACTGACCTCCCAATACAAATCTATTATTATTCTCAAATAAATGCTTTGATCCCATTCCCACGTTTGCTTAGTAAGCTTTAGTCCGTTACTATTCTCAAAATCAATAAATATTTTAGAACATTTAATTTCAAATATTGTCTTAAACTTGTCTATTTACTCAAAGCACCTCGCACATATTCCTATCTCGTCAAGCACATTATCGTAATGCTATTAGCCCGAGGAATAGAATATATCACTCTGTTTTAAAACCTTTTTGTCATTACTGAAATATAAATGCCAACAATTATTTAATACGCGTCCCTGTCTCATATAAGCAGACAGTGGCATTTTATATATATATATTTATATAAATAAATTGTGTGAAATTATTTAAAACTAAATTTTATCTCTTATTTTATTTGATTCCTATCACTGTCTCGGTCTATATATATATATTTCCTGCATTTCTTTTATAAATCCATAGACGTTAATTAGCCACCCAAACTTATCTTAGTATAGAGTCTTTTGTTTCTCCCTGACCACCAGGCACCGGTAAAAGGTTATACTAGTTGTAGCATCAGATGCGTTATCACGTAGGTGGCGCTGTGAAATTTGGACTTTAGATTCGAACTTAGTATATCTAGAAGGCAACCCCTCCTAGAATGTTCAGTTTAGTGTCTGGGGTTTGAATTATGCAGTGTGTTAGCAAGATAGACGATCCTGACCGTTACAATATATATATTGTTTATTTATAATAATTATTGGTTATTTAGTCATGAATTTAAAATATTTTAGAATTGTTAATGTAATATTCAATATCATTTTTTCTCTGTCATACTTGTAGAAAGTAGAGGAATTGTGATATAGCAGTTTACTTTTGAATGCTTGAGGAAGGATGATTTTTTTTTTTTTTTTTCCGAGTAAATCCAGGCTTAGCCTATTTTATTTTTCTCAGGTTTAAATAATATAATTCTTATTGATTTTATTAAAAAATGAGTAAGTGATCAATTAGCAATCTTATTAAAAAATACTTATATATAATAAAATAATTCAAGCACTAATTATTTCAATATTAAATTGAATGATTTTTATAAGTCATGTCTAAATTTATTTTATTTTGAATTAGTTATAATTTTCTTCAGCTAATTTTATGTTGTTTCAGAAATGAAAGATTTTTCTAATATTAAATCTGAAATTATATTATCAAAGAATTTAAAAAATAAATAAAATTACATTAGTTTGGGCATCTTAATATATTTGCCACAGTGAATTCTAGCATCTAGTTTTAGAGCTGTGTCATAAAGGCTATAATGGATAATTTTATTGTATAAATACTATTTATTTCCAACAATATAAGGTCTAAGGAATGATAGTCATATATAAAATTTATTCATTGAAGTCATTATTCAGGGATAAATGATTCTGTAGTCATTTATATAGAATATTGACCTGAAAATTATTATATTATGGAGGTTTATGTAAATTAATTAAAGAAAGAATATTATTTAAGTGCAAAACTTCAAGATGTGATTAAATGATATTCAAATATTTAAAATTAATTCAACTGCTTATTATTGAGTTTTATTTTACATATTAATTCACTTAGATTATCAAGGATAATATGTAAGATTATGACTACTAAAAGAATTAACTAATCTTTAAGTGATTGGAAGGCCCTTGCAGTTTAGTATTGTGATAGTTACTAATTCATAAACCAAAGATTTCTGGATTGATTATATAGTTATTAATTCATAAACAAAAGATTTCTGGGTCAATTATCAGCGAGTAAAATAAAAAGAGAAAAGGCTACACTTAATCAATTTTGCAGAATTGTTATATTCAACTTGAAATTTTGGTGCTTAAATGTTAACTGATCTCCCAAATAATTAAGCATAAAGTAAGGGAAATCTTTAATAGATTTTCTAAAAGTAAGGATAAAAAGTGATGCATTTATAATTTGTTAAATTATTAATATTAGATGCTACTTCTAACAATCATCTAGAATCCTTTATCATTTATTTAATTTTTTTAAACTACTGAAACGTGCATTCACTATCATTAAATACATTAGAGGAATTACAACAAATGATTTCTCTTGCATTGTATACCTATATGAAGGGGGATCCCAAAATATCCGGAATCATTTTTTGGTTTGTGTGCCTATTGTAGTATATGCTTCTGCTGTTACCCAGTTTTTGCAAGAATCTTTATGCATTAATTTGCAAATAACATTGCCACGTGAAATCGTGGTGCCATGTAACACATTTGTTTTGTAAAGTGCGTTTCGCATATTTTTCAATTTTGATAAGGAGTGCAAAGTTTGAACAATGTGAAATTCTATTTTCGTGTACAGATAACGGAAGGGAAAACAGTTGTAATGCTTGAAACAGATTACAAGCAAGTTGATTCTGTAAAATCACAAGTTTATGAGTGGTTTAATTGAAATCCTTAAATTCACCACATCCCTAAAAAGCATGGTAAGTGAAGTCCAAAGTCAAAACAATTTTTTTTTCTTTTGATATAAATGGCATTTTTCTTTCAGATTTAGTTTGTAACAGTCAAGCATTTTATCTTCAAGTTCTGAAACATTTATGTGATGTAAAATATAAATGTTCCATTTTATGGCAAAGAAAAGAGTGCATGTTTTACTCTGACAAAGTGTCATTTCTCAAAGTCTTGTGTGTAACATTTTAAAATTAAATTCAATGTGACCCAGCTTATCTATCAGACATATTCACTTGATCTTGCTTCATGCGATTTTTTTTTAATCTCTTGAATGAAAAAATATTAAGCGTTGGTGGTCGAGTGGTCAGCACAGCTTCCTTACAAGCAATTGTCCCGGGTTAGCGGGGTTCGCTTTCCGGCCGATGCTATGATACATGAAAAAAAGTCTCGATTTTTTTTTTTTTTTTTGTGGACTTAGAAGTAGTGAAAAAAAATTATCGCAAATGTTTTCAGACTATTTTGAAAAATAAAAAACATATTTAGACTGGTATATTGCATCAAATGGATAGTAATTTGAAAGAGATTAAATTTATAACACTTTAAAATAAATAAACAATTTTTTATTAATAAAATTCTGGTTACTTTTGGGTACTCCCTCATACAATATATGGATAGAGAATATTTTCTTCAACATTTTTTTTGAGAGCTTTACTTTTTGATATATATGAATATATGAAGATACGCTTTATTTTTTATTTTGATTTGATATTTATTGAACTTATTTTGAGATATATTATTATTTTCCAACTAATCATCATAATAATGTTATATTTCATGTGAATATAAATGTATTTTATAATTTTTTGTGCTATAGATGCATATTTATTATGATTTTGAATGGGAAACTCTATGTACATATGGCTGAAAACTATTTTAATTAATATTACTATCTGTATTTAACCCTCTTGAAAAAGTGATTGGTTTGCCCTTATTTCTCTTATGTTATATTTTAAAACCAGCTGGAAATTTACATACATCTAAGTATGTGACAGTAATTCTATGAAAATAGCATAATAAAAATGATGTTTCAGTGTGATAGCACAAACGATTTTCCTCAGAACTTAAATTATAAAAATGTCAAATCTTTCCTTGTGTGATCTGCCACAATCAAATTACTATGATGAACTCAAGAGCTAAAGCTTACCAAATTGAAACTCATAATCTGTTATTTGTGATGCTTGAATTTCATGTTATCTCCCAAGCTACTAATTATTCAGTTATATTAATTTCTCATTATTTTTGTTTGAAGGGCATACAAAAACTTTTCTTTCTCTAATATTTTTTTCCCCAAATAATTAATTTATTCATTTCATATTTTTGAATCTTTTAAAAATCTCTGTAGCTCTTTTAGTAATCTGTGATTGTATTGATCAATTTTTATTAGAATATGTGTGACATTGAAATTTACATTATGTTTTGTCAATTTAACATGTGAATTAAAATAGCTGAGTTGCTAGATTCTCTCCTGACTATTGTGTTTTGATCTTCCGATACTAATTCTTCAAAGGGTCTATCTAATATATGACTGGAAGTAGACCAAGCGTGAAATTTTATCAATATTATTAAATTCCAGTGGCATTTTATCATTGAGTCATGAAATATTTCACCAATTTTTTATAAACAGTATAAAATATGTTGATATTATTTCTTGGATAACATTACTAATTTTATTAATGACCTGAAAAGGTTGGTCTGTCCTAATTTCTAAATTATCATATTATTTTGGGATGGATTAGTTCTTTTAATAATATTATGTCATATGCTCAAGAAATTAAGAAAGTGAGACCAATCAACAAATAGACCATCAACTTACCTTAATCATACAAATGGCCCTTTAATTATTGAATTAAATACTTATATCTGTGTATTAGTTTTAAGCTTGTGATATCATTGATAATAAATATTTGGATAATAAAATTAACATTATAATATTCTTGATATAGTTCTAAATTTAGTTTTTATAGTAAATAAAGATATCAAACAATAGCAAATTTTTACTAATGATGATCAATTTTTTTGTTTGATAACATTTGGATCACACTGATTGGGCAAAATAATGTTAATATCCGTGATATCTTAATTAAAATAATCTACAGTCACGTTTTGTATTATGAGTTGTTTGTATTTTATGTAGAATGAAATTATTTAATGTTAATCTAAATCTTGAAGAATGTTTCCTCATGGGGAAAAACTTCAACTTTTTTCAGAGATGTTGTTGGGTATAATTCCTGATTAGTTATTCAAACATGGTTCACAGAAGTTTAATAATATTTAAATCATATGATCAGAGAGATTATAGAAAATAATTAAAACTGCATTATCATGTTTAAAGATTATTGTTGCCAGGAAACTGTATAATCATTAGGATACACATGGTTGTCCAGAACATTAATTTAATCAACATCTGAGATTTATCCATCTACAGTAATGATAGGACTAAGAAAATATAAAATAACTGATTTATTTTTTTGGTGATGATAGTCCACTGCTTTTGTTGACCTTTATAAATGATTTATTTTGTTGCAGTTATTTGGAGAGGTTTTTTTTTTTTTTTGGCTACAGTTCATTATAATATCAGTCTTATTGAGCATTGATTTCTTGCTAAAATTGGCTCATATTAGGTTTCATTTTCTCATCTCTAGTAAATTCTTGAGATTATTTTAGGTTTATCAGCACTTCTTTTAATTGTCATGAGATACTCATCTCTTTCAAGTTGTTTTAAATATAAAAATGTTGGTTTACATTTCAATTTCTGTGCTACATGACGAATTCTGTTATGTTATCAAATCTTTGAACTATGACAAATGGTATATCTATTGCTAACTTTTTAAACTATAATAAACATTACAAGTTTGTTATATATTTATACAAAATTGTAATTCTTTATAATTTATTATAAAAAAATAACATTTTACTGCAGATTCTAATGATAGATTAAACTAAGCTGAATAGTGTCTTATAATTATGGTTATTAACTAATAACATTTGAATGCTAGAATAAATTGTGTTTAGTGATAGTCAACAATAGTAAACTTTATTTGATGATGATCAAGTATTATCACTTGGTTTTAACACTTTATTGCCGATTACTCAACCTACTTTCAAGCATTGAAATTAATATGAACATATCACAACACTTGATCACAGTAAGGCAGGTATGTATGTATGCTCTCTGAAGGCAGATATAGATTAATTAGACAGTAGGGTTCAATTCCAAGCAGTAACCCTTGTCTGACCTTGCCTTCTGATAATTGATATTTGGTTAATACTAAATAAAACATCGAAGTCTGAATTAAAGACTATTTATAATAATTTGTCTTTATGCTCACATGTCAATGGTGAAGGTTAAAAAATCTTACAGGCAGGACATCCATTAGGGATTCACTTGAGAGATGCCATTAGATATTTCTTAAGATAGCAAGACAAATAAACACCAAATTATTAACAATATTGAATTTAAAAGTTAGTCTAAAATCAGCTTCACCGTAGTTGTCTTGGATACTAGAAGTTACATTCAAAATTTATTATTTGCTACTGGAATTATCAAAAACTGATATAATATTGTTAATGGGAGTTTTTTTTGTAGATTTTATTATTAGATAAATGATCAGTTTTAAGAATGAAAAATGTTGTCTTATAAATGATATTTAAGCATTACATCAATTTGTCTCAAGTTACAAAGTAATTCTGAGCTTCATTTAATAATAAATGTGATAATTTTCTGTTTAAAAGTTTTGTATAAATGTGTACAGAAGATTTTGATGTGTGTATCTGTGTCAGACAATTGAAAATAGTATAATTATTCATTTTTAGAAAAAATTTTGACTGCACTCATAAAGACTATTGAAGTTTTGCCTTCAACTGAGTTTACAATATCTTCATTGAATGATGTCTTAAAAAGGTTTGCAGAGTCACAACAATTAAATTATTCCTCATTTATGAAATTCATGCGAGAAATTATTATCGGACCAAAGGTATATGATTTTTTAATAGCTATATACACTTTGTTGTTATTGCCATTAAATCATTTTTTTATTTCTTTTAATAGCCAGGACCACCTATAGCAGAATTATTGGATATTTTGGGACAAGAAATTTCTATTAGCCGTCTTCAACATGCCATTGCTTTGATAAGTAATAAGTCTAAAAAATTTTCATTACAAGGACATCCTTGTTAAACATCTCATTATTATATGTATATATAAATTTAATTTTTTTTGTATATATGTTTTTTTAAAAATAAATTATCTTAAAATTTTAATTACAATATTGTAGTAAGTATAATAAAAACTGACATATACATATAAATGCATTCTATATAGAAACAAAATTTTTTATGCATTTAAAAGATCGGTAGTCATATAAATGGATATTTCCAAAATGAATTATCATCTATTTAGTTTATCAGACTTCTTGTGATGCTTTCATTATGTAATGATAAAATATATAGCCTCATTATTGATTATCCTCTTCATCTTTCATTATCAATCTTTCTGGGCACTATACACTTTTTTAATGATTTAGGCAATCTCACTACAATTAAAAATATGAGAATTTCAATTTAGGTTATCATTACTTCAGCTGAAAGACCAAGGCAGATATCCATTTGTTCATTTTCCTCACTGGAATGATAATATTAAAAAAGTCTTTATCATACCATAAAACAAATCATCATTATTTTTCCTGTCTTTCTTGCTCACTGTTTAACTTTTATAGAGTTGCAGAAAATAATCCAAAGCATGAATAATTCTGATATTATTGTTGATATACATAAGAAATATGCTGATGGTATGCTGGATAACTGAAAAGACTACAGAATTTTGTTTATTGATTACAGTAAGACCCCATGAAATTCAGTTGACTATATTAAAGTATGGAATGCCTGCATTGAACTAAAACTATTAATGAATTTAACTTATAGTGAAAAGAATTGATATCATATTGTCAAAAAAAGTTAGATAGGACTGCATATTGTCACTTTTTCTGCCAAGTTAAATATTGAATATGTAATGAGAAAAATCAAATTGAATGAAAATAAATGTGGATTCAGAACTTACATCTGTATGTATTTATACTTTTCCCAAACTTTTCATTGCAATTTTGATCAGTTTAAATCTGTTATGAATGATTTGAAGAACCAAAAATTAACTTCTGTGACCGTCATAATCACATCATTATCTTCTTTGTATTCAGTCTTAACTTTTTTAATAACTGTCTTAAAATTTTTTCAGTTTTTTTTATAATTCTGCTGTCATCAATACATTTAAAAACAATTCTCGTCCATAAGTTCTGAATCCACATTTACTTTCATCCAATTTGACTTTTCTCATTACATATTCAATAACTTGATAAAGTGGCAATATACAATCCTCTTTAAACTTTTGTCAATGGAACATCCATTCTTTTCACTTTTTAAATGACTTTCTGATTTTTTAGTTTGTTGCAGCCATTTCTCTAAAAATAATTTAATAGTCAATTCGATCAATGCCTTACTGTATTCAATGAAGAATATTCTGAAATGTTTTCAGATATCCAGCATATATCAGCAATGATATATATCTCTTTTTATCTACTTTTATTCTGGGCTAACTAACCCTAATTCAATGCAATATGGGATATTATATAATAAATTTCAGACTCATTCTTTGGTATAAGAATATAATTTGATTTCTTTCAATGTTGGCTGATAACATAAGCACTGTGATACTGCAGCACCAGAAAAAAAATGCCCGATACTGCTCCTATAACAAATGTTAAAATATTTGTATGAAAAAATTTAAAAGATTTAACTATAAAATTACAAAAAAAAATATGGAGAAATAAAATTACTTTTATTTAGAATAGTTTTAACTAGAACAGTTGTTTTCTTACAATTATTTTATTCTAATGAAATAAATTTTATTTTTATTATGAGAATTGTTTATAATAAGTATTATAATGTTTTTATAAAATAATAGAGCAAGAAATGGCTATAAATTGCTGCAAAAAATGGAGAAAAATTATTTATGTTTAAACTAGAAGTGTTATGAGATACCCTAATTCTAAAATAAGGGACATAAAATTTATACTATGCGAGCTAAATTCAAACTAGTTTGATTTTTGCAAAATATAGACATACCTAGGAATGTACAGAGATGGATACTTCAATTTAAAAAATTCTATGAAATTAAGGCATATGAAAATTTGTAGCAGTATCACATATTGGTTGTATCAATTACTGATTAAATTAAATGGCAATGACATTTCATGCTTACAATAGAATGAAAGATTATAACCAACTTTTTTTTTAAATTTACAGTATTTCATATACAGAAATTGTAAAACATTCTACAAACTAATTTTACTTTGTTCTAATTTTTAAAAGAAAGAGGAAACGATATTTTTCTTTCTTCTTTTTTTTTTTTGCAGAATAATAATTTAATATACAAAAAAATTTTTTTTTTACTCTTTAGTTGTTTGATGATCTACAATTTTAAAAAAAAATATGGGTGATAAACTTTCATTTATTTATTAGAAGCAATATTTTTTTAAAAAATTTATTAATAATAAAATTATTATTTATAGGGTATCCGTTATTTTAAATAATCATAGAAATATGATGTTTCAAATATTACACATATTTTTGTTTATTTAATAAATAATAAACTTTATAAAAAAAAAATCAATATTGTAACATTATAAATATGATTTGTCAATATATAGAAAGTAATAAGTTTATATTGCCCCCCCCCCCCACATACATCAAGTTTTCACATAAAGATGTGAAACTGCCTATAGTTACTTTATTATAGTAGTAAATTTATTTTTAATTTTGTTTAATTAATTGTACAAATAAAATATTTAATGAATTTATAACTGTTAATCAAATGTTATGGTGAATTAACTTTTGGTTCATTTTGTCATTATACATTTGAGAATCAAAAAAATGTCTATTTCATTTAAGGGCAAGGTCCAGTCAAATTGTTATTTTTGGAATATGCTAAGAAATATGTTTCATATCATACACTACAAGATCATGTTTTAAAATAATCTAGTGTGTGTGTGCATGTAAGTATTTCACCATTATATATTAAACACTTTAAAAGTGTATTTCCTGAACAATTCGCAATTTTCTTTATCACAATTTAAAGTTAAAATATAGGTCTCTTCCTCTTCTACTGCTGTGTAGGATTATTTTGACAATTAGGAAATGTGGATGAAAATATAACAGTATATATATATATTTTTACCTGCTTATGTTTTCAATTTATAGATCAATTGTTAACAGACATTGCTCCAGTAATCCATTTTGAAAAACGGCTTTATATTTAAATTTAACATTGTAAGAAAAAAGTCTATATCTTAGCTTTAAACTGAAATAAAGAAAAACAAAATATAAATTTTTAAAGTATTATATATAATACTTGAGTATTTAAGTAAATTTTACGAACTATATAAATGTTTTAATTATTTATTTAAACTTTTTAAACTAAAATTATTAGAAATACATTTTTATATTATTTTCATTTTTTTAAAAGGCAAAGTAAAACATTTGATTGTTTTTATTTTTTAAATTATTTTTAGACTTTTTTTAATCTTTCAAATATTTTTAAATAAAAAAACGAGATAAAATTAGAGTTAGATATAACAAGAAAATTTAAATAAATAATTAAAATATATTTATTTTTTAAAAACGTATCACTCTTTCTGCAATATTATTGTTACTGAATGATATAGTAATGAATCTATTTTTCTAGTTCATTTTTTTCATTGTATTATAATTAGTATAAATTTCCTAGAGTGAACTTTGAAATGAAAAATGAATCCATTTCCATCTGCTATCCATAATCTTATGTGGATAGTAGATTAGACTATATTTATTAAAATAAATATTAAGTACATGGAGATATTGGTGCAGTCAACTCAGCTATAACTTATATTCACAAGGCAGAATTAATATATTATCATTTTAATAATTTTGCAAACAAACAAATAAATAATATATTATTAGCATTGTAATTTGAACTTTTCATCATATAAATATATAAAAAAATAACACAATAAAGTTGTTAAAATTTTTATTATAACTATCAAATACATAGCAGTATATATCTTTGTGTAATGTACATAAAAATATAGGAACTGATACTTTAAAAACATTTTTGAATCTTGAAATACAATTTCAAATTCACGTATTTTGGAAATATTTTACAAATTTATAACAATGATTAAGTTTGTTTTCACCACTACAACTATTTTGAAATAAATAATTTTTTTGCAAATGCCTATTTTATTTTCTACATTTTCATATTGGTAAAACAACACATTTAGTAATTTGTTGGTAAATCCCAAAATATTGCTTAGTGAAATATATAGCTAAAGATGCCATGAATATGTGTACATATATTAAAGGCTAAATAGGCTTACACTATGAAATATATATATATAAAAACAAAAGGCCAGCTAATAATCATGAAAGCTTATGGTCTTCATTTATGCCTTTCTAAACTTTATCAAACATATTCACAATTATAATACTACATACACATCAATTTATAATACAAAATAATTTGTATGTAATATGTGGGTATTTACAATTTGTATTTAAAGTGAATTTTTCATTAGTCATTGTTTTCTGTTATTAATGTTTGTAAACTGATCATTCTAAGTTATAATAAGTTTTACATATCTATTATTATATTAATTTTTAAAGTAAATTTTAATTAGTTATGAAACTGATTTATGATAATATAAGAGCTTAACATTACTTGTTTATTGAATCATAGAATATATTTTATATAATAATATTATTTTAGTGAAATGCAATTTTTAGGGGAATCCTTATAATGTATTCAAACTGCTATAATAATTTTTACCAAGGATTGGTGAAAAACAATAATAAATTTGTTGCTCAACTATTTGTTTTTTATAAGTTTGATTGTTTTGATGTTCTGATTGAAATTACAGAATTCCTTCTACAAATAAATATTGAAAAACAATGGGGAAACTTCTGGTATTTTCATTAAAAAAAAGTCATGCTATATCTGAATAACCACATTGCTTATAATCTATTATTTCAATAATAACCATTAAAAATTAGTTGTTACTGATAAATATTCCAATTTCTCAGATAAAAATTTCTGATGTAAGATACTGAAGTAGATCGTTTAAGTCAGCTTATTGAATTGACAATAACACCCCAACACATTCATTAGTGAGTTAAATATCTTAGGCTCTACAGGACAGACTGAATTTAGTGAGTACATGCAAATTGCACAAGTGTTTTTTTCACTCTTATCTACAATTAGTGTGTGTAGAGAAAAAGTAATTATTAACTGTTGAAATGTAATGTCAACAATGCATATACTATAGATGAATGACAATTATTGCGAAACTTGAAGATGGGAATGAATGAGTTGTAAATATTTTCTCTTTAGGACAAATTTCCATTTTATCTATTAAAAATTATTTGTTTTGAAATTCCCAATAAACCAGTAATTCTAAATATATTTTCCAAGCAGAATGGCTGATTTATTGTTAAGTGTTTCTCATATTCATCATCTACAACTTGGTAATAAAACATAAGATAAATTCTTTAAATAAACCCAATCAAGAAATTAATCAAACTTTTTTGAATACTTAGTTCTTGATTACACTGTTCTTGTCCAAGAAACTCTTTTGAATTGTAAAATTTGCCATCCTCATGTATTTTTATTAAAATACTGCATTAGTTAAGTCTGTACAATTTATTAAATGAGCAAGTCCAGGGTTGTGATTTTATAAAAAAATAGCAAGACAAAAATAGTGAATTTTAAAATGAACAGGGTTTTATTAAAAATATTAGATACACCCATTATATATGTATATTATCACAGTATGTGTGTATGCATTTATAAAGAAAAACTAAGGGACATAGTCTCCTATCATTTTTGGCATCCAATCCTCTCCCCTTCTCCAGGCAAGCAACAAAGCTTTTGGAAAAATATTTCTAACAATTTTCTTCAATATATATATAGGGTGTTTTTGAAATTCCAACAGTATTGTATTAAAGTTATATAAAATTAGAAAAGAATGATACTTATTACATACATATATGTAAGATTTAAAATATCCACAATTTAATGCATTATATAGAATCGTCACATGATTTTTTGCAAAACTTTTTAGGGTAGACATGTATTTCTAAGTTCTTTCTCTAAAAGCAGATTATTTAATGCCAAAGAAAAGTAAAATTCAAAGAATGAAATAACAAAGAGTCTATTATCAATGCTTTCAAATTATTTTTAAAAGACAAAAAAACAAACAAAAAAAACACTAAAAGATTAAAATATCTTAAGCTTTTCCAAACTTTCATCATGACATTACATAAAATTGTCATTTACTTTCAAATAACTCTAGAACATTTAATTTAAAGAAATTTTTAAAAATTAACTATAAATTACATTTATATATTTTAACAAAAACTATAAAATTACTTACAAAAGTAAGTTCTATTTTTTACTATAGATATTCTGTTTCTATGAGAATTTTAACAAGTTTGTTGTTTTTTATAAGAGTGGCCAGATAGAAATTTTACTCCCTTATTAACAGATTTAAATCTGTTTTTTTTTTTTAGTAAATTGTGTCACTTGCATCTATTTCCATTTCAGTTATGATTTTATATATGTACCGTAAATAAATAAAAAAATTATTACACAATAAGATGGGAGACTACTGAAATATGGGTTTAGATAAAACCTTCATGTGCATGGTTATTTTTGCAAATGTACTTTTAAATCTATTAAACAATATCTATCACTAGCATTTTTTTAAAAAGAAATTTACAGATCACATACAAAAATGTAGCAAGCCATATTATATCTTTGATACAGGCCTGTTATAAATAATTGAAAATTATGATTGAATATGATATTAAACTTTCTTCATATGTTTGTGTCAATTGATATTCATTATAAATTGGTTGATAATACAGTAATATGATGGTAGTAGTATAATATTTGCAGATATAAAAATATGGTTGATAAAATTTAGAAGAGCAAAGACGTAAATCTTACAAATTCTTATTTGGCTGCTGGCTTTACTTTTTTTTATGCTACATTAAATCATAAAAGATAATCTTCATATTATTAATAAATAAATTCCTCAATGAAGGTTTGATTTTTAATTATTGGTTTTATATTACATATAAAACATGATTAAATTAATAAAGCAATTAAAAAAAGTTTTAATATTTATTTTTTTTTATTTTGAATCCATTTTCATAATAGCAATAGTCAATCTATATTAATCATTTTTTATTTGTTTTCACCGGCTTTATAGTATTTGGTTTATATCTTTGAAAAAATGCAAACATATTTTACTAAGTATATATGAGGAAAAAATTAGTTTAAAAAATGCAACAGTTGTAAATGGAATAACAGATTTTCTATTATACATTGATAGGTACTTGATCACAATTTAAGTACAGATAGGCATTTTCAGTGGTATTCCAAGCAACAACTGCTTTTGAGAAGTATACTACTTAAGAGCAGCATTCATTGTGTGTGTGTGCAAGCAAAAGGGACTTTTTGTAAAGGAAACTTATAAACAACTTTTTTTTTTTAGATAAAAAATGTTTGTGACATCATGAAACAACATTTAGACTTTTATGATAATTTTAATAAAATGAAAAAATAATAGACCAAAGTTTCAATGCTTGATAATTATATCATCAACAGTTATATGTGTTTTAAATTATCTAATTTGTTTTACTTTTTATAAGCATTTATAATCTATTTACTAATCTTTTCTTTTTACTAAAAGCTTGAAAGTGATAAATAATAAAAAGAAAAAAATAATTATAGTTAAATTAAATCTGATGTAAATAGTATTTTTAAAATTATGTCACTATATTTAGAATCTGAAAATATAACTTTGTTGTCTTTGGTTTATTTTGAGATAATTAATATTGCAATATTTCATTGTATTTAAATATTGATTCATATCACAGAACATTCTCCTTCTAATATGAGGATGCTCTATGATATGATTATACTCCTACATGTTAGATATTCAAGCAGTGGTAAAAGTTAATTATGAGTGGTTGAAATTAGTAATATTAAATTTTGAAAAATATAATGAGGGACATTTTTTCACTTTTAGTGACAATAATTTCGAAAATATTAAAAAATAATAAAAACAAATATTACTAACATGCTGTGATGAAGGATTTATTACACACACACACATATATATAGGTCAAACCTTGGTAGTATGAAATATTGGGATTTTACTCTTACCCTTCCTCCCCAATAAAAAAAAAAACAACTTTTTAATGGTGATTAAAATCTCTTGCATATATAGTTTTTTTGTGCATTTTTATCTAAATATATAAGTATATTAGTTCATTGGAGGATAATTGTATTGACTGATAAAATGTAGTCAGAAGATTCATTTGCAAATTAATAAAATTGTAATTTCTTCCACTTAATGTTTTATTATATAGATATATCATTTCTTAATTACGACAATTTTATTTTAATAATAATATATAAATATATATGAAAGAACCATTTAACCATTTAATATATTTTCATGTACACAATGACTTTTTCAATTTTTAAATTTAGGTCTATTCCAAATCTTTGCTATGATAAGTCATTTTCTAAGCTTGCTATAATGATCATTAACAATTCTTGAAATCCTTACTATATTTTAAGTATAATAAAAAAAAAATTGACAATTAAAATATAATAACAATTGCTTATATACAATTTAAATTATTTCTTAGACTAAAAAAAAAAAATCTGAAGATGGTTACATTAAATTCATTCAATCTTAAATTAGCAGATTCACATCAACATTTCTTATCATTTCATTTTAATTTCATAGAAATATATACTGTTTTGTTGTTACCTTTTCATAAAATCTGAAGCAAATATATATACTTTAAAGATTAACAATATGATAATCACTAAAAGAATGTAATATTTGAATAAAACTACAGTTACTCTAAAGAGTGAGTTTGTACATCTAAAAGCAAAAAAAAAAACAGATCATCTTCATAATATCATGTATCCAAGAAAAAAAAATTTACAAGCCTATACCTTATATTCTCTTAAAAGACATTCGTTTTAGGCATTCAAAAATATATATATTTTTTAGAAAAAATATAATAATTGGAAAGACACAGAGGTAGATACACATATGTAATTTATTTAAAATTTTTTATAGATAATATTAAAGAATAAATGTTTTTATCATTTGAGACAAATGTAAGTCTTTCATCTTTTTATTTTTTATAGTATCAATGGAGTTTTATAATATATATATATTTTTGACTGTGTAAAAACATTTTTTTTTTCTTTGTGAAATTTTGCAAAGCATATTTTCTCACTCAAAACTAAGAAATAAAGCAATAAGAATAAGATGTTGCATTAAATAAGTATAAGAAAAGGAATATAATTCTTATATTTAAAAACCTATGTCAAAACATTTGTCAAATTGAATGGAGTTTTGTTCTATAATTTTTTAAAAACAATATATATATAATTTTGAATGAAATTCTATATATAAGCATATATACATGGCATGAAGAAAAAATACAATATCTACATTTTAATTTTTCGCTGAAGAGAAATTAGCACAAAGACTGTTTCAGCTAAATTAGTAATAGTAATTCTTGTTAAAATGCATCTCTTTCCATATCTTATAAAAAGCAGTATCTTTCTTCACCTAAGAATAACTAAAAACCCATTTATTATCTAACATGGGATAGTTAATAGTGCTGGTTATTTATTGGCGATATGATAATTTTTTGCTGTTTGATTCTCAGATCATGGGCAAAGTAGACAAACACATTAATACTACATTATGAAGCTAATAAAAAGCTTTACATGATATTTATTTATAAATTATTCCAACTATTTAACTTTTTAACATTTTTAATAATTCATTTAGAATAAAATATATTGGCTTTTATTATATGTCTTTATGATGTTTTTAAATCGTAATCTTTTTTTTTTTTTTTTGTAGATTTAAAAAATAATATATGTAATGTAAATCTGAGCAAATACTGATATTTGTTTGTTTTAACAACCATAAGATATTTTAACAATTTTGCATGTCAAAAATGTTAAATAATTATGTAATTATTTTTTTGTAAAAAAGCATCACTTATAATTGACAGCAATGGATTTTCCATTATATATGCATATATTTATAACCGATCAGAATTGTGGATATTTAGTGCACTTCTAAGCAAACACAAATCTATTAGAAAGCTGCATCCAGCTTAAAAAAAATCAAACCATTACTCTATCAATATAAACATGTATTTAAGGTGAAAATGCCTTCATTAGATGGGTCAAAATTTTGAATACTTATAAATATACTATAACTGTTGATTCTAATTATTATTTACGTATTTAAAACAGCATTTGATTTTAAAGTGTGAAATAATACATTTATAAATCAATATATGTATGATATTTTTGTTCATGATTGTGCAGATTTATGCTTAGGAGCCACAATTTTGATTGGTTACATAAACTCATAGCATAGTTCTTACTTATTATATATGTATCTAAGCAACTTATTTCTTTCCAAATTTATCTCACTAAATATATAAATAACATTGATGCAATGAAATTTTAGTTGTAAATTGATATTAACCTACTAATAAAAATATCTGTATTATTATCATTTAAAATATGCTCTACATGATTTAGTGCAAAGTATTAGACTCTGGAATGTAAGGTCCTCAGATTGATTCCAGTTCTAGTGCTAGTAGCGCTCAAATTTTTTACGAATTTTGGAATAATAAAGACATTAAATTATTTATTTAAAATATTAGAAAATAGATATAGATAATAATAATGATAAATTTATCTATAATCAGTTTTGTTGTTTATCAATAGTGATCAGACTATTTTTAAAAGTAATTATTATCAATTTAACCTGAGAAGTTTTAACAAAAATGGGGTATTTTTATTTTTTAGTGAGAAAATATGCAAACAGTGATAAAGTATAGAGCTATGTACATTTTTACTTAGAACAAAAATATGTAAAATAAAACTTTAAAAAATTCATATAAAAGAAAAAAAAAACAGTCAATAAATTAACAAACATTAAACTATATATGTGTAAATATATATTTATGTTATGCATGTGTGTGTATGATTATCAGTTTATAAACATATACACACCCAACAGAAAGTAGTTCACTTCTGTCTGCTAAGTTTGTATATCGCAAACTGATTAAATACTGTAAATTATATGAGGTAGTTCTGAGTTTATAAGATGACATCTAGGTCATGTTCAGTAGTTGTAAGTTTTGTTCTAATCTCCATGTCAGAAGTCATGGAACTAAAACAAAGTCTAGGACTACTTGAGCAATAAATATTCAATGCTTAACCATCCATCAATATAATACAGTATTTAACCACATAAGTATATGTATACACACATATGTACATATATGCAAGTATATACAATCTATGCAGGAAAATATTCAAGATTATAGGTAGTTCCATTTTGAAGCAGGTGCTGTAAGTGATATTACATTTTTTTCACAAAACTGTTTTCGTGGCAAGTGTTCCTACAATATAAAAATAAAAAGGTTACTTGTTGTGAAATTAGGTATAAAGTAAAATATATTTCATTCGTGAAAACATATACATACATATATATAACTACATTTGTATGTTTAAGATAAAAGTGAATATAATCACATAATAATTTGAAAATTAATAATTGCTAAAAAAAAAATTCAAATAATTTCTGTAAAGACTGACAAATGCTTATATTATTTTTGCTTTTCTTTTATTATAAAAAGTGTTTTACTAAGATTTTAAATAAAATAATGAATATTTATTTAACTATATGTTAGACCACCTTAATTATTGTTCCACCATGTTGATTATAGTTTATTATCTTAGTCGCTAGGGTGCATGTGTGTATTTCAACTTACAAATGAATCGCATAGAACTTAAAAGTATTAAAGAAATTTTTTTGTAACATCTTCCCTGATTAAGATATTTATATACCTTTTACAATGATGTGTTTATTTTCTTGTTTTAATTAATCATATTAATGTGATCAATCATGAGTTAAATTTTTATTAAAAAATTATGAGTAAAATAAATTATTTAATTTCAATAAACAATGGATCTCCATAAATAATAAAAAGTCAATATACCTTCCATGAAAGGATCAATAATATGAATTTTGATGGTTATGTGGTGCCTATATGAGTCAAGCTTGCTCAATGCTGGTGAAATTTTAGATTTATATTTTCTGAGAAACTGAATTTTTGTAGAATCTCTCTAATGAAATATCATGGAACTTTGATGGAAGGGCCAAGAATATTGGCAGTAATGATTTAGAGGTTGATAGCTGCTTTTCTGAGAATTTATTAAATTTTCCAGAAAATTCACATACAAGGGGTACCAAAAGTAACCGGAATTTTGTAATAAAAAATTGTTGATTTATTTTTAAGCATTATAAATTGAATCTCCTTCAAAATATTTTCCATTTGATGCAATACACTGGTTTATTCCCCATTTGGCACAATATACTGGTTTAAATGTGATTTCTATTTTTCGGAGCAGTTCTTAACAAAGTGATGCTTTTTAATGCCTCCTCATTTTTCCACACTTCTTACAAAACCACAAAACATTTTCCTTTGAGGCATTTCGTAATTTGAGGATGTTGTGTTTGCACCCATGTACATTAATATATAGTGAGACTC
Organism: Epiperipatus broadwayi; assembly: GCA_028023455.1. Lineage (NCBI taxonomy): Eukaryota > Metazoa > Onychophora > Udeonychophora > Euonychophora > Peripatidae > Epiperipatus > Epiperipatus broadwayi. Next base: position 7,977,267 of record JAQFVV010012393.1, on the reverse strand, counting down.
TCCACACCCAACATGCTAACAACAGAAAGTAATTCATTTCTGTCTGCTGAGTTTATAAAGTGACATCTAGATCATGTTCAGTAGTTGTAAGTTTTGTTCTAATCTCCATGTCTTCGTATTCAGAAGTCATGAAACTAAAACAAAGCCTAGAACTAGTTGAGCAATAAATATTCAATGCTTAACCATTCACCAATATAATACAGTTTTAATCACATAAACATATGTCTATACACACATGCACATATATATTTCCACTTTTCGGAGCAGTTCTTAAGCTCTTGCAAAGTAATACTTTTTAACGCCACCATTGTTATTTTTTTCACTTCTTCCAAGACCGCGAAACAATTTTCTTTGAGGCATTTTTTAATTTGAGGGAATAAAAAGAAGTAACATGGAGCAAGATCAGGTGAATATGGCAGATAGTTAAAAATTGCTTTATACTCAAGGATTTGTGTAGTGGTGTGTTATCATGATGAATCCACCATCCCCCATTTCACCCCAAATCGTAAGTAAAATTCTGGGTTAACAGTTTGACCACTAGAAACATATTCTGAATAAACAATGCCATTTGCATAAAAAAAAAAGAAATTAGCATTGACTTGACATTGGATTTCACTCGCTGTGCTTTTTTTGGGAAGTGGTAAATTTGAAGTTTTCTATTTACTTGATTGCTGTTTTGTCTTGGAATCATAAGCATAGCATCAGCTTCAGTCACCAGTAATAATCCTTGACAAGAGGTCAGGGTCTATTTTCAAATGCCCTTTTAATTCACGACATGCATCCACCTGCAATTGCTTTTGATCAGCTGTGAGCATGCGAGGCAAATTGCTGTAACTTTTTTCATTCATAATTTGATGCTTAAAATTCATTAGCAGGAACTCCAAGATATATCAGATAAATCAACAAGTTCCTCAATTGTTCAGCGATGGTCTTCTAAAATCAGTTCACGAATTCTCGCAATGTTTTCATTCGTTTGAGAGTCACCCTGAATGATGTTTGCCTGCAACTGAAAATTCGCTATTACTAAAGCGGGAAAACCATTAATAAATTTGTGATTTTCCCAGAAGAGACTTCTTTTAAGCTTTTTCAAGCATTACAACAACTTCCCTTTCTGTTTTCCCTAACAAAAAACAGAATTTCACCACTGCATGTTGTTCAAACTTTTCAACCATAATAAAAATCGACAAATATGCAAAACGCACTTTACAAAAAAAAATGTGCTATGTGGCACTATGATTTCACGCAATGACATCATTTGATAGATTGATACAGAAAGGTTACTGCAAAAAAATATCTAGCAGCAAAAGTATGAATAACAATTCCGATTTCTTTTGGGTATCCCCTTATACTCTTTGAGAAATATAACTGATTGTATTAAGAAAAAATTGGCATTACCTTTTTTGATTATAATTAAGCCACTAGCATAATTTAAATTGATAATGTTTCTATACAAGAAAGAGATGAAAATGCTGGGCTTTAGATTTCTTGATTTCATAAGATTCATATGAAAACTGAAAAAATCCCAAGATAATAGGAATTTGAGCAATGTTTCTAATAACTGAGAAAATTGAGAGGTTCTAATGACATTTTTAATTGATGCTAAAGAGTTCTTAATGTAATAATAAGTGTATATACACTATGTTAAATGTTGATCAGGTCATGATTTGAATAGCTTGAAGGCAATTCGGTTTTGGTTGAGCATGAGAGCCATTGGCCATGCTTTTCTACCTACCACAGCCAGTGTCATTTGCTCTGAAATGAACGATATCAAACGCAAAGTCAGGGAAGCTTACTACATTGTAAGCGACCCAGCAGCAATCAATAGAAGAGAGGCCTGCTTTTCTCTGTCTCGAAAATGGTCTATGTAACATCTTCATATACATTTGCATTAACATTACAGTTCTTAACCAAATACAAGTCACCATGAATATGGGACTATAAACTGTCCCGAAAGTGCTTGGCGGTAACTTTTAATAATTTTATTTATGTTTAATTAAGCTTCATTATCTGTGCGCAGAGCACATATATATATTAATTGATTTCAAACACTAATGAAGTAAAGCCTTAACTATTTCAATAATTGTTATGTGAATTTGGAAGTTTGGCATTGTCTAAAGCTACCTTAAGTCTAATTGAATGACAATTCCACCAGAGGTGATCATCTTTAACATTCCTGACAGTTTTATATAAAAAAAAGTTTGATGTAAAACATATGACAATCAATTTGGCTTTCAGAATTGAATGAACATGCTGAAACATAACCCAAGGCAAACATTTTTGCATGAAAATCTTCAACAAAGCTGGACTAGAGGTCATTCAGTAATGAAAACTGATTCCCCCATCTTTTTTTTATTCAGGAAGAAAAATGTATTTTTTTATGTTAAGCATACATTAATATGCTAAGGATTATATTTTTCACAAGAGATGTAATAAGATTGTTGCTGACAGTTTTAAACTGAGCTACAGTCATATTAGCATTCTTTTAAAGCCATTATAGAAAGAGGTTTTTGAATATGTATATTAATCTTATAATTTGAACATAAAAAGGCCTTAGGTTGATCAGGATTGAATCTAATTCCATGAAATGTCATTATTGGATGAATTTCTTTTTGAAGTAATTCATGATTGCTTAATTAACTTGGTTATTCAATTAGGATGAATCCATTATCTGTTATAATTGTGTATATTTTATCAGTCAAAGCTAGGCAATTTAGCAAAATTAAAGGACATTACAGATAAGTGGAGAACTTAGATTCCAAAGCTAAACATATTTGAATGGATCCCCAGTTGAGAAATATGCATAAAACCATGCTGACAGGAATGTGCGTCTGCAGCATGATATTATTTAAAAGAAATGATCCTTGTCCAGTACAGGATTGTGCATCTGTCTGGCAAAGTAATCATATATATAACATTAAAAAAGGAAATGCTTCGTATGGAGGAAGAGCGGTCCTTGCCGTCTTACAGTCCCTAGCCATAGAGCAAAAGGAGATCGATGGCACGGGAAATACATCCATTGCAATGCGATGGCTACACCTCTGGACCATGCATTCATTTGGGCACGGTGCTCTGTATGCTAACATGCTTCACATTACATTGATATAAACACCTACCTCCACCAGAATTGACTCAACTATGAAACAATCTGAAATTAATCCTTCATGACCTAACTCCAAACTTAACATCTCTATGCAGCCATCTACACCCAACTTTAAATTTAATAAGTTAATAAACAAAAAATAACTAAAAAGAAGAATGGAAATGATTAAAGCAAACGTTATAAAGAAAAAAAAATTATTAACTGATCTAGAGTCCTATTTCTGGTCAAATAAGAGTTCACTTAGTTATATATTTTTTTTCTTTCTTTACGAATTAACATTTATCAGAGAGATATTTAAAAGATTGAAATTGACAACAAAAGTTTATGCTTTCTGTTCGATCTTGGTGATTCCTCCAGAATTCATCTGGTTTATGAAATCCCTCGCTGATCATATTATTTGCTAAAGTTTCTTAGGAGATATAACTGCTACAAGCCATACTTTCTGGAACTGTGGTCGGGAAGGCCGCCTCACCCGGCGCAAATATCAGGAAACTAAATCTCGTGTCAGACTCCTTCATCATGAAGTCTGCACTATAGCTAGCTGTCATACATAGATTAATAGTCAGATTAATTAAATGTAACTGCTACAACCCATACTTTCTGGAACTGTGATCGGGAAGGCCGCCTCACCTGGCGCAAATATCAGGAAACTTAATCTCGTGTCAGACTCCTACATCATGAAGTCTGCACTATAGCTAGCTGTCATACATAGATTAATAGTCAGATTAATTAAATTCCATTCTTTCGTCTTTTATAATTTCTGGCCTCCCTTATCACAAATTCTCCGGATCAATCACACATGACATCATTTGTTCTTACATGTTTGGATGCTTTCCTTTCTGGCCCGTGCATGGCTTGGTGCTTGCATTGGTCAATCTGTTTCAGAGTGGGAAACACAATCTTTAATTTTTTATCTCTTATCAAGGGCTCGTTTGCTTTAGATACAATTAATAGAACAATCATTTCCATTCACTAAGATTTAAACATGATTTACATTTTTCTATTTTCTTTTATATTACTTTTAACAAAAAAAATATTAATTAATCTGTAGATCTTTACTTTTTTTTACATTTCTTACTTTTAAATACTTTTTTTTAAAAATAGTTTTCCATTTGTGCAATTATATATATGTTAAAATAACTATTTTAATTTTCTTTTACGTTTTTTTTAAATATATATTAAGGCTATAACCAAATCAATTTTATATAAGATTCATTTTCCCCTTTTATTTTAATTTTAAAATAATGTAGCAGCATATGTATACCGTTATTAATATATATTACTTCATTAAAGTTTAATATATAATGTCATCAGGAGTACAGTTACGAAATTGATATTGATTTTGTCAGGTTTTCTTATTACTCCCTTAAGGTTTTATCTATATATTTTTTTTTATTGCTTTAGTATATAACTTTATTTTTTTGAGATACATTGTGTTAAAAGTATACTACTAACATCATAGGAGTTTCAATTATTTGTTTAATCATGTGTATATATAGTTGGATCTAGCATTTTCATTAAAACACAATAACAATCATTACAAGATTATGAAATTGATATCAATTTATTATTATTTTTTTTTTTACTTTAATATATAATTTAATTTCTTTGAGGTACATTGTGTTATCACAGGAGTTTCTGTGATTTGTTTAATCATGTATATATGTGGGTGTTGATCATTTTAAAGCAATCTGTATATGTAAAAGTTTTAAGCTTTTGAATATAGGATGTAAATATACTCATAAATTGACAAAGGATAGTTTTTGTTCAGAATAAATAATCAATATTTTCTAAAATTAAGATTTCAAAGAAATTTGAATTTAAATGGTAAAACATAGGGAAATAAAAACTTAATAATTATCTAGAATGGATATTTATTAAAATAATATTTAACTATGATATTTAGAATCAATTTGATTGCTAATGTGTTGTGTTATTATTTGCATTTAAAATACATTAAAAGTAAAATTAAATATTTCTAAGTAATAATGGTTTTACTTCATGAGGGTCATCAGCATCTTTTCTTGGCAATGTCCTTTTATGAATATTTTTGAATACTTGTCCCTCCATGGCCACTAAAGGCACACTAGCAAGTAAACCTGTAAAATTATATTCAAATACGTATGTATAAATAATTTGCTAGGAAAGCATGTTTTATAATTGTAAGAAATAAAAACATACTTAATATATATTTTATGATAATTATGTGGGGGTAGGATGAAGAATGAAAATTTGTTTTATCAGTTATTACCTGCACCACGATAGTGAGACAATTGTTGATAGACTTGCTTCATTTTTTCAACATTGACTCGACTGGCTTCTGCATGGTTGACCATTGGGAGTGGATAATCTTTTCCAATAATGCATTTGGCTGATTTTTGAACTGCTTCAGGTGCATTCCATGGTTCATAAATGTATTTTGAAGGGAAATTTTTCAAAGTGGGCAAATATTTTCTGAAACGAATGATAAACATACAATAACATATCAAATATTTAAAATTTAGTATTAAAATATAACATTAATATCTTATTTTTACAAAGACTAATACAGAATTCTTAAATATTCTTTCATAATATCATAAGTTATATCTCTTTAATATATTAATTATGTAATTGTGTTATATGTATACTTATTTAATTTGATGAGATTTATATAACATAGAATTAATCATAACTAAAATATATTTGAATATATGGTAATTAATTGTGTAAAAGGCAGCACATTTATAATAGTGAAATTCATAAAGAAAATAACATTTCTCAGAAGTAACTATGTACTGATAGTTATATTTTTAAAAATGAAATTGATTATAATTTCTGTTTATCTGTAAAGCAAATGAAATATGCTTAATATAAACAAGATTCTGGCCTATTGTAATTTATGATTAGGAATAGATGATGAATGGGATTTCCTTGAAAGCTATGAATCTTGTTTGTTATAATTTTCAATTTATCTGTTATATATAATAACTGATTATATTTTATTTTTCCAATTTTCATTCTTAATATTATAAGTTTTAGCTCTTTACTGTATCAATTGTATAATATATTATGTTATAATGTATGCATATTTAATTCAGTTTGTGAGGATATACCCAATGGAATTAATTAAATTCCTATACTAACTAATCTATATTTGTGTATTTGCTTATTAATTGTGTAAAAGACAACACTTTATATATGTTTATTCTAATGATAAGATTTATAAAAGTAAAATTGATTATATATATGCTTATAACTTGAGCAGCATATTTGACAATTGAATATACTTCATTTTTCACATTTTAATATAAAGCAAATAAAATCTGCATAATACAAATTAAGATAGAAGCCTTTTTTGGTTTGGTACAGCTGATAAGGACTGTTTCCTTGAAAATGTTTGTGTAAATCTTGTGTTATCTATCATAGTTTATAATTCAGAATTTGGCTATTTTACGAAATATCTAATACTTTACTTTTACAATGAGCTAAAAGAGTGTGCTTAAATGCTAATTGTTCTTAACAAATTTTATATAAATAAATATTGATCAATGGTAAAATAATAGATTCAAGAGTTGGAAGTTAATGAATCAATTCCACCCTGAAAAAGTAAAAAAAAAAAGTTAGTTTGTTCAAATGAGTGGAACTATTGTGCCCATCCTAGCATTCTGGTACTTCACTCGAAGTGGACCATATGATTATTAATTTACATAATTAGTATTGGTATACAATAATAAATTTTATAAGATTAATTCCAGTTTGATTTTATTACATATATATTGATATTAAACAATATCTAAATAATAAGAATATATCATTGACCAGAATAGTGTATTAGTGATATTGATATTTAAAAAATATGAAAAAGATATTAGAAATTAATAAATCTTATTATTTTTCTATAAATTATGTATACTTACTAAGATCATTACAAATTATTTGTGAAGAATTTTGTTCTTAAGTCAACAAAAAGGACAAGTTGGACATAAAGATAAGCCTACCTCCAAATATTATGGAAAATTTAAAATAAAACAAAATGAATGTATGTTGGATTTCTGCAATAGTTAAAGTTTTGGAACATCATGATATATACTCAGAATGGTCAAATTCAATAGAATATTTATCAAAATTCAACAATAATAATTAGATTCTAGTATCATTAAAAAGATCAAGATTGAGAAAATTGAAAATATATTGTAGATTAAAATGAGAAGTAAATAAAGTAAAAATAAACAGATACTTATGTCATCTAAATTTTGCTGATGGTATGGTTGATTTTTATAATCTTCAAAGTTTCTGGAACTCTTATAAGAGTTATCAGATATAAACAAAACAAAAAAAAAGGTAAGATTAAAAGATAAAATGCTAAAAAAATCTGAAACAATATCCAATGAGTTTTCAAAAAAGAATGAAAAGATCAATGGTAATGAATTAGAATAATTATGATAAATATCTTGATCAAATTATTAATATAAATGACAATATAATAAAAGAAATTAATAATTATTTTTAATAAAAAGAATCAGATTTATAAATATTCAATTAACTTATATGTATCAGATCCTTGGTGTGCAATTTTTTTAAAATAATATGGTTATTAAAGACATTTCATTTCTGTCTATAATATCTAATTTTGAGTGTTGAAAATATTTTTCATTTCATCTCCAAAGCAGTAAGGATAATAATTGTTGCCATATTATTTCTTTTAGAATAATTTCTGTTCAACAAAAATCTCTTGATAATCATTGTCATTGTTAGTAGCTTTAAACTTGTAATGGTTTGGCGAGCAATAGCAAATCACCACTAATAATGATAAAGCAATTATCATTATAGGTTATATATTATACTGTTTAATTATTCTAACCTCCCTTAGAGCAGAGAACAACATAGATACATGCATTACACAATAATTAAATGATTGTTCAATGCTTATCTAAAAAAGTAAATAAATGCAAATGATGCCATTAATGTATGGAGGAAAATTGGAGATGTCTTTCATAGGTTACAAGTTATCAAACTATATTGATATAGATTAATTGTGATATGATGTAAAATATCTTCTAGTCAGAACTTTGCATAAAACGTAATTATAATCACTGAAATTTTTTCTATTATTGTAAACCCATCTATTTATTTCCATTCTATTGCCAAACCATTCTCAAATCAGTTTTGATATATTCCCTTGTATCACATTTTAATATTTTATCATCATATTTATATTCTCAACATAAAAGCCTAAAAAAAAATCACTACCTCACTCACTCATTTCTCTTTTATGTTTATATAAGAATTTAAAAAATAGCATAATCTATATTGCAAAAATTTTCTTTTAGAATGATTAAATAGAAACAGATCAGGGAGTCTGCAGATATTAACTATTTTGCAATTTATTGTTGCTAAATATATCATCAAACATACATAAAAATATCTAGAAATTATTAGTATATACTTCAGTAATAAATTGACATGATCTTAGTTTTGGATATAAGTAACTGAAATACTATAAAAAAAGAATACCTAATATAGTCACCATTTGGATCTACTTTCTGACCAAATCGCACTGGACAGTAGCAATGAAAAAATTGTTGAAGAAATGAACTGCAGGAGAGCCACATCCAGCTTCCAGCATTAACACTCCAATCTGCATCTAATAATAATTCCTCAAACACCTACAGAAGATAATTTATACTTTAAAAATAATTCACAATAAAGTGATCAATGTATCTACTGTATATGTAACAAAAGACAAAATGTAACAACACAAAAGTATTAAATAAAACAGTACAACATTTATCAATATCGACAAACACATTTTTTGCCCTTCCCTGAACTACATACAACCCCACATCAAAATGATTTTTGGTGGGGTGGAATGGAGATCAAATAGAAATTCTTTATAATGTCAATAATAAAACATAGTTTAATATCTGAAATAAAATTTATTAGTTCATTTTTAAATAAGATAAAAAGGATTGAAAAAAAAAATGTATATGATTCAATAAATGTAAAAAATAAGCCGATTATTGTTAAAAATATGCAGTATGTATAATGGCTTAAAATTAAAAAAACATGATGAAGTAAAAAGCAATGCAATCTAGACAAAAATTGAAGCCACTTAAAAATATTGATTTTGTGACTTTTATTTTCATTTGCTTTTTTTTTTTCCATTATTGTAAATTCCTTTGGGAAACAGAAAAGTGAATCATGGAACAGTATTTTTGTATCTTTACTAGGATTAATTCTGAGAAAGTGCAAAAATACTGTAACATAATTTGCTGGCAAATTATTAAACCTTGACAGGAATTTACAATTTATGCATTTATCTCTCACTCTTTCTCCCTCCACCTCCAACCTTATCCTTGGACATCGTGCAGTCTCGGACCGCAGTACACAGTAGAGAATGAGTGCGCTTAGTTTGGCAGCAAAAAGAGGGGCACTTAAAGGCCGCTAAACTAATCGCCCCACTGTCCACATTGCAATGCTCTCGAGAGCACACCATCTCCATTTAAGTAATAAACAGCCTGCTCTGCTACGACGCCATATAGTACTACTACTAAAAATATTTATCAGGGCAGTGGTGTTCCTTCTATCAGAAACTAAATAACCCTATGGTGACGCACAATCCAACATATAAAACACAGATTATGTAGATTGTGAGCACCCATTATCATCAACACCAAAATGTGTACAGGAAAACATCTCTACAATAACTTTAATCTGTTTATAATAGACATTAAATACATTTTATAGAATCTACATACTACTTAGTTGTTTTTTTAAAGAAAATTGTTTAATAAATAATAATTTGACTTATCATCATTACTCATTAAAAATACAGATCAGATATAAATATAAAATTCTGATAAGAGAATTAAGAAGAAAAAAAGAAATTATGTAAGTAAATAAATAAAAAGAAATATATATGAATTAAATGGTATACAAACAAATTTTCGCTTTGTAATAGTTAAATATAAAGGTTTATAAAAATAAATTAGAAGTAGATGAGTGGCATTTAAAGATTTTTATAAATCTATGATGAGAGAGTTAAATAAAATAATAAATTAATATAGCAAAATTAATAAAGAGGCAGACTGATAAATCAAATAATATGCAAACAAAACTATAAAATGTAAATAGTTTTAAAAAGGTTTATAGATCTCTGGAAATTTAATATTATAAATAGACTATGAAATAAACAAAGGAAATTGTATATGTAAATAATTAGATAAAATGATTTTGATATGTTTTAAATTGTAAATAATAATGTAAATATAGAAATTAGTTTTTATTTTTAAATATTTGTTCAACAATTGATTCATTTTACAGATTAAAATGTTACTTAGAGTTAACATGTCTGTTTTGTTTTCCTTGTACCAGATTAGTTTCTTCAAAAGGATATCCACTGCTCTGATGTGTGGTAGCACTAGAGGGCAGCGGAATCAGAGATGACTGCTTACTTATTCAGAAGTCATAGAGACATTGATGACATAAAAAAATTATAAAAAAAAAGATCTCCTAATAGAAGTTAAGGCAATGGAAAATTAATTAAAACATGTTGGCTACAACCTACCATAGGACCCACTTCTAATAAAAACATAAGATTCACAAACCAAGTTAGTGAATAGCGAAATGGCCCCCACCGTGGATGCAGACTCCGTTGCTGCTTGGGCAATTGAACCAGAGAGTGGCGAACTCATTCTTCACTGAAAATCTGAGGAAAATGTGCTCAGAAGGTAAAGGGTTTTGTTTAAGATGAGAGTTTTCAAATTGCATTACAAATATAAAATAAAACTAATAAAATTAAAAAAAAAAAATTAATTAAAAAAAAAAAAGTTAAACGTTTTTGATGATAAATGGTAATTAATAATTTGCAAGCCAGCAAGATATATGTTTAGTAATAATAATAATAGATTAGCTATGACTTAAGGTAACCTTAGAACATTAAATATTTATTAATTTACATCTGCTTCAGCTATGCATACAAATACACATGTAAATTAGTAATCATTTTAAATTCTAGTGGTTAAAAAAATTTTTTTATCATAGAATAGAATAAAAACAACAAATTACATTTTCTAAAATAGTTTGATAATTAGTGCTATATTTATTTTATATAAATGTTGCTAAGAAACCTGCTCCTAAAGCAGGATCATTAACTAAGGAATTGTATGAACAATTAACAAAACACTTTTTCATCACTAATGATAATTTGCAAATTTATTTTTCACATAACTCTCACAAATTATTTTAATATCTAGCATTCAAAATTCATTATAAAGCAACAAGCCATATAGTTTGAAAATGCTTATATGTATATGTAGAAAAATAAAGTAAAAATATTTTGCTGTGTATCCCTCTAAATGGAAGCAGTGAAGGAGAAGATAACCAGATTAGATGACTGCCAATTGCCATTTACTTACTAATCAATAAGCAGATGGTTAGCAGGGTTGCTATAAGTCAATTTTCCTGAAAAAATTTCCATATGTGTTTGGGAATCCTGAGCAATAAAAAAATTTCAAAGTTCTCCAGGGTGAAGGCTTATCAGATAATTTGGGAAACAACAAAAGAAAGGCAATTTTAAAAATAACCAAATAACTTACAATTTTTGTAAACTGAATAAGAAACTTTCTTGAAGAAAGACTTAATTTAAATGGGATAATTAAAACCTGGAAGTTTGAAAAATCATTATAGAAATTTTGCAATAGGTCTTTGTGCATATGTATTGGAGTGATTTATATTGTCATGATACTATCGTGGAGGTATTCTAACAATGCTATCTAATGCCCAATAACTAAATTAATGCTTATATAATAACAGTAAGTGAACTTAGAGACCATTACTATCTAAGACTATAGTCTTAAAGTTTGTGATATTGACATTTAGAGTTTTTATAAATATTTAACTCTTTAGCTTTCTAAATTATAAAAATTTTTAAAATCGTATGAATAAATTTCAGATTGAATAAACAAAATGTATACAAAATATTTATTTATATCTATACTTCCTATAGCACCAGATTTGCAATTTGATGACAAATGTAATAATCAGCATATCCAAAAATATAAAAATCAAAAATTCAATATATTATTTTAGCAATCTAAATGATCAACTATTGATAAATAATCAAATAATGCCAGAGGATAACATTTATTGAAACGATATATTGGGTAATTTAAAGTGTCATATGACACCCCAACATAAATTTTCTATTCCAGTGATATAAATAAACTCATTCAGTTGAAATATCCGTATTTATATTTTTTTCAAGAAAAGAATATAAATGAAAAAGCCTTGAATAATAAATTTATTACAGGAAGTGTCCTTTATATTAGAATTACAAAGCTTTTTATATAATTTCTCTGTGTAGTTTAGTGCAGTGATACAGTCAGACTACAGTATACAGTTCTGAGATCGATTCCAATTCTGGTGTTTGAACTTAAGTTATTATTTGGCATAGTGATATCTTTATAATATATAATCATGTGCTTGAATTAAGTATAAGACTTTTACTTTACTGAATAATAAATGAATGGTTTATTGCTCAGTAGTTTATAAGAAATTCCAGCACTTGAAGTTATTAACTTCCAATCCATGAATCTTTAGCTTCAGAATCCATCATTCTACTACTACACTAAAGATATGGGCAATTTGGCTTAATAACGAGTGATTATATATACTTATATGCATATGAATGTCTAATATTTAAACTTTTTTGTTTTATATATATAAATCGTAAATGTCCTCTCTTTAAAAACTGATTAAGTAATTTGGCAATAGTGTTTAATAACAAATGATCATCATCAATTGCAATTTGCCATTGTTATGTAAAATGTCTAGATTTTAAAAGCTCAAAGTAATCTTTATTTTTTAAGATTATTTGTATGATTATAAAAAGCATTATTAAATAATGATCTTTAGTTTTCCAGAATACAAATATATCAAAACATTCATTTTCATATGTTATATATATATATTAAATATATTTTACCAGAGTATGTAGGCAATTATCAACTATTATGGTAATAAATCTTTGATAGAAAACAGTCGTTATTACTTTGCTGAGCTGAACAGGCTTTCGATACAATGTATTTTTGCCAAAGCATGATTATAATGAACTCAGTAGGTGTGGAAAGTTGTTGTATCACCTTATTATAACATGTATTTTCCCTTAATTGGGCTTTAATATCCTCAAAATATGACTCAACAAAGTAATGAATATTGTTTTGTAGCAGATTCATTACCATAACAATTGATAATTATGTACATATTTTGGTAAAATATACTTTATTACATATTATCTATGGTATATACATATATTATATAGTTATATATATATGCACTACTTAAAATATTTATTTCATTATATTTTATTATAATTTTTTGTATGAAATTTAATCTTATCCAAATCTATGCCAATTTTTTTTTTTTATTGTTGTTAAGAATTTTATTAATGAATCTGTAGTGTTACTTTTTTATTATTATATGCTTTTATTAAACTTATCTGAGAAATCTTGTAACTCAATTTTCATTTACTTCCCAATTTCTGATTTAGATGAAACTTTGCATATATATATATGTCTTCCTGATGTTAATATATTTTTTTAGAATTTGAAAACAATTTTAGCAAAAAAAAAAAAATAGCAAAAAATTTTAATTTCACATGGGATTTAGTTCTTTTTACAGTTTTGCCACCTAGCAGTATTAAATTATATCTAAACTTCCTTATAATAAAAAATAGAAAATAAGAGTATAAAACTTTAAATAGTTTTTTTTTACTTATGTCACCGGGAAGCGAACCCGGGCCAGCTGCAAGCGTTGGTGGCCTAGCGATTAGCATAGCTGCCTTTCAGATTGGTGGGCTAGCAGTTAGCATAGCTGCCTTCCAAGCAGTTGGCCTGGATTCGCTTCCCAGTAACATAAAAAAAAAAAAACTATAAAACTTTTTTTTAAAGAAATGCTTTTATTTACATAAGTGTATTTTTTTAAAAAAAATCATTAGAAAGTAAAAAAAAAAAAATTCTATAGTTTTCACAGTATTTTTTATATTATGTGACCAAAATAAAAGGATGCAATGCTCATATTTAGAAATTAGATTAATTTTCTTCAGTTTTTATAATATTCTTGATATTATGTAACAAAAATAAAAATGTGTGGTACTCATGTTTTTATTTTGGTTACATAATATCAAAGATACTGTGAAAGCTGAAGAAAATTTGTTTTTTACTTTTTAGTACATTGTGTAAATAAAAGTATTTCTTTAATTTTTTTTATTATGTTTAATTATTTACATATAAACCATTCATTCATCAAAATATTTGAAAATCACTTTAACTACAAAGGGCATAAATTGTAATAAAATAATTGGATTTTTTTGTTTATTTGTTTGTTTATTTAATAATTGAATAAATAAATATGAAACTAATTATAAACTAAATAAAAACAGTAACATTTTTACCTTTAATATTTATTATTAAAACAATTACAATTTTGCCTTTGTGAAAGCAACTTTTTTAATGTTCTAAGGTTAATGAAATAAATATATTAGTTTCTAAAAAAGACAAAATAAAATAAAAAATATTAAAAAGGAATAAACAATGAGCATTTCCACCTTCATTCCTTCTTCCCATGAAATCCACAAATCTCCTCGAGTAAGAAAACAGGCGACAGCATGTCTTGCTAAGTGGTGCACCCAGCCTTCTTCTCGAAGTTGAGTCATTATAGCATCAATCCAAGGAAAGCCTGTCTGACCCTGAAAATGTAAAATAAATATTAATGCCATTTCAGTAATAAATAAATATTATGTAATATAAGTGTATATATTGTGATGGTGCTCTAAATATTGAGTTATTAAATTAAATTATGTTAAAGGGATGACAGTGGCAAACTATCAAATATCATTTAGTTGTAGCATTCTAATAGTTATTCCATCTTTTTTTTGGCAGATAGTATTTGTGTATGAAATTGTTTTATGATGTAATAGTTAGTGCATATGTTTCCACAACACAAGATTTAAATTTACAACTATCTGAAAAATTTCCATTTTTCAGGTAGAGAATTGTTAAGAAGGTCTAGGATTTCTTTTAGGTAACTGATTTATAGCCAATACCACTAATTATCCAATTATTAGTGAAATGGATATCTAATTATTTTTATCTAGAAAATAAACAACGAAGGAAAACATTAAAATTGCCTACTTTTTTTTATGAAAATATGCTGGATATTGGACTATTTAAGGCTACTTTATTTATTTTTTAATGTTAAAATAAATAAAATTGAATTGTGTAAACATGAGGTTTAAAAGAGAAGACTTCTGTTTCTAGACATACCTATAACATAATGTGTATCAATAACACTCACGTACTTCCATTTTTTTTTAATTAATGAGGATTTTCCTTGATCTTACAAAATACATTTTTAAAAAATAGTTGATCGTGGGGAACACATGAAAAAGTACACTAAGATAATCTTGTGTGAGTAGTTATCTATTATACCAACTAAATTCAAACTTATCTTAGCAAAATATTTTAATATGTGATTTTGTACTGATTAGTAAATTTCTTTAGTGATCAAAACACAGATAATTTTAGCAGTAAGTATACATAATTAAATCATGAGCTTAATTAAATATATTTGTTTTTAATACATAGTTATCTGTGGCAAGATGCTTTATCAATTGTACCATTATCGTATTCTTATTGTTTACCAGCTAGATAATGCCTATTTCTGCAATAAAATATATTTGGTATCTATGATAAACAACTATAAGATCAGGTGACTTGCAGGAATAACAATAATAAATGTATTTATGGTGTTTTATGTGCATAATAGAGCATTTTATTAATTTGGCCATTACTAATTCCACCAACAATTATAATAAACGTATTTGAACTCATGAATTTATGCTGTACTACAAAATAAATCATTGCTTTCTTTATAATAAATATTAGTAAACTCAAATCGGTCACATTTCATTTTGTGAAACTTTTAAATTACTCGTGATGTTTTGGCAATTAAAAGTTAGAAAATTAAAATTTATTTTTTATTTGTAATTTTTTTTTTTTAAATTCATAACTAAAACTGCAGATCATGAATATAACAGGACTACTGAATAACAGTTTGAATACTTATACAAAAATATATGAGAGCTTCAAAAGTACAAAATCAATATGATATTTTCCAATTTATTTAATTACAATCCGTTAATGGTTCATGACTTTTTACTCTTTTAAACATTCATAAACAAGCAAAGATTTTTACCATCTTTATCAGTTATATGTTGAAATATGATACAGATAGAATACCATTAATCTAAAAATTATTATTCAAAACGTTTTATTATTCAAACAAAATTTTCAAGATGATTTTTATCCTTTTACTGTAACTATATTAGTTTATAGAAATATTTATAAATGAAATTTAAAAAAAAAAATGCAAACGAATACCTATAAATTAATAAGACTACTAGCAATGGCAGACTTTTTTTTAATCCTAACAAAATTTGGATTTACAATGAAGAGACAAAATATTTATTCTTCAAATCCAAAAATTGATAAATATTAAAAGGCCTTGAAATCAGAGATTTTAGATTAACGATGCTTTATTTGTACATAGTAATTATGTTTTAAAATCAATAAGAAATTTATAGACGTTAACAAATAAAAGTTTATTATAGTAAGTGTATCTGACTATTAAAATGTAAAATTATACATGATATATTTTTTAGTTAAAGGTAGATGGATTAACTATCAGAATAATATCCTGATCTATTGATAACATTTAATTATCATCAATAGTTGTTTGCCATTCCCCATCATTTCCCTTAAACAAAATAATGTGTAAAAAAAATTATATTGAAAAATGTGTATATACATACTTTAGCCCATTTAGCAAGTGCTTCAGGATTTCTATCCCATGGAATTTGAACACATATTGAATTATTATTCATCCTATCAAAGTTGGGATTATTTGTAGCCGCTGTGTAGAAAAATTCTCTCCAAAGTAGTTGACCATGAAGAGATAATGGAGGATCAGTCTTCTTAATCTTAAGAGTAAAAAAAATAAAATAAAATTTATTAATGAATTATAAAAAAAATGATAAACTATCACATGACTCTATTTTAGCTTATTTGATATGATGTAAAATGACTTCTTATAAATTTTACAGTAGTGCATCTACTTTCTCCATATTCAAAAATTAATCATGAGGATTTTTAATCTCTGGTTGCACTGCCATCTAATATACTACGTATTGCTTTATTTTTAAAAAAAAAAAATATGGAGAAAATAGATGTTACTACTATACAATGGAATAAAAAAAAAAAGCATAGTATTCTACCACTATTATCATTGCCCTAGAATAATGGATTCAAGGGCTAAAGGTTTTTGAAATCAACACTCAGATATGAAATAAAATAAAAACCAAATCTCAGTTTAGTCAAGTAAATGGAACTGTTGTTATCATTTAGTTAAGTCAAAGATCAAATCCTGGATCAAATAAATTGCATGCTTCTATTCAAAAAGTCTTCAATGTAATTTACAAAAGAGACTGTATACCATGCAACTTAAAGTGAAGTTTTACTGTTGATAGGATTCTGCTCATTTATCACCAACATTATTTTATATTAATGCTGCATTACATAAATATTACAAAAAAAGACATTAAGGAAAAATAAAGAAAATAAATAGAAGAACGCAAAGCAAAATAAAAAAAATAATAATTAAAATATACAAAATTCACCTTATGAAAGAAAGGATGATGAAACTTACTATAGATTTCTGTATAAGATGTGTAATCAACAGATTAAAAAAATTAGACCTAGAAATAAAACTTTAGATTTAAAAAAGATGTTAGTAGTGTCAAATTACTGTAAGATGAAGTCAGTTAATAAATAGTTACTGATTTCTAGTTTTATCACAAGTCACATTCATTAAACTTTAGTCATTCCAAAATAAATGGATCATCTAGATTTTTTTATTATTCATATCTTCTGCCAAAATGTGTTTATACCCTACTGATTTTATAAAAAACTTTCATAAAAAACAATAAATTTAATACTTAAGACTATGAAACATTTCATTTAATGCATTTAGAACATCTATTCATTAAGTTTATAAACAATCTAGCCAATATTTTAGTTGAAATTTAATATTCTATTTTTTAAATATCATATATGTATTACCTTTTTATAAAGTTGAGTTAATTCTTTGTAGAAAAGCCTAGGAGAGAGACAACCAAAACGCAGATATGGACTTAGTCCTGTCTCACTTGCAAATAATGATTGATAAGTCATTTTAGGGTGTCCAAAACTTGCTACCCAAGCCTAAAAAAGGTAAAATTTGAGAACAAAAATGAAATAACACATTTCTAATAAATTGTCAATTTTTAAAAATAAATTTGTAAATAACAGTTTTTTACTTTTCTCTGAAGATGTTTCTCTAATCTTGCCAAAGCTTCTGATTCACCACCTTTCCACGTACTGGGCTTTAAACTTTCGGTATCAAAACCTATTAAATTGGACAATTTAAAAATTTCAATAATAAGTAATTCAAGAATAAATTACCAAACATTTTATGATATTGCAGCTACATATTCTACATAATTGTTTTTTTAAAATATGTTACCCAAGAGCTGAAAAGCAATATAAGATTTTAATATACATTATTACCTTAATATGTTTTAAGTCATCTACTTTGGGCTTTGGAAAAGATCAAGAATATTGAGTGAATGAGACGAATTCAATGAATTATGGAATTGTAGTGTTTTTATCTTACTAATTTAATCTATGAGAATAATTTTTGACTTTAGATTTAAACCTACAATACATTATCTTTTTTGTAAAAAAAATTCCATCACAAAAGTAATTTTCTTTTTTCTGAATGGTTTGGAAAAAATATATGACTTATTGATGACATATTACAAATTAACCACTTAAAAAAATATTTTCCAAAATTAAACATTGGGCTTAGTTCATTATGATCTGCATTAAACCACCAAATCATGTTTTGGTATTAATCTGAAAGCATTTAAAATATATGGCATATGACATGGCTTAAGATCTAACAAATTATAGATTAAAATATCAAAATGTACTTTAAAATTCCAACTGTAATATGATGCACATTGTTTTCTCCTGAGATTCTTTTGTTTTCAATTAATTAAATTGAAAATATTACACATCATAATGTGATTTTTATTACTTTATCCCTCATCTGAATCTTCCATTTTCAATTTCAATGCATATTTCAATAACTTATTCTTCCTAAAATCTCATAACAGTTTGAATAAATAATTTGTCTTGTCATTACTACAGTGTTATATGTCTATAGGTTTGTATCTACAAAATCTATGGTAATATGAATATTAATAATATTCTGATCACCAGCTATGAGATAATTCTTTGCAGATTTTATTCCAGAGTATTTATTATGAATTATCATATTACTGGTTAGCTTCAAAATAAATAACTGAAGGTTTTACTCTATTTTTTAACAGTGAAAGAATCAAGATAATTTCCAAATACATTTTAAACAATTCAAATTAAGAAATAAATTTATATAAAATTTTTAACTATTTCAAATTAATAATATGCCATCATACTTTTCATAAGGAGAAAGATAATGAAAGAATGTCCCAGTTTGTCAGTATTTAAATGCTGCATTAAATAAATAAAATTTTTTTTTTTTTTTGATATTAAATGCTTTTATTTACCATGCAATAAAAAGTAAAAAATAATTATTTCTTCAACCACAAATAGGGTTTTTAAATTTAACTTGAAATAAAAACATGGTGTGTGTGTGTAAGGGGGGTCTACAAATTAATTAAGTCAATCCCTTGTTAAGAAAATAGGGATTGGCTTAATTAATTTTTGGAATACCCATGCTTTTATTTCAATTTAAATCTAAAAACTACAACTGTGATTGAACAACTTTTTTTTTTTTTTTGCTTTTTAGTATACGGTAAAAAAAAAAAGCATTTAATATATATATAAAATTTATTTCTATTTTTAACTTTTTAGTATTGGCACAGTAAATAAAAATGTAAAACTATATTGTGCTTTAAATCGACTTGACATTTATAACTGATATATATATCATTAGATATTTCTGTTATAAGTTAATATGTATACCCCTTATATATGTATATAATAAATCATTAAATGACTTAATCTGAAAATATCCTTTTAAGTGAAAAATGTTAACCAAAATTATATCGTAAACAAGTACAATTTTACTTTAAATTGATTTGACACTTATAATTTATATATATATATCACTAGATATTTCTGCAATACATTAATATGTATATATCATATGTAGATAATTATATATATGTATAATAAAGCATTAAATAACTTTTGTTAAAAAGTGTTTGGCTTTTTTTTTTTTTTATTTGGAAAAAAACTTTTTTTTTTAAAAAAAGCTTAACAAAACTATATTGTAAACCAAAGGTTAGGAACATTTTTGAGACAAAGAGCCATTTTGACAAAAAACAGAAAAATTAAAAAAAAAAATATATAGAAAAATTAAAATTTATTGGTGCTGCAATTTGAAGTCAATTGTTTTCCAAGAAAATATCATTCAATATCACTTCTATAAATGCAAATTTCTCTGACCACATTTTATAGAAGATTCTGTTTTCCTCTCCTAATTTTCTTTTTCTTGAGCTCATTATTTTGTGAGGGTTATCACAATTTTAATGTAATAAAAATTAAATTGTTTATAACTTAACACTGAGTTAAAACTCGCATAAATCAAACAGAATAAAAATAATTAAGTGGCAATTCTAAAGCACAGGTTATAATGACAGTTCTACTGTGCACCTTATTGTGCACAACATAATGTGTGGTATGTTATTTTAAATTTAAACCACATCCTCAATAATATATACACTTTGGGATTAATTATGTTAACTAAATTATAATAAAATTAATACAATTAATTACAAATTATATATTATTTAAATACAAGTATTGTATATATACTTAAGCTAGATGTAATTAGAAGGGATTTGAACTCACTTTCGACTGAATGGAGTTTGAAATTGGGTTGAATCCCTTCTAATTAAAATATATATTAGTATACATAAATAATAAAATTTATATAATTTTTTTTTTATCCAAAATAAGAGAAATACACTTTTTCTAATAAAGAGCTGCATACAGTTCTGGGACTGCTGGTTTCTGATCCCTGTTGTAAACTAACTTTCTTATTCTAATTTATATGAAAATTATAATTAAAACCAAGAAAATCGCACACATTAAAACATATTGAAGTTCTACAAAAAAATTTTAAATTTGATATCAAAATATTCAAAATTTTCTGGGTGAATTGCTCCATATCTAAGAAACTAGGTCACTTCACTTAAAATTTTATATTGCTTTATCATTTTTGTAGTGATCTTAGAAAAATGTATAAAATTTCAAATTATATTGAATTTAAATGAATTAAACTTCAATTTTAAAATATTATTAAAAATTGAAACCCAAAAAAAATCTCTATATTGCCCTCTCATGAGCCGTACATAAACCATATTAGTTCTAAAAATGAATTGTAAATTTGACGTCAATATATTTAAAATTTATCCACCCTCTGATCCAGATCTAAGATACTAGTTCACCCACCTAAAGTATTATAGTCCCATATTGCTTTGCATGGTATTTCTTATGTACAAAATATGAACCAATTTTATTGAATTTAAATCTATTAAACCTCAATTTTAAAATTTTATTCTAACTTAAATAATAAAAGTGTTTACAATAGTTTAAAAACAAACAAACAGATATTGTAACTTAAATAAAAGCATTTAGTAATAATAAAAATATTCTAATTATAAATTATACCTTAATTTAAGTTTTTATTTACTATCCTATATACAAAATTGTAAATCCTCAGAAAGCTATAACTACATTCTTATGTGTTAGATAGTTCTAATACTTCATGAGCAAAGAAAAATAATCAAGTTATTTTATTGTGAATAATAATTTAGATATTACATAATTGTGTGTATGTTAAAAAATATATCAAAAAATAGCTCAAAGAAAACCTTAAGACTATTGTTTAATTTAAAATTAAGACTAAAGGAAATTAAGTATCCTTACGTAGTTGTTCCAGTGTTGGGACTCTGTATTTATCATCGTACTCATCCAACATTGGAGTGAAGCAGTTTCCAAGAAATTTTAAAGTTATTGTTTCAGCAGGGGCCTCTGGTGGATCCATTACTGACAAAACAGTCTGAAATTTTTTATAAGTTATGGGTGCTTTTCCACCATTTTTTTCAACAATTCTGAAAAAGAGTTGAATAATATATATACACATATATAGTTTAGAAAACAAAATGAAAAAAATTAAACAATATTTAGAATTATAATATAGACACGTATACAAACACTATTAAGAATTAATATTTTAATTTATATTTAATTATATCGTAATGACATTGTTCACAATTATTGGATATATTGACTCATTAAAGGACATTGGAGGTGAATAAAGATAAATGTCATTTCTGTATAATGCAATGAATATATGAATAAAACAAAACCCAAGTATAATGTATTTCACTGCATTTGATTTAGACATTCCTAATGTATATTGGTATAAAAAAAGACTCAGTTTCTTTCTCCCATTACATCTATTTCATATTTTTCTGATGATGTTTTATATAATATAGATTGAAACAAATATTTCTGAATTAATACAAGAAAAACTATTACATTATTTTATTATACTTCCAAAATTCAGTCACATTTTATTTAATATTAAAAGGTTATTTTGACAATCCACTTAATATTCCTTCCCTTGAAAATGATCTATAATTATAAATTGGCCAAATAAAACATCAAATGGCAACCTAGATCTGTAACCTGGCAGATCTTGATATTCTCTGTTTTGGGATATAACTCTACATCTTATGAGAAATAAGAACCACAAAATATTTTATATTGAGTAATTTTGTGCATTGATACAAATGCTTTTCGCATGGATCTGAACATTGCAAAATAATGCAATTTTGATGCAGAACATTTTCTTCAAAAGACAAACATTAGAAAAATAATCTGCAATGAAAATGCATTTGAGAATTTAAATAAGTAATTTTGAAATTTTCACTTCTTACAAAAAGGCATTTATATTAATGCATACAATTATTACAGTTTATTTATGAAATTTAATTTATATTACATCTTTATATTGATTGTAAATACAAAAAAGAGAATGAACATTTAAATACACATTCATTCCACCTTCAAGGAAATCTAATCAATGTCTCTGTAAAGAGCTATCACATATATGAGAAAGACGACCATGGTATTTTCTCAGTCTTAAACTCAGAGGTAAAAGCTAGTAAACTTATCATATTCACAAGTTGGTTAGCAGTCCATCCATATTCATTTATCATGCAAGAATGTATAAAATAAATATTAGAAATTTGCTTTGCTTAATTTTTTTAAAGTCTCAAGAGAAAAATTAAACAATGTTTTCAATTAATAGCTAGTAAGAATATATAATATTAAGAAAGTGCATATTATAAAATCAAATGGTGTCAGGGATAAAAAAATATATTTTTATTCTCTCATCCAATGTTTATTTACTTATCAATCAAGAGTATAAAAAAAGAAAAATAATAAAAGGATTTCCTAAATACTGATATCTAAGCATATATATATATATAATAGTTTTATAATGCTGTCATGTGAAATATATATATATATATATACGCGATTATTAAAAGATAAAAAAAAAAACAATTTATAAATAAATAATTAAAATTGAGCAATGTTTTTAAATATCTAATGATGAAAGATTGCTTAAATTTTAATTTGATATACACTATGTATATAAAAAATTATAAATTATAATGACTGTTTCCTTATGACAGCTGATTTATATAGCATTAAGAGTAGTAATCCATTTAATGTTACTCTATTCTAAAGTTATCTATGCAAGCATGAATATTCAGTTGAAAACATATAGTAAGGCTAATCACATACCTAAATTCTGACTAGTTTTTATAGAATAGCCATGACTAATGAAGACTAATAAACTAAAACTATTCTGGAGTTCTGGTTAGAACTGCTAACTGTTATCCATTGGTTTTGTATAATACGATTGAAAATGACTACTAGATACCTGTAATACAAACAGTTATCCTGCTTTTAAGAATGTCTCCAAATAAAATGATGTGAAGCATTAATCACTATTGGCAATTATGAATTAGCTTAGAAAATGAATAGTATAGATATACATTACGCACCAGTTATTAATATCAGTGGTATATTGCCATTGCTTATACCCTTTTGAATATAAGTGATAATATAAGGTTGCCAAAAAAACAACATGTAGATATAACATTCTTCACAATGTAACATATATTTATACAAAGAATTTTTTTTTTTTAACTATTGTGTTTCTGCAATTTCATTTGATAACATTTTGAGCAAAATTTTATAATCATTATAGATTTTTAAATATCAGAGATTTTAAAATTCTGATACGATTATAAAATTATAATAAAAATAGCTGAGAACCTAAAATTGCAACTAGCTTTTAAAAATATAACTGACATAATTAATTTCTATATACACTAAAATTTGTGAAATAGTTATAAAGAAAAAAAATAAGGACCAAGTACAAGATAGATGGATTCATCATCGCACTAATAATAATGCTCAATTAAAAAATAATGAATTAAAAAGAAATCAAATATTTTGAATAATGTGGTTGCCAAGATACAGAAGAATGAAATCTGATAAAATTTAGAAAATATGTATTAAAATAATTATAGGAAAAATTTTATAAACAGGTTCTTATTCTTTCTGAAAATATTTTATTTCAATTATTATTTTAACTCCCTTAGGAGCACAGTTTTGTTATTTCTCTACAATCATTTCTTTCTTAAGAATAATGAAAATTTACAATCTTATATAATAGTACGTTGAAAAAAGAGTAAATGAAAATTCATTGTCAATAGTGATCTTTTCTTGAACAATAATGACATTTAAAAATATATAACTAAAAAGCAAAATGACTTCTACATCAAATTAATAAATACGCATTGAACAAAAATATAAAGGTTAATTACAACTAAACTAAGCTATGTTTTTCAGTAAAAGCTTTAATAAGAAAGTCCCAATTGTAATTTAGTAAATAGATATATAATATTTAAATACAAGTATAGTATATATACTTAACCTAGATGTAATTACAGAGGATTTGAACCCAAATTTTCAAGCTCCCTTCAGGCAACCACTCCATTTTATACAACTGATACACATGACCATGTGAAAAAGATAAATGATCTCCAATATACATATTTCTTGCTGAACCAGCACTCACCAATTGCTCTGGATCATCAGCTCCCACACACATATATAATCAATGCTCAGTTTATATTAAGATAGCAAATCTTCAAACTTTAATGGATAGACTTCAATTTTCTCTAACTCTTCAGTCGTCCATATCATTGAAAATCTGATGCATGTTCATATAAAGATAGCAATCTTCCTCTATTCATATTAGACTCATCTCACTGATTTAATTACTGGATTCTCAAGATTCATTATTGGCTATTAAATGTCATCTAGGCAGAAGACTCTACTGAACTGCAATTAGCCAGTTATTTTTTTTACTCATATTATGTTATTCAAATTTCATAGTTTATGAGAGAAATGGTCACAAAAATATTAGCATAAATTGCAATAACTATATGGACATTTAGTAATTTCAGAAGATTTAATAACTTAATAAAGATAGAGTTTGAATAAGATTACTAAATATTTATCTTTATATGGAATAGAGATGTGTAAGATTAGAAAAGTTGGTGTTTATTTAGTATGTGATCAATTGTGGACATTCAAACACTATTCTGTAATTCATTCTATCTACACATTCTTTTTTAAAGCTTGTCTGGTTTAAAATTAAGTATCATAACATATAAGTAAAAAGAATTTGTAATAAAAGAGCCTGAGTCATATTTCTGATTATTCAGATAATAAATGAGAAAAATTTTGATTGCTATCAACTTGTTCTTTTTAAATATATAAAATAATTTATGTTTTATTTGATTTAAAATTAACGTCAATATTTGAGCAATATATAATGAAGTCTTCAAGTGATGTTCTTGTGTACATCTTGTGGCTCCATCAAGATAAAATTTCATGTATTTACTGCTTAGTAAACATGATTTATTTGGGCTAAGATCTAGCTCTGATTTTTGAATGAATTATGCTATCTAGGACAGTTGGATATTCTAATCACTGTACCACAAAATCTATTCTTACTTATTATGTCATTCTTGTACAATCTTCAATAAAGACTTTTTCTATGCTTTTTTTAGTATTAAACTGAAGTTCATAATGAAAGATCAAACATTGTTCTCCCATGTTTTTAATCGATATCCTTTTCTTTAGTTTCAATTTCTTTAATTCTCATTAAGTTCACATCTTTCTGCATATACAATCTAAACCATACTTTTTTTTTTGCTCAATTACATTTATAATAATTCCTCTATATTCATCATTTTTCACATTCCATTAAATCTTATTATAACTTTTGTGATTTTTTTGGTCTCCCATGTTTTTAATGGATATCCTTTTCTTTAGTTTCCAATTCTTTAATTCTCAATCACATCTTTCTGCATATATAATCTAAACCATACACTTTTTTTTGCTCAATTACATTTATCATAATTTCCTCTATATTCATCATTTTTCACATTCTATTAAATCTTATTAAAACTTTTGTGATTTTTAATTGATTTTCACTTAAAGTCTATTCCTACTGCCATCATCCTGTGTATGTCTTTTATTCAATATTCATCTAACAATCACAACGTTTAATTATCTCAAAATAGAAAAAAATATTTACTATTTTCATTTTTTGAAGTTTATTTATATGAAAGTTTTATAAAAACTTTTTACAAAAATTATTATGTGTTTCAAAAAAATTGGAATACCATTCAAAAAGTAAGTCTATTTTAGATATTTAATAAAAAAAAAAAATGTTGAGTACTTACTTATTCAAATTATACAAAGTATGTGATGTACGGACCATGACTTCAACTCCCATATCATGTGCTAAAGCTTTGATAGCTTGATCTCTTTCTCGACCAAATGGCTCAGGATCTTCTTCAAATGTTAGTCTTGAAATTCCCCACTCCTTATTTTTTTTAAAAAAAGTTAGAAATAATATTTATAAATAATAAATAAATTATCAATATTAATATCTGTATAAATATTAAAATAAATCACAAAATTTTTTTAAATAACTTTTAACGCATTATTTCCTAATCTTTAAAAGCAGTCACACTATTAGAACATTTTATTTACAGAAATACAGTAATGATAATATACACTTTTTGATAAGAAATTGCTTATTCGGAAATAATGCAAATGAGAAGAAACTTATTACATATATAAAAATAATATACAGTTACATGTAGTTGTTGTGTTAAATGATGTTGCATGATTTTACTGAGGAAGTTATATATATATAAATTACTTAATTATGACAACTTTTAGCATCAAGTCTAATGGAAATATAAAATCGAACAATGAAAAAAATACTGTGGAGCAAAAACAAATAAAGAAAAGTCTAATAATAAAAAATATATAAAGCAAAAATGGTTGAAGAAAACTTGATATTTAGCCAAAAAAACTATGTGTGGCAAATAAAATTATAAAAAAAATATGAAGTAAAAATGATCAAAGAAAATTGAAAATTAGCAAGAAAACCTACAACAAATAAACCCTGGAATTAAAAATAATATTATCATCATTTTAGTTAATAGAAAGTAGTTAATTCTTTAATTTCAAAAAGGAAATTGAAATGTCAGTTAAAGTTATGTAAAACATCACAACTGAATTAAATGATAATTACTTGGACAAATAAAATCTATTCTATACTTTTAATAACAAATTACAAAACTTCACACACTTGAGCAAAAATAGTTTTGATGTTAAATGCTTTGCTAAATATAAAAGCAATAATGACAAATGATACTGACTTTTAAAATCATTCAAACAAAAGCAAAATATAATCCTTGATAGAAATAAAAATGCTAACTTACTTACATAGGGCATATTAGTTAATTTATTATATATAGATAGATAAATGATTTTTTGGGTAAACCCGTGTTTTATTTTCTAGTACATACCGATATTTGGATGAATTAGCATCTGCCATTGTCAAGGTAAACTCTTGAACGAAAATTTGTTCAATGTTACAGTTTGAGATCGAACAAATTTTCTTTCAAGAATTTACCTTGACAATGGTGGATTCTAATTCGTCGAAATATCGGTATATAATAGAAAATAACACACGGGTTTATCCAAAAAATCATTTATCTACATCATACAACCGTGAAAATATTAAACATAATATATATAATGTAATAATCACTCTCACCAAACATCTTTTTCTAGCTACACTCTCTATGAGTAAATTTAAAGTCTGAATTTTAAACAGCACAGCCTAAAAGGTAACCTCTTAGACTGTATGCTGCAGTGATGTTAAATATTGAAATACAAACTTATTCAAACAAATTGCTCATAAACAAACATGTTTAATATATGTATACAAAGACAGACTAAACATTTATCATTTTTAATCTTTGCAATCTCCCAACATAAGCATAAGAACAACCACTAGCTGAAAATTCAAATACAAATTGTACAATCACTCTTTTAAATGTTAAATTTTTGTAGGTACATTCCCTATGAATAAATCTAAATTCTGAATTTCAAACAGCACAGCAAAAAAGTAATATCTTAGACTGTATGATGCAATGATGATAAATATTTCTTATATACTGTAATTATGTTGGAAGATTGCAAAAATTAAAAATGATTAATATTTTACTCTGTCTTTGTATACATATATTAAACATATTTTTTTATGAGCAATTTAAGATCATTACTAGTTTAAAATTTCATGCTCTTTGTTTGAATAAGTTGGTATTTCAATATTTAACATCATTGTAGTATTTAGTCTAAGAGGTTATATGTAGAGAATAAACTATAGATATATAATTATGAAGAATAGTAAAAATATATATATAATTTGATAAGAGAAAAGGAAGTAGAATTATAAAAATGAATTTGGATATAAAAAAAAATAGAAATAGGTTGTCGTAGATAGCTGCTAAATCCCACTCGATGGCGCAGTTATCACGCTAAAATTATAAAATATGATCATTCACGGGCCGTTAATTATAATCATTTTGATGTGTTTTTTGTAATGCGAAAATAAAAACAAAAAGAAACTCGTCTTTTTTAAATATTACTTAATTTTAAATATTATTTTTTATTAACGTATACAAATTAAATGATAATAATAAATGTAAAATAAAATAAACAAATTACAATTTGATTCGTCTTTTTTAGTTTTCTTTTTATTAGAAAAAATCAATTTTCTATCGGAAATTTTTTGTTACTGGGTTTACGGCTTTTTTTTTTTGTTGATTACCGCTAGTTTTTATTTCAAATAGAATGATAACTAAAAGTAAAACTTGTTACGTTTACGTTTAGGGTTAGTTTTAGGATTAGGGTTAGTTTTACGGTTAAAATAAAAAATATCAAAAACGTATTTTTGTAAATATTTTTTTTTACTAACATCTATAAAATAAATGATAACAATAAACGTAAACTATATTCAACAAAGAATAACAGTAGTCGGAGAAAAGAAAGAAACTAAAACTTTTTTAAACAACGACAAATATATATATAAAATGTTTATAATATATGCTTTTTATGACATTTAAAAAAACAGTGTACAATTGTACTTTTCTTACTGGATATTTCTGTGTTAAGGGATTTTTTTTTTATTTCAAAAATATACACACTGTACAATCTTAAAATGTCTCGTGGAATGTTACGAACAGTACGTTACTTGACTCGTTACCTAATTCAAAATAACTTTACACATATATCTCGTCAACATTTACTACTTAAAACTTCAATACACTACGGTGTAAAAAGTCTGTTAATTATTACTTTACAAAATCTGAACATTTCAATACTTTAAAATAAAAAAAAATCCAATGAAAACAACATTTCCATCCAATTCAAAAAAACACACCCTCTCCCCAAGCCGTAATCATTTTATAAACTGTGCGAATTCGGAAAAAGTATTTGCTGCGTAAAGCATACATGTTGTACTGTGACGCGACATAGCAGCCTGCAATCTGTAGCACAACAAAAAAGTTGTATTATAGAAAATGCAGGTTCGAAGGTGTAGGCCACGGTAAACGGTATTTTTATGTGTTTTAGCGCGAAAACAGCGCCATCCAGTGGGATATATCTGCTCATCGACGACAACCTAGAAATATATAAAATATGAAAGAAAACATGTAGGCCACGGTAAACAGTATTTTTGTGTTTTAGCGCGAAAACAGCGCCATCCAGTGGGATATATCTGCTCATCGACGACAACCTAGAAATATATAAAATATGAAAGAAAACATGATAGCATTTAAAGAAGATTGTATTTGGTGTAAAGGCAAGAAACAAAAATGGGAATAAAAATTTGTCTATAAGTTTGTTTTATGTGGGATGGTAGAAAAAGTTTAATTTATTTTTGTAGTTTAAGATGGTGACAAAAGAGCAAGATAAATTGTATAGTGAGTGAAAAAAACAAAAATGACAAAAACAGACTTATTTTTTACAGTTTTTTTATTTAAATCTTTATGACAAAAATGGAGAAAATCAGAAAAAGATATTGGAACTAACATAACAATTTTTATTAGAATTGGACAGAAATGAAAAAAAAAGAGTGCCAGTGCTGGAAAAATGATTTGTGATTGTACATTAAAAGAGTAAATGAATGGAAGAAGTAGGTGGGTTTACTATGTAATATAACAATCCCAGAAAAAAAGCATATTTAATTTAGCTGGGTATATGATTTATGCACAGAAACTTCCGACTCCATTCAAGGTGAGGCCATTTTACATTATATATCATAATAGTCACATTAAATATTCTTAATAAATAATGCCGTAATCATTTTTTTTTACAAAATTACATTTTTTTTTAAAAAAGACTTTTAAAAATATTTATTATTCCATATTTCTTTTTAAATGTTAAGATTAATTAAAAGCAACAAATAAAGATACTGTAAATTTATTTATAATAAAATTTATTTTATTTTGAAAAATAAAAGTTGAGGAAATTAATTAAGCTTTAAATAATTGCATAACATAATTACATAAATAACTAAAACAATATAAACAGAGTGAATGACTTATATAAAAGTTATTCTATAAATAACTGATGAGATAATTTAATACAGAAATTTAATTAAATAGTTCTGAATTAAGAAAATAATTCTATTATAAAAAACATGTAACATAAACTTGAGAAGAAAAAAAATAGAACTAAAAATATATTAATAAAATTTGCTAACAGTAATTAACATTATTAAGCTTAAATGCAATCCACCCAAAAACATGAACCAAAAAATCTTTTTCATAATTATCATTTTATTTCTTAATTTCTCTCATATAATTAATGATATATATTTTGATAATTAATGATATGATTAATTGTGATAAGAATGTTGTTGTGAAGTGCTCAGCACATTTTCTGATTATGTCTACAACATAGAGTTCAAATCCAGATAAAATTTGGAATTGTTTTTGAATATCTGAGTATTATGATTTTATTTGAACTGGCTCAGAGCCAACTCTGCTAGATATTCAATTATTTATTGGTAAAAAGTTGTCTATCTCTTCTTATTAGATGAAACACAAAAGAAAGACTATAAAAATCACAACCAATTGAAAATTGACTTTCCTGTTAAGAAATATCTTTTCCTTCAATATTTCTCTCTGAAGGGATTTTGCAAAAAGTTTCATCCTCCTCCACATGCTTATATAGTCAAGGGGCATTCAAACATAAACATAAGAGTAATAAATCACAATCGGCCAGTTAGATAATTCATTTTTTGATCATTTTCATTTTCTTCAATTAAGATATTGATCTAAAAACTTTTTTGTTCACCAAAAAGCTATTTCTTCTTTTAAAACAAGTATTTATAATATTTTTCCTTCTGATGTCCATGCAAACACTCCCAATCCTTAATATAATTTTTGTTACTTTGATATTAGTCCTACTTTTTAACATGATTATTTATTGTTTCATTTTAGCACTCTTAAAACTCATGTCAATAAAAAAAAAAATCTACCTAAATAACTAGCATACTTTTTGTATAAGAATAGTTAGATTTCTATTTACTGATCAATAACTGAATGGATTAAATAAGTTGAATATAAGCATCCTGATTCAGAATACAAACTCAATTCTATAATGTTTTCATTTTTTTTTTTTGACTTTATCTAAAAAATCAAAAATATACTATACATGCTAAATTATAATTCAAATTTCAGTTCGTTTTTTACTTTTCTCAAAATTTTCATTTGATTACATTGGAAGAACATGTATAATTCTGAAATTTTGGAAACATCTATCTATTTATATTGCACTGATAATAAAAATTCTAAGTAAGAACTAGGACTCTCAACAAATATCCTTCAGTAAAGCATCCATATAACTTTTCATCTAATAACTAGTTAACAAAAGAATGAATTACTAATAAAAATGAATTATATGACGGAAGTTTAAAAATGGTTTCCAAATCAAACAAGATAAGAATTTCATTCTGAAGAAATTGCTAAATAAGAGAATGACAATTTAATAAAAAATTCTAAAAGACAATAATTATTTTATGTGTTATTTATGTAAAATATTCAAAAATTTCTTAATTCAAATTAATTTTACAAGAATACTTTATACAATATATATAAATATGTGTTGACTGCTATTTTCATAAAATTGTAGCTAATTTTTAAATCTTTATTATATATAAATTGCCAAGTATTATTAATATATATATGTATGTATGTGTTCTAATTAATGTAGCATTTATAATTATATGTAAATATGAGAATAATAAACTTTCAATGACTGTTTATATCAGTACACTATCCTCTTTTGTCAGATTTATCTTGCAAGTATAAAATGAATCCATTTACGTTTCTTTTCCTAGGTTTTAAAGAGGGCAAACTTCCAATCATATTCATATATAAATACTATCTCAGAAACTGTAAAACATCTTCATATTGGAAAGAAAGTTTCTGCATTAAGAAGATACAATTATTAATAATAATAAAAAAGATAAAATTACGAAATGTGTAAAAGAGTTCTATAAAAAATTATATAGTATTAAAGAATAAGAAAACAAAGTATCATCTACAATTACAATTATTTCTGAATTGCCAACATTTTAAATGAAAAAATAAGATGTGCAATTAAATATCTGAAGAGGGCAAAGTTCCAGGAAATGATGGAATTATTATTATCTTAAAAGAATTAAGTGAAGAAATAGAAAAAGTAATGGCAAAATTATATAAGATCATCTTTGGCACCTGACCAATTACATAAAGATACATGGGTCCAAATAGCATTACCGAATGATCGAGCCTTTTCTGGTGGTGCTCGTCCACAGGCAGCTATGTCTCCAGCGGTAAATCGAGCGTTCACCTCAGAGGCGAGTTTCACCTGGATTTGCTTGAACTCTCCCCAAGCATCGACCTTGAGTGGTATTTTCGCTGCATGACAGAACTCACAAGATGCCTTGTGTTTTTTTGTTTCTTAATAGTGACCTAGATGCCTTGTGTTTTTTTGTTTCTTAATAGTGACCTGCAGGTTTATTCTGTTTCAGTGTAAACTCAGTCATTTTTTTTTTAAAATAAATCTTATTTAAAAAAAAAAGTATATAATGGATATCTAAATGATAAATAAAGATGTGCCAGATGATTGGAAGAATGCATTAATAACATTGACATCAATTCTATACAAAATCTTTAGAAAGATAATTACAACTTGTCTACAGTGAATTTTGGATTCTAATCAACCAAAATAATAAACTGGATTTAAAATTGGTTTTAGCAGAGTGAATGATATCCAAATAATGAGAGAAATTGTGGGAAAAACAATTGAATATGAATAACCATTATTCTTTGAATTTGTGGAGTATGAAAAGGTAATTGATTCTATAAGTATTTATATAATGATTAAAGTAATGGATCATCAAGATATAAATCTGAGATATTGTCATATTCTGAAGAATATCAATATCAAAATGTAACAACAACAATTAAATTACATGATAATACAAAGAAGATTAACATTGATTAAGATATAAAACAGGATGATTTCACATCTCCAAAATGTTTTCTAGCAGTTTGTGGATTAAAATGGGAAGCTATGAGAGTAAATGTAATCGAAAATTATTTAAATCATTTAGATTTGCTGATAATGGGATTGTTTTTGCAAATAATGTATGATCCATGAATGTAATAAAATAATATATTAATACTATTACGTATTATCTGTGCAATAGCACTGTGCTTATAAAACTATGACATAAAGATAAATATACTGATTATTCTTGAAATATATGTAAATCTATTATTATAAAGCACTGAAAACCTTTGAAATTATTCAAATGGAAGTCAATCTCCGATAATGCGCTATTTCTTAAATATTACACTTGTCTGCCAGTAAGAGTTTAAAAAACTTAAATGAATCATTTAAGTTTAGAGCATACATTCTATATACACCAACTCTTACAGACCATGCTTAAATCAGGGCTTGAGTTTATTGTGCGCCTGATGTTCTAATCAAATATTCAAAGTGAATCACTTAAGTTCAGAGTGTACATTCTATATACACCAACTGTTATAGACCATGCTAAATCAGGGCTTGAGTCTATTGTGTGCCTGATGTTATAATCAAGTACAATTGAATATTTGATTTTAACATCAGGCACACAACAGATTCAAGACCTGATTTAAGCATGGTCTGTAAGAGTTGTTTTTTAAACTCTTACCGGCGGGCAAGTGCATGGAAATTTATAATATTTAAGAAATAGCACATTATTGGAGATTGACTTCCATATGAATAATTTCTTGAAATATATATATATTTATTTATAAAGATAGATAATATATAAAATTTATTAAGCGTAAACAGATAATATTGTAATAACGTGAAAGCTAAAGCCTTCAACAGATATGCCTTAAACATGCTAACGTTGAAAGCCAATAAGATGGAATAATGACATCACATGGACCTCTCAATTCTCAAACACAAGTCAGAACTATCTTTTTCTTATAGTTCTGACTTGTGTTTGAGAATAGAGAGGTCCATGTGATGTCATTATTCCATCTTATTGGCTGTCACGTTAGCATGTTTAAGGCATATCTGTTGAAGGTTTTAGCTTTAAAGATAGATAATATAAACTTTTTAAAAAAGTATAGGATTTAAACACTAATATACTTTTTATTTATTTAGTAATTAAATATCATTTTTTAGATATTATCATAATTACTATAATAATTCCTGAAAAATGAACAATGAAATCTGTTTATATTTCAAAAATCATAATTTAATTATTAGATAAATAAATATATATATCAAATAATAAATAAATGGTCAAAATTAAGATAATGTAATAGTTATTATCAAACCATTTGAATTATAGTAATCTGTTAGTGTTTGTTAATCCCATTAAAAATATGCATTTTAATAATTCAGAACCCTCTATTGATAAAATGTAAAAATAATATTTAAATCACAATATGGCATCATTAATAAAATATAAAAAAAAAATAATATTAACAATCAATAAAACAAAACTAAAAATAGATTCATATAATATAAATTAATATAAATGCAGTGCATTTATAATTTTCATTTTTTTTTTTTTTTTTGTCATTATAACAAATAGACATTTCCAATATGTCAAATAAAATCTTAAATGCAATATATAATCATTCTAAATAACTGAATATGTATAAACATTAGAAAACAAATATGATTAAATATGCATACAATTTATAATAAATTTATTTCATTTAAAAGCTGTCTTTCATGTAAAAGTATACAATTTTCATGATATCAAAACTTTTTTTTTATGTTTTCCTTAACTATTTAATCATTTTTTCATATATTATTAGTTGTATATTATCCTCACAGCTTGTTTTATGTTTTAAATCACTAAAATTAATAAATAGTGCTGATTTTATATTGCATCAGCATATAACCACATTATGTTCTCTTTCTCTTTTAGGTGCTTTTATCATATTATCAACATTTATCTTTTTACAAGTTGGACATTCTGTTTTATATACAATGCCAATTTTTTTTTTTTGATTATCATGTATTGTTTACCACATAATCAAACTTTTTTTTTATAAGTTTCCCATGAAAATTTATAATCTTGTATTATGTTTTTATTTTTTCAGAATATAGTATTTTAATCCATTATGTTATCATTTCTATATTTATAAAGATAAATATATTTATTGCATGGAAAATAAAACATATGGCATATTTTCATCATTTCAAGTAAAATATTTATGTTTTTCATAATAAATGTCAGATATGGATGTTATTTACTTAAGATAAAAATATTATATATGCAGTACATAATATATAATGACTACTAAATTTTGGATAATTTCCAAGATATGTAAAATATACAAGTGTTTTAAACAAGTAACTAACTAGACAGATATTCCAAAAAAAATATGGTGCTTCATATACTACTCACAGTAAATACTAGCATATATTGCTGAAAAACCTACAAAATATATGACATAATCCAAACATGGCATCACCATTGTAGCAAAATGTCATTAAGTGAATAGCTATAATGTAAAATTCTACTGCATTATTAGACTATCTGGATATGATGAGTTGTCATATATTATTATTATTATTATTATTATTATTATTATTATTATTATTATTATTATTATTATTATTATTATTATTTTTATATTATTATTATTATTATTATTATTATTATTATTATTATTATTATTATTATTATTATTATTATTATTGATATTGAGATTGTCTAAATGTTAACTGTTTTTTAATGATATATATTGTAACAGGATGGGAGTATATACATGGACATACCTAGGGTGATGACAAAACACTGTCACCCCCAAGTCAACCAAATGAAATATCAAATAATGATTTAATAAATAAAATAAATATTTAAGATATAAGAATATAAAATATAAAGTAATGTTTATATTATAAGGGAAAACATGAAATCAAAATCATAGAGATCAGTTAGTTAACTCCTTTTAGAACAGCTACAGTAATTATAAATTCATCAGCATTTTCAGTAAGTAAAGGAAGCATAAGTACTCACCATTCATCATCATAAATGATCCACAATCAAATAAACCAACAGTCAATCTGGTGACTGGATTGCAAATGAGTCTGCTGTAGTCCAGGCTAACTATTTAGCCATTGCCAACTTGGGCAATTATTTAACCATTAATTTGGATGCACAAAACTAAATGCTAATCCTATAGAATATATAACTAGAAAAACAATAATGCTGGGATATTAAAACATGCTGATCATCATCAATGCTCTGGCTACTCAATACCATTAATGTACTGGCCAACTATAAACTTAAATTCTAATAGACTCAACTAAAATAAAATGTGGTGCATAAGATTTAAAGAGTATTCTCTTTTGTGCCAACCAGGATGATGATTGATCATCTCTGGATGCCCCAAAGCACTAATATACATTCCATTCACATATCAGACTGTTATGCACAAATCCAGCTCAGAATAACACAAACTCTATTACTGTATGTGAACAAGAGATGATGGAAACAGATATTCTAAAAATATTTAGAACCCTTGGAATAATTTTCATAATTGAAAATTTATGTGTGTTTTATATAATTTTGATTAATTATATTTATTACTTATATATCTGTACTTTCTCCATGAAAAAGTATTAGTTACTTATATTGAACTCCTCCTAAGCTAATCTTTTAAAAATCAGAAAAGATGAAATCTCTTTAACATTTAGTTCTTATAGTTTTCATAAAATAATTAAGCATATAACTTTTAAATTATACATAGTTTTGCATATTTTTTAATTTCAGGTTTGACTTCAAAGTAAATTATCGTTCATCCTTGTATTTAACAAGTAATAATAATTTTTTTTTGCTTACATATTATTCCTGTTAAAACATAACATAAATTTATTTTCTCTTTCTATTTCTACTTTTTAATTGCCTTTTTAAAATAATAATTACCAATTAAGAGAATCTTATTTATTTTAACTACTTTAATTTGTTTTTGTAATATATTTAATCTGCATATGGCTAAGTTTAGTAATTAGAATAAATATATATCCTCTTGTTTGATGTAAATCTTCTGCATAAAATATCTTCTAAACAAAGAAATTAAAATAATCAGTCACCAAAATGCAATAATTATTATTCATATTTTAAGAACTTTGATGTGTTTGGTATTTTATTAAAAAAAGTATGTTCCAGCCTTCAAAAGTTGTAGAATATGATACATGTTTATACAACAAACTATGGTACACTTCTTAGGTTACTTCTATTAATAACTAGATGCAGTTAACAATAGAATAATTATAATTTTAGATAAAACCTTACACTCTTTAATACCTGTATCATTTTATTCTTCTTTATATC
Source organism: Epiperipatus broadwayi (assembly GCA_028023455.1). Taxonomy (NCBI): domain Eukaryota; kingdom Metazoa; phylum Onychophora; class Udeonychophora; order Euonychophora; family Peripatidae; genus Epiperipatus; species Epiperipatus broadwayi. Next base: position 7,938,650 of record JAQFVV010012393.1, on the reverse strand, counting down.
CTATGAAAACTGAATAATCTTACCTAATAATAAAATATTGAAATTGCTAGAGAAGTAAATGCATTTCTCTCTACCTCTGTAACTATACACTCATAATTTTTTGTGTGCATATAAATATATGTAAATAGGTAAAGTTTTCATTGAAACAAACACTAACCTTAAAGATTCGTGGGAATACTTCAGCAGGTTGTCCTTGGATAACAAACAAACGTGAATTTAGTTTTCGGAGACTTTGGTCCAGATCTTCAAGACATTGAAGAAGAAATCTAATCAAGTCAAAAATGGTTAAAAAATACTAAATAAAAATATAGTTAGGAAATTTCAATGTTAACCACTATTTACAATAAACTAAACATTCAAATAAAGAGACATATATAAATAGGCACACACATAATATGTATATACAGAATCAAACATTATTATAATATATATATATATATATATATATATATATATATGTATATATATATATATATATATATATATATATTATGACAAGCAACCATCACACTTTAATGTAGCTAATAAAGATTTATAAGATATATTTGTTTTTTAATACAGTAGTGCTTTTTTTTTTCAATTTTCATTGGAGTAAATTATTATGCAAGAATTTCCACCCATCATGGCACTTAAATTTCATGTGCTAATAGGTTCAGTCCATTAATATTAATTTGGCCATGGCTAATTATATCTCAGAGAGTTGTTTATATTTTGAAAGACCCTGACTAGACTATTTGCTGGCTAGTTACTTTTCCACTTTCTAAAACTTTCCATAAATATATGTGTGCACACATATACATACATAGAAAGTCTTGTGTGTAGTAAATTTGAGGGATTTGAATCTGATTATAATATGAAAATATTTGTAAATAACTTAGGTTACTAAGCAAAATTAATTTTTTTTTCAGTCAGCCATCTCATAGTTAATAAATTATTGGTTGATGAAAAGATGTCTAGTTCATTCTTAGCTACAAAATAAATAAAAACTTGTAGAAAATTTAGAATGAAAATAAGTAGGGAAAAGAAAAAATCAGTGAAATGCTTAATGAATAGGAAACTACAGACAGATTAGTATTATTAAATTTTTGGGAAATTGTTTTACTGGTAATGAAAATAGTTATAAAAATTCAAAATTGCAGTAGCTGAACATGTTTTAATAAAAGTAAAAAATTGGTCTCTGGTCTAATTAAATTTGATCTAAAAAGTTATTGTGAAATATGTTATTTAAAGTATAGTTCATTTACCACAGAAATATAGACAATTAAAAATAATTGAGGAGAAAACATCAATGCTTTTGGTTTGAAAAAGCCGATATGAATGTGATTACAATTGTATACAGATGCTATAAAAAAAATAAATGCTGATTTATAAATATGGATTTGAATAAGAATCAAAATATAACTTATAAAGATAAAATAAATAAAGGGAAATGCTGAAAGAGTAAATGATAAGTGAATATTTTTTGAGGAGATTATATAAAAAGAGAGAGAGAGAACCTAGAAGAATGAGCATACAATTGAAAACATAGGAACTATGAAAACTTTTTAAAAGTCCCTTAAAGAATATGAAAAAGAGATACTCTATGAAAGAAGTTGACCAATGATTTTTTTAAAGAAGAAATTAGTTATAGATTTTGAAAAAAAAATACAGATAATGATCTAATTTTGTATATGTTATCTTTTGGTAGATAATTAATATATATATATATTGTACCTAACTGAAGTTTCACTTAGTTCCAAAAGGAGCCAAAGGTTATCTTAGCTTAACCTTTTGGTTTGAAATTGTCTGATTTTTAAAAAAATAATAATGATAAAAATGAAAATTAAATTAGTGACTAAAATAGGATAATCTTGTATTGATTGTAATCATTATTGTATATTATGGAATTATGTCTAAGTATTTGACAAAAGATATATGAGTTATGTTGGTAAGAGATGCTAAATAATAATTTGAATTTTTTAAAAAAAAAAGATATCAGAAATAGTTGTCAGTTTGTAAATAATATTAAATGTATTGTTGTGTAATTCATTTTAATGTCTAAATTATAATAATTAGATATTATAAATAAATAGGAATAAATAATATTAAGTAATAAAGTTTAAAAATAATTTGTAAATTTTCATTAAAACAATAGTAATATTTCTTTGATACAATTTAGCTTAGCATTCCACTTATAAAACATTATTTTGAATTAAATATTCATTAACATTTTATTGTTGTAGTTTTAAAAATAATTTTTAAACAATTAGCTTGCATTTGTATGTGAGAATATGTCTATGCATGCAAGAATAATATAAATATAAAAATAAAAAAATAATTTAGCTTCCATATTGTTTAAAATAAGTAAATAAAGCAAATGTGTGGATAAAATTATTTCAATGAAATATTTATTGGTTTAATAAAGAGTATAACTTTAAATTTTATATTTATTACTATGGGTTGGATAAAATATCATTTAAAAAAATTATTGCACAATATTTGTTAATAATAAAATTTTGACTTTGCAGCTGAAGGTCACATGGTATAGGAAAATTATATTGATTACATCAATAGATTGATTTCACAGCTGGTTTGTCAGAATATTAAAATTTAATAAAAAATAGTTTTTATTGATTTTTAAATGAATTGCAGGTGGATGAAAAATTGTGAGATAAAACAGAGATCTAGGGGTTATTCAGTTGCTGATCTTATTTTGATTCAACTAGACTGGATCTTAAAATTTTGTTAATAAAAAAGTAATTTTATAAAACTTTATATTTTCTAAAAAAATAAAAGTATGTTTAAAATAATTATTTAAAAATTGTCCTGTAATGACAGAGGGCTAAAAGAAAGGTAATCCATTTTTCTGACAGTTTTTCATTACAGTTGAGGCATTAAAATTTACAGTAAAATGTTTGAAGAAAAAAATACAGTGTCTCATATTTCATTTACTTTTGATCTATTCATTTTTCTTTATTTAGAAGTAAAACTTACATTATTAAATATTGTTATGGCTAAAGACTTTATTGCACTAAACTATAGTATATATCCTATCAAATTAAAAATACACATGAAGAAGAAATTAAAAAAAAAGACATTCAAACATTTTAAAATATTAAAATGGAAGTGCATTAGCATCTTTATAAATTAGAAGTGACATTAAATTTAATACTTTATTACTTAATAGATGATATATACATTTAAATATGCTCTTAACAGAATGTTTCTGTGGACAATCTGTATTTTAAAATACTAATTCTCGGTTATGCTAGTAGTATGAAAAGAATTTGTTTGAGAGCAAAACTTTAAAAGAATTTAAAAATATTATTAATGAACTTCTCTCTGTCAAATACATAATGTTTTGTTATAATTGCCAATATTTATAAGTAACTTTATGACCATTGATCTTAGCACATAAACCAAGGAGCATCCTTAATTATAAACAAAGTCTACTCTTATGTTTAAAAAGATAAATAAAAGGAAATTTGTTTAAAAAAGAAATACATTTTTAAATATTAAGAAACGTTTTTTTTAAAAAAGAGCTCTATTTTAAAAAATGTGTTTATCTAAGGAAGAACAATGAAAGTTAACTAAAAATATATATTATAATTATTCTGCGTTTGAACCTAGGATTATAAATATAAAAAAATGTACTCAGCTGAAGAATTTATTTTTTCAATGCCGGCTTATTATACGTATACTTATACTTATGCTACTCAGCTGAAGAATTTATTTTCCAAAGCCAACTTATGTTTATGCTTATGATATTTAATTATTTTAATATTTAAAAATTATCTTTAAAGATAAAAGAAAGTGAAAGTGTTTATATAAAGAACTACTGAATATTTTTGTTTTGGAAACCATTGCCATGTTTATAAATATTAATTGAAGCTTCGAATTCAGATAGATATCTTAACCTGGATAAAGTGTCTACACATTATGAAATGGAAAAACCATTACGGAGCTAAAATATGAACTTAAGTTGATGTATTATTTTTTTTTTATGGTCTGTTTTATTGGTTTAAAAAAAAAATGAAACCATAAAAATATTTATGCTATTATTTTTTTTGTAACACTTTTTGCATAAATAAACAAGTAAACTAAGGTTATAATTTTAAAACGAAATAGGTTTATTTGAATGAACAAATATTTCTTGCCATTCTTAAGTAGATTTAGTTTATTTATCAAGCATTACACTAGCTAGTTTCTATTTAATAATTTTATTATAGAGATTTAAATATCACAATCTTATTTTAATATAAATGGGATGTTTTACTCAATCTTTATTTTAAATTTACTAAAGAAGTTTATCAGAGAGTATCCATTCATTTGTTTTATGAATGTTATATTAATAATAATTACAAATATTTTATATTCATCGAGAAGTAAATATTCTTGCATTTAATTTACAATTTTAAAAGTCCACTAGTTACTATATTTTTAGCATTTAATATTTTGTTATGTGTGCATTGTGCCTTGCCTAGAATTTTATATGCATTTAAGTTTAAAGTATTTTCTACAGTAGTCAGTTGACACATAGTTTGCTTTGTTGGTTCAAACATTGGAGATACGCTTTGTATTTTATAAATTTCTTGGAAATAACGTAGTTAGTTTAAGTGAAGTATATATCTTGCTATTAGTTAGAATTTGTTAGCCTCAAGAGTTAGGCTTAGTTTATAATTTTTGAATATGCCTTATGGAGTAGAGAATATCCTCCATCCTTATTGTAATGTATTTCCATGATTTGATAGTGCTTGTCCCCAAAAGAGGGTATTGTATTTTCAGTAATGATGATCACATTTATAAGCATTGGAAATCCCATGAGAGGATTGTACTTTTCTGGTGGGTGTTCCTGTTCCCAGATGTACTGAAGATGAATTCCAGACATCGTCATTTTGCCTCGAAGTTAGGTATTTTTGGAAGCCACCATATTCTTTTCCAGCTCTGAGGAGCCTAGTATCTTTATATTTTTGCCTATCATTCATGATGACTTAATGCTAATTCCACCACAGTAGGTGATGTTGCATTTGTTTTAGATTTGTGATGACAAGATATGCTTGTTTGAGGAAATGTATTTCTTCAGGTAGTTGTAGCTAATTTATGGCTCATAGGTATATCAATGTTTGAATTGTGTTGCTATGATAGTTTTATCACACACAAGCTAACCAACAATAAGTTATATTTATTTTAAAATATATTAAATATGCATATGGTATAAGTGGCAATTCACACATAATAATTTAATATTTTCATCCAGAATTTCGCCGCTGGATTTGTAAGTCTGTTACATCATTATCTTTAAAACATTGAGGGAATAATTTTATGTGGACTAAAGTTATTTTTAAAAAAAGTATAACTGATCTCTGATGAATGATTGTCCCATACACTTAAGTTAGTTTAATTTTAATATTAGCTTAATCTGATTTAAACATATATCTAGCTGTGATATTAGTTATATCCGTGAAACTAGTGATGATATTTTGAAAAGTATTGTTGAATATGCTTACTCCAACTTAGCATTTGTTAAGTTGAGGAGTATAAAATTAAGCTTAGGGTTTTCAATATAAACATAGATCTGTGTGTTATTCTGATTAGTAGATGACACAATAATGTTATTAATTAGTCCAAATAATTATATAAAATCTTAGTGCGGTATTGGCACTGTTTGTATTCTACTACCTTTATAAACATTTCTTCTCATTATTAATAAATTAAATTACTATTATTTCAAAAGTTTTGTTTGTTTGTTTTACTTTTATATGAAAATATATTATTGTCTTGGGTTCCAAGTTCACAAAGTTTAAATTTAATGAATCTTCAATTCAGACATTTACAAATATATTCTAAGTTAATTAAATATAGTTGATATTGTCTTAAAAATTAAAAAGCTATGTTAAAGTAAATGATTCTCATATTGAATCACAAATACAGATAATTGCATTATAGCAGATACATAATTAAATATTTAGTTAAAAGTTTATTTTTTAAATTATCAGTATATCTTTTCAGACTAAAGATTGTGCAATATCAGATTAACAATATTAGTATTTTAGAAGAATATTTTAATTAATATTATTTTAAAAGCTATACATTATCTTATCTTATATTTATTGCACATCATCTATCATCATCTTAAATCTTATATATTTAAAGAATTCTAATCCATTTGCATTTGAGGTCTTTAGTGGTTGTCTGTTAGTATGGAAAGGCATTAAAAGTACCCTTGCTCTTTTTTCTGCTCAAGTAATATCTTAGATAATAGGCTATTATTAGTTAAATTTAAATTGATTCACTAAATTTTGTGAATTAATATTTGTTTTGTTTATTGTTTTAAGATTGAACATATTATAATTATTTTATGATCAGCTAAGATGTCACTTATTTATTTATTAATCACAGTAATTCTTGTTAGGCAACTTAAACTTTAATTTTACACAAGAGTTTTAAAATCCCTGAGGTTATTTACTCTTGCTGTTTTAGTAAATATAATTCTGTAAGATAATCTTGTAAAGCAGAGTATCATTAGTCTTATTCAGAAGTGTATGTATGATTGATTGGTAGAATTAATATGGTAATTATGGATTAGTGATTTTAAATAATCCTTGGTATGGTTTATTAAAATATTAATATGCTGTAGTAGTTATAGTTCATTAGTATTGGATTTGACCTTTATTTGATTATACATCTCTGGATTATCATCTTTTTTTCTTTAAATTTATTGTAACCCCACTGAGCCGAGTCATTTAGAGTCTCTAATTTATAGTTCATTTTATATCATTTCAATTCTATTCCATTTCTTTTCAGCTCATTTCTGTCATATCTTTCTATCATCTCATTTCATTTCTCTCTCTCCTTTATTCTATCTTCTTCTTATATATCTCTTCCATATCTTTCTATCATCTCAGCCCTTTAAAACATTCATTAAGAGTTTTTTTTCTATCATCTCATTTCATTTCTCTCTCCTTTATCCCATCTTCTTCTTATATCTCTCTTTCATATCTTTCCAATCATCTCATTTTTTCTCTCTCTTCATTACATATATCATTTCTATTACTTTTCCCCATTTCTTTTCCCTCTCAATTCTTTTCTTTTCCATCATTTATTCTTACCATTATTATTACCTCCATTTCATTATTAATTCTTATCTCTTTCTTTTTTCCCCCTCTCTCATTTTATTATCCTTCATTTCATTATTAGCATTCTTTCCTTTCTTTTCTCTATCTCTTATTCTATCAGGTTACAATTGGCCTCTCTCATTTCATTTTCATCATTCATCTTTATCATTATCTCTCCTTTTATCTCTTTTCCTTCTTTTATTCCATTTTCTTCTTATCTCTCCCTCTCTCTCTATTTTATAATTTATATATATATATATATATAATATTAGCATAATTTGAGTTAGTAATTAGAGAAAAAATAGAACATTTTAAAGTAATACAATTTAGCCAAAAGAGAAAAGGCATTGAGATTGAAGTCAAAATGTTGTTTTTGCTGCTAATTTTATGACTTAAATCTGAATGTCATGAAAGAATGCTGACACGAGTAATTGATGATTTGGTGAAAGTAATGTATAACATGATTTAGGTACCCATCATTGTTGCCAAAATGAATATGCATAGTATCCCCTCACCACCTCCCAAATTAAATGATTAAAACATTGCAATCCACTATTTTTAAAACTATGGCATTCTGCCCTCACAAAAAGTCTGCACAAATGGCCATGACATCACTTTATGTCCACAGTTCTGACAAACAATGGTGCTATTTTATTCAGAATTGTCAAAAAGAGTAGCCATTTGTAATGGAACATGGTTCAAGGTAAGAAGAAACTTCAGTCCATCATCGCAGTGATGCTAAGAAACAATATTTTGTAAATGGACAACTTTGCATGATTAAATAGGTGTGTGTATATATATATATTATTTGGTTGCCACTTAGAATAAATGTAGATGTTAAAAGTTAACTTGCTGGAAGATCATTTCTTGCAAAAAAACATAACTGCATGTTTGTTTAATTTCCACTAAATAAAGTTTTACATGACCATTTTTCAAAATAAAAAATCTTTATAAGTTTAGGTGGTGGAATATAATTTCTCACAAAAAATGAAAATGCATGTTTGTAGATATTTTTATTATTTCCAATAAATAATTATGGATTGTCATTTTTCCAATTAAGTTTGTCAGAAGCTCCTGTGTAGATATTATTTCCGAGATCACATTATTAGAAAATTATTGCCAGATTAGATTAATATGTATATGAAATCTTATTGACAGACTCATAAGTAAGTACCATATATTATAACTAAAAGTGTAATATATTTCTCAAAGCTTTGAAGATTGTTAGACAATCAAAAATGTAAAAATAACAACACTAATTAAGGACATTGTAAAAATAATGAATATCAAATGAAGAATACATTATTCTAATATACATAAAAACAATGTGAAAAGAATCAATACTTAATAAAATAATATATCTTATAAAAGAGTAATCACAGATATTCGTAGGACTTTCCCATGGATGAGATGGTAAGACATCTGCCTCAAGCATGAACTGAAATATGCTTTAAAATAAGACATAAATACAAATAAATTTACTCTTATTTAATATATATATATATTTTCTATTAGGTCCTTTGCTTTCTTTAGCAGACCATTTTAAACAAGTCATTTCAATAAAAACTTTTAAGGCTGATCTCACAATTCAAAATTGATTCACTAGGCTTTGGATATTTGTAAAATAGACCAGAATCATAAAAAAAATAAATAGAAGTAATACAGGTGGAAGTTTGATAATACAGCAAAAGATAAGCAAGAATAAAAGATGGTCTGAAGAAATGGCGATAATAATATATATAAATTATGCTTATAATAATTAAAATTTAAAAGTTATTTGATATACAATATAAAGATTTATTAAAAATAATTATCCTACACATTTTATTTTTGTTTTATAAAAATACCTTAAATAGAAGTTATATTTATACTTCAAAATGCGTCATCTTGATATGAAGTTGAAATCTCAGAAGAGAAGTAAATTTAATTTTATTTTTGTTTAATAACTGTACTAATTGTCACCAGAGACTTTCTACGTTTGTCATATATTACCCAGGAGAATGGCCGCGAATGAAAGTAGACTAGTACAGTGACGTAAATATCTTTTTTTTTTAAAAAAAAATAATTAAATTATTTAAAACTAAATTAAATTGCTTTGATTTCAAAAAGAAAAGGCCATAAAAGTAGCTATTATTACAAAACTTCTAATATAAATAAATAGATTTCTAATTTTATAATTAACTCATTTAGATAAGGAATTTAACTTGTAAAATAATTTAATTATGAGGGTTTTGAACATCCTTAGCAACAGCTCTTTTTATATAATACATATCTATTTAATTATTTATAATAAGCTGAAAATTGTCAAAAGCTAAACTAGTTATTATATCTAATTATATTACACATCTCCGAAATATATTTATTATACTCAGCCAAATCTCACCAATCTATGTTAGGGCTACATTGAATATAGATAGAAAATGGAATTCTTTTTCAATATTTATCTACGATAAATAGCGAAGTACTTTATGAAACTTTTTACTACTTGCTTAGGTTAAACTTTGCAATGCATATTTAATAAGTAATCATTTTAAAACCTTGCAAACCCATTATTCTTCTATAAATTTATAGAAGGATTTAAAAAAAGCCAAGAGATAAGCTATTGTAAATAACTGTCATATACCTTCAAATCACGTCTATCTTAATTAACTAGCAACTCTTTCCACTCATTAACAATGCTATGCTACACACACATATATCGACCAAAATACAGTCAATGATTTATTAATAATGGAATAAAATTACAAATCAGCCAAGATGTTTTACATATATATAAAAATAACATTTCTACTTTCAATCCTCATCTAATTTGTTTATGTAGATTGCAATGCCGACAATGAGAAAAAACTGAAATTACAACTCAGTAGTCTATACTCTATATAAATAACTTGGTCAAGGATTGAAAAGTGGAAAATTCCAATTTATAGCTATATGTAATATAACTTTGACAACAATTGGTGAGATTTGGTTGATTATCATTATGACAGAATTAATTATTTTAAGATATATTTTTATACCATAAAATTCAAAACAATCTAACACCTGAAATACAATTCTACCATATTTCCACCCACTTTATAATTTCCCTTTTTTTAAAAAAATTGCATTTATACTCTATTTAATCTTGATTTTTCCCTCTTAAAGGAATTCAGCTCATAAATCCCCCACCAAATTATCTTCCCGGTTAAATTATCCATATTGAAATAAAAGTGGTAAAAAGGAAACGCCAGGGCTAAAATTACAGGATCAATTCTCAGCTAAATAGTATAAATAAAACATTAGTTCAGATTAACTAAATGAATTATTAAATAGTCAGTCTGCCACTAGAATGCTCCAATGATATCTCAAACAATCAATCACATGATTTAAATTTAAATGAAATCCTGACTGTCTTATGAAAACAAGATCATAGAAAGTGGGAAACACCAAGCCAAAATATTTTTTAAAAATACCAAGCATCTTAGCAAAAACTTATAATCAGTCAAATTATATTATGTTGTTTAACAATAGAAAAATAACCTAAAATTTATTATTTATACATAAATTTTATTTATTTTAATCAAATCTTGATCACTAATCAAACTAGATTTTTCAATTTTTGAATAATAATAATTAACCAAATAAGTATTATATCAAAAACTCTTCCATTATTTTTTTTTAATTTGTTTTATTGTGAATCATATAATTTTTACAAACTTTGTATCCTAAGTTTCTATCATAGCTTAAGGTCTTCAAGAGTTGCATACTATTGTTAATTATCTGAAAATATAATAACAAAATATAAATGTAACAAAAATTAAATTAAATAAAATTTGTAAAATGCTGTATTAAAGCCATATATTAATACAGTGCTTCTCAATCTGGATTCCATGAAAGCAAGAGATTCTACATGAGCTGCCATTGGTTCCATAACTATATTCAAATGAATAAACCATTTATATTTGGAATTTCAGGAGTCATGCTAAAAAAAATCCAAATTTCATTCCTATTGATTTTGTCATTAGCTTTTCTGAGACAATATCCATCAAATTTGATAAAATTAATATAAAGACGACCAATAAATTTATATATATAAAAAGATTTTAAAAGTTTAATTTGTTATTGCTTTCCTTAATTTTTCTAAACTTCTTTTTGATGTACAATAGATGTCATTCATTGGTTTTCATTAAAAAAACTAAATTTAAATCAAAATTATAGTAAAGTATATGTATTTGGGTGGAAAAGCAAATACATAAGAGTCAATTTATTTTTCTCAATTTAAATTTAAAAATATTATGCCAATCTAATCACAATGTGTATAAAATTATAACATTATCAGATAAATATTTATATAAATATTACAAAACTTCTGTATACAAATCATATTAAACAATTTTCATGTGTGTGCATTTTCAGTTTCAGTAATAACAAATGTTAAGTTTCATGTGCTGCAAATATTGGTATTAAATAGTATCAGTCTTATATTTATTTCAGTAACTTCTGATTTTTTTTATCAATAATAACTCAACTTCATCTTTAAAAACATTATCAAGACACAACGAACAAAATAAAAATAAATGAAAAAAAACATTATGACTTTTCAGCAGTTTTATATAGTTAGATTATATGAATGACTCAAATGGACTGTGTGTTAAATGTGGAAATGTTTTGAATAATAACAGCTTAAATCCAGATTAGCTGAATTGACATTTATAAACAACACATTCCAATTCAAAAAATCTCATGAAGAATATTTTAAAAGCAAGTATTTGGAATTGAATAAAAGAAAAGAAAAATTTTGGTCATTTATCTCAAAAATCAAAATACATTAAAAGCATCATTAAACATTATTTATCAACTAGTAATAGAAAAAAAACTGAATAAAAAAATCTAACTGAATGTATGATAGATTAAAAAAAAATGTTAAAAACAACTGGCCATTTTCCAATGACGGTTTCAAAATATTTTTATGAAGTGTCATATTTTTGTGAATATGAGCTATTAGATAAGATTAAAAAACCTCAATATTCTCTTTTCAAATAGATGAATCAGTAGAATAGCTAGTTTGACATTTTTGCATAAAAATAACACTGAAAAACATCTTGGGAGAGTTGAACTACAAGATAAATATTTAATTTATTTATTTATGGGAAAAAATAAAATTCCATTGGACTTTGTTTAAGCATTTACGCTGATGGAATAGCAACTATAGTGGGAAAATTTCCAGTTATTTTGTAAAAATAAGAAGTAATACCTGAATGTTAAAATAACCTGCTATTGTGTTCATAATCATAAAACTAGCAATGAAACAGGCTTCAAATTTTAAAATTAATAATAAATGATATTGTAAAAATAATCAGTTTAATAAACCAAGGCTATTAAATACAAGAATATTTATTTTGTTATATAAAAATATAGAAAGTCTAAATACAGTTTTATTTTTTCATAATTGTATGCATTGGCTTCCTAAAGAAAAGTGTTATTTTTTTTTTATATTTTTTAATTGTGTGAATAAGTTTGTATTTTTCAATCTAAATATTCTTTTGAAATGTCTTCAAACTAAAAGATCAGTGAAATGACCTTATTGTTATAATGCAGAATAATTCAGTTAAGTAAGATGAGTGACCGTCATTCTAAATTAAAAATCTGAGGTCATTATGAAACTAATGATAATGTAGAGTTTTGTGAATACCTAAGTAGTATTTTTAATGTGAAATTTGCTCATGCCTTTCACCTATAATTTTTTCAATCCATGGCTGCAAGATTGTTTCACAAAGACAAAGTGCAGCATGAAAATCCAAATGATTTTTGTATTATGTTTTTATAAACATTAATGATGAAATAGATTGTGGTAAAACTTAGCAGTAATTTTAAAGCCTTCTTGGTAAGCTCTGGATATTCATTATTCACAGATATCCAAAATTTGATCCAAGTAATTTCCTTAAATTTGGATTCCAGAATAATATTGGAGGATAGTTCAATAAAAGCTTATTTATCATGAAGATTAAGACTTGAGTTAGATTTTTGTAAAAATGGATTTGATATCCACATTTTTAATTTCCTGGGATCTTCATTTTCTAAATAATATGAAATTTTGCTGCAATATCATTAAATGTTGTCAACAAATTTTATATCTTGACGATTCATATTCATACAAATTTGATTAACATAATTCAGTTTATTTTTGCATGAATGTTGCTTACCTGCAAAAAAAATTTACTGACGGGTGGTTGGAAAACACTGATCTAGAGCCTTTTATATAAATAGATTCATTCAATATATTTTATTGTTAAAGTGTAAATATATTATCACATTTATTTTGTTGTGAGCAAACATATATAATATCAAAGACTTCAAAAATAAAATATGTCACAAGGATTTATTTATATATAAAAAAAGCTTTGGTCATTATTCTGATATTTTGATATGTTAGAAAGGTATTTTGATCTCAAGCATAACAGACAAAGTTAGTTGTAAATAAAATATATGTAATATGAGAAAAGGTCAGTCTATTTTATATTAGATGATTAATAATATTTAAATTGTTAAACCTACATAGAGGAGCGCCTAAAGCCCCTCCTTATTTACTATAAATATTTCACACTCATAATAAGTTATCCATAAAGAGAAACTTTTCTAAAACGAATTGTTACTAATAATAAACAATCAAATGTTTATCATTCAGGTTGCATTATATTCGAGCAAGGAAAATGACTGAGTAGAGCTGTGATCCATGGACTTTTTAAATCCCACTGTATTACTGCATTAAATCATATAGAGTATTATTAAGAATAATTTCTAATGTTAATATTTATTTTCGGTTTTATGCAATAGCTGAGATTATCTTTTACTATTGCTGAAAAATTGTTTTGTTCGTTCCTTTCATTATATTACTATTTCATATTTATATAAGTTTCTTTAGCAAAACAAACAACAATTCTTAAGATTTTAGCATAATCTGTAAATATAAGAAGCTTAATAAATGATAATTTGATATAGGTTCTCAAACTAAAGGATTAATTGGAGATTATATATTTTTAAATATCCTTTTAAAAATTCGCAATAAAATAAAAATATATAAGTAGATATTTAAAGATCAAACTGAAAAATCTTAGAATGTTTATTGACTTTCTAAAAATATTCTAATTATATAACAGTTCTTATTAATATTCAAATAGCATGGTGAAAAATGTGCTTCTCATTTTTTTTTAATATGATTTATTGTTAAATTGAATTGTGTTATTAGAAAATTAAACTATCACGAACATGTTTGTTCATAATACATTACCTAATTATTGAAGATACAATTTCACTTTAATTCAATTTGGTTGAGGTCAATAATATTTTTTAAAGTAAAAAGAAATTTTGCATGGTTTAGTGCAGTAGAATGGCTCCTTTTAGAGCTCAAATAGGTGCGTTGTAGTTTCAGCTCTGTCACTTCATTTGCTCGAATTTCTTATGAAATCCCAAGTAATAAACCATTGAATTATTAATAATATGGGGGGGGGGGGGCATTTGCGGGTTTTTTTTAAAAAAACAATTTTTTATTATAATTAATGTTAATGATCGAAAAAAAGATTAATTTTTTCCTATAAAAAAAATTTCCAATTTAAGGCCCGGAGACAAATTATAAATGGGCCACTATATTATTAAAAGTTTAATAGATAAAAAGTAGATTTTAGTGCTCTCTAATACTAAATTTAAACTTTCATATTCAAACTTTAAAAATAAAATATTACTTCAAGTTCTGGATATACAAACGTTAAAAATAAAATATATTTAAATTTCAGGATATTATTCTGATATGGTGAATATTTAATCCTCTAGCATATCTAATAAAACTAGAATGATTTTGTAGTATGAGAGATTAATCAGTTAATTTTATGTTAATTGATAGTTAATGATAAAATTTAAATTTGCATTAGAGAATATTAAAATAGGATTCTTAACTATTTTATATATATAATTTACTACAAATATCATTCATATAGCATTATAATTTGAATTATGATTAAATGACAAATTACAATTCATAATTTAAAATCACTGACAAATGTATAGAAAACAGAATATCATTAACATTAGTAGCTACATGTGAATGAGTATAAGTTTTTTAATACTAGAGGGGGTGGGTGGGTAAAAAACCAAAAATAAAATAAAAAGATAGGATCAAAGAAAAAAAAAATTGGAGTCGGAATTGCAGTGCATGTAATTAAAAATTGGAAATGTGGCTGCACAAATATACAATTGTTACAATTAGTGCTAAGAAATAATCAACACCATAACGAGACTTATGACAATTGGAATATTCTAAATAACTGAAGAAATGTAAAAAAAATAGTGATAATTTATTTAATCACAAATGTTTGTAAGCAGTTATTACTTTCATTTATTTTCAGTCAATCATTGGCGGTCGAGAGGTCAGCGACAGCTGCTTTACAAGCAGTTGTCCCGGGTTAGCGAGTTCGCTTCCCGCCTGATGCTATGACACATGAGGAAAAAAAAATATTGGATTTTTTTGCACTTTGAAGTTTAGAATGTCTTTTATTTTTATTTACAGTTTCAAATGTCTATCAATCTCTTTAATATAAATAAATCAGAACTTGTTTTTTCCCCTGCATTTGCTACACACACATATATAGTCAAACAAAAAAAATTACAAAATTAAAATCAATTCAAAAACTATCTAAAACAAACATATTATCTTCAAGTAGTTTTATTCAATCATTTTAAAACAAATCTAGTAAATAGAAAATCTTTTAAAATGAAACTTTACACTGTATACATTAAAAAACATAATAACAATTGCGTTTTCATTTTCAATAGCTGACATTATTTCTATCAATATTAAAAGTGTTTTTATTTTTTGAAAAAGAATATTAAGTAATCTTTTTCCTGAATACAATGACTGAGACAGAGCCATTATATAACTTATAGAAAGAAAGCATTATATTGATTCTTTTAGAGTATATAATCTAGACACCTTGCTGGTTAAGTACTAAGTGTACTTTTTAGGATAAAAAAAAGTTATCTAATTTAATAATTAATTCATTTGCACTTTCATTAATGGCATTTTTTTTTAAACAAATGCATTTAGACATATGTATATAACAATATATATGAATGTATCAAATTTATGGCAAATTCACTGGCCATTAATATTGATCAGTAAATGAGAATATAACTATTCCTAACTGGCAATAAGATGATTCTATTAGATGATAGTTGAATCAGCACTTTTAAAAATACAAATTAGTTGGAACAAAAATATATACAAAAGAGAATGCAATCTGGGCAAAGTAAATTCTCTATTTTCTGTGATGTGGATAGAGCAGAATCTAAGATAAATGAACATGGATAGATTTTAAAACTTTCATTCAATAAAGATATTATAGGCTAGCAAGTTTATTGATTTTAAAAGGTTTTACAAGAAAAAAAAAAAGAGATAAAGCAAATATTTATATATATAATTAAATAGCATTAATTAAAATGTAATTATTTTATGATGATAATGTGATGTAAAATAGTTTTTTTTTTTTAAAAAATGAAGTCAAAAGATTCTAAGCAAATATAATACATAAGCCCCCAAATCCTATTAGCCAACTCCCTTTCCCCTAAACTTCTTATGCAGCTCAATAAACTTCCAACTCCTTATTTGCTTGAAAGTTTGTGATGATAGTATTTTAATTATAGTTATATTTTAGACTATTTTCATCATCTATTATTTTTTGTTAAATGTTTTTTTCTTAGAAAAATTCAAACTTTATTTAAACTTTTCAAATATCTCACAGGTTAGTATATATCACAATATTTCGAGTAATATTTTTTCCGTTTCAAGGGTCATTGGCTTGACTAGTGATAATTCTAGCATGATAATTGAATCAAATATCTTTGTGAATATTAAATTTAAGGTTAGGCTCTAACCAACTAAGTTCATAGAATAATTAGTTAATTAGAGCTTCGCTTTAAATTTAATGATTCAATTTCCATGCTAGTACTGTCATTGGTCAGACCAACAACACATGAAGAGAATAATATTACTCAACACATAGTGTTATATATTGACATGTGTGCTATTACTAACAGTTTGAATGTATTTTAACAATTTAAATAAAGTTTGAATTTTTCTAAAAAATATTTTAATAAATAATAGATGACAGAAATAGTCTAACATATAATTGCATCCAACTATTTCTTAGTCCTTATTTCCCTAGATCTGATTTATTTCTTTTTTTCTTTCTATTTCATTTTAATAAAAGTTGTTTCAATAGTTCCATTATCATGTAATAATATTCTTTTTATTATAATGATCTAAAAAAAAAATCAACAAATCTGTCTCTTTCATTCTCTTTATTTTTAAATTAATTCCTCACACTTTTCATATAAATCATCCCAATCCTCTTTGAATATCCTACAGCCAAGAATAAATGTTTAATACTCTCTCTTCCATCTTTATGTCTATAATCTAAATGCTTATTTCATATTTGCCTTTTTTCTCTAGTATCTACAGTTCATGCCTGCATCAAATAACAATAACTCCCTTTAGTGTTATCATATAGGCATTCATATTTTTAAACTTATGCAACTTTTTTTTTCCATATTCATTTTTCATAACTCTAATTCTTTTATCAATTTATGCATTCGCTTTTGACAAGGCTCATAACTATATAAATGTAATACATTCTCTAATTAATTATTTTTGTTAAAAATCTATCCCCCCCCCACCCTTCATAATTACGTATGGAAATAAATTAGCTATCTATTAACTTTGCATATTATAAAAATTGTCTTGCACAATTGCTCATAAATATTTTGCTAATCTATTTTTATTCATAAATTGAAATATTCCAAGCACTTTAAACTTATTTTTGATTTCTCTTATTAAAAATGAAATCCATTTCATTTTGAATGCCTTCATTTGTTATCTATAGTTACCACCACATGCATATTTGCATACCTCTATTTATATTCTCTCTAAAAAAATTCGACTTCTCTGACAACAAATATTATCTATACTAAATTTAAATATCTTACATTATCATCATCAGCCTTAAGTAGATAAAAATGATATTTTATTGACTTAATGGATGATGATGTAATGTGAGATGTTTAATTAAATTATAAATAAACAATGCTATGATGTTTCATCAGCTTCTATTGCATGTATATATTACATTCTATATTTACCAAAAAAATTAACAATGTGCTTACTAAATGAATAATTCTGAGATAAATGTTTGCTTATGCATATATATGGCTATTCTATTATAAATATGTGGATAAATAAATATTGTTAAGTTCATGTTTGAAAACATATTATAATGTAACAATAATAAATCTGCCTGCCATCTCAAGAATGAGGATTTAAATAAGAAGTGGATGAGACTCAAAAACTTTTTTAAAGTTCCAAATGGGTTTACATTTTTTTATTTTATGCAGCTGACTGACAGCCAATCAAATTAGCTATCTCAAATTAATTGGTAAATGAGTTTGAGCTATTTGTAATATATGAACAATTAAAATCATCATCTGACATTGAAAACTGGTATGAAAGATCTTTCTTAATTTTTCTTTTTTGGAAGATTGTTGATGAGGCCTTTGTTCTGAAATAGACTATATGCAATTATGTTAAAGCTTATTGCCCCACTGTTGTAAAATCAGTAAAGTATTAGATTCATTTTGTTTTTATAGCTAATGCATTGCCATTAAACTAATTAATTTAGATTAATCTGGAACCTTTGCTATCTAGCAAAAATAGGCTGAAATTGATTATTTGTTATAAATTAGCAATCTAATAAAATATATATATACTTGTTTGTTATCTGAAAAAAAAAATCATAATCCACAATTCAAATTCAAACCCTAGTAATGAACGTGGCAAAACACTAACCATGATGAAATATATTTAAATTTAATATACTAAAATAAAATATGTTAAGGAATGGAAATCAGTGGCAAATTATCACAGATTATGAACAAGTGCTATCACTTATTCAGAGAATCCTGTTTAGTTACTCTAACTCAAATGTGCAATGTGGATGTTTTTAATATCATCTAACATATATATTAAACTACTCAATATTTCTAGAATTGATTAGAATATAATGATTAGCATTTTGTCTGCCATGCCCGTGGGATTTGAATTAACATCGAACTTTAAAAAAAAAATCCAGATAACATTATTTCTGAGGGAATTTTTTTTTTTTTAAGATAAATCAGTTTTATAGATAACATATTCTCCTCCCCCATTCAATTATTAATTGATAAATCAGTATCTAACTAATATTAATTAAAGTAATACAAAATCATAAATTCCCCCAACAACTAGCAGATTTTAGTCTGATGGGCAGACTTTTTTTTATAGTTTTCCTATACAAAGATAAATGGAAAAACTCTTTATCCTACCTACTACAATGTTAGAGAGTCAATATTCATATTTACAGATAAGAAAAAAAAACTCTGAAAAGAGCAAAAGTAATGAACAATACTGAAACAAAATCATTTAAAATACCATTTAATAATTATAGTTTTTCGGAGTATTTAATTATAGTTTAATAAATGTTGCACTTTATTATTTTTTAAATATAGATCAATTAATTCTAGAATAAGTGCTGGAACAAAAGGTCTAAATACATTGGAAGTTGCTCAGATATAATAGTCCCTAATGTTTTTTTTCTTTGTTACTTCAATAATGTCTTTTAACTTAATGTTAAAAACTGTAGAAAGTAATAATAACCTTTACATAATAAAAACCCACAGGAAATCAAATACTCATTCTTATGTAAACAATTTTAAATTAAAAACAGATTTTTAAAATGTGATTCTAACAATAGTTTCGCAATGTGATTTCATATTAATATTAAATATATTTTCGATTTAAAAACATAAAATTACTATTAAAATGCTATTCATTTAAAAATAAATAAATATTAAGCATTTTATCAAATAGTATTAAAAAATGTACAATGTAGAACATTGAGTGACTGTGTGTAATAGGAAAAATAAACCAAGAAAATATCATTTGCTACGTTTTCAACATCATCAATCAAATTCTATAGTTTCCAGATAATTATGGAATGCAAATTTTTAAAAAAGTTTGCACTTTATAAAGGATACTTTGACGATTCATTTATAATAGCACACTTTTACAAATGCTTAATTACTTCACATTATTCCTAAAAAATTGAATTTAAATAAATTCCTATTGACCTGACTATAAATGTGAAATTTATTTTCTGGTTCTTAAAAAACATGTTTAACAATTGTTATGATTACAAACTCTTACATTTTCAGATAAAATATACAATATGAAGAGAAATATCAGGTATTTCTAATTTGTGATTGATAGAATGTTAAAGTAAGTTCTGCCAACTATATAAGTGTGAGTAATCAATAGATGTAAATGGTAATGCTTATTCCGTATCTCCATATTAGTTTCTAATGGCATAGCATTTATCAGTGAGAAATTTTGGTACACTACACCCAGATACAAAAACTCATTATCTAATATCTGTTAATTATTCAAATTTAAAATAATTAGCAGAATTGAAATAATAAAATATAGTTTGCTCCTGAAAAGTAGTGAATAAGCTGTGATCATGATATGTACCATATATATATATTTATGAAGAGGGAAGTTATGCAGTCTTATGTGTCAGTTTTCATAGTTTACTTTTTAGAAAGTTAGCTAGTACAAAATCTTATCTACTGTCAACAATATAATATAAAATATTTTTGTATAACAGCAATAATATATAATAATAATCATATACAAAAAAGCTCTTTTTGGCAAATATTAATTTTTGCCCTTTTCAATGTGCTTTGGACTAATTTACAAGTATGATTTACAGTGTACATGTATATTTCATAACCTTTCATTCATTTATCATTAGTCGAAAAATGCTTTTTTGTGTATGATTTTTATTATATATATTGTTGCTGTTATATAAAAATATTTTACATTATATTACTGATTTATATAAATATATGTAAAAGCAGCATAATGGATTAAACTTCTTTCCATTTTTGATAAAATTAAAAATTGTAGTTTAATATTCAAATACTAAACCATCCAAACTTTGTTGTATTAAAAATGTTCAGCCTTAAAAATGAGAAAGAATAAAAAAAGTTTCATAATCATGTTTAAATTACAATACAACTGGGTGGAGAAACAAAATATTTCAGTACAAAAATGTATTTTATTTTAGTAATTAAAACACTATCAAATCATATTGTCTGTTTCAGAATATATACATGTACTTGTAATAACATTTTACATTATGCGTGATATATGTTAAACAGAACAACTGATTGATAAGCAGATTTCATGGCTCTAAAAAATATTGATAAGATTTAATAGCTTTAAAAAGTATCATAACAAGAGCTCTACACTCTCAATGACATTGCTTGTAGTAAATTGTTAATAAAAATTATATCTCATTATAAGATTTATTATAAAGTAACAATTTTATTTACAAGATGTAAAATGATAAAGTTGAAAAATATTTTCAAATGTGATCATAATTAATTCAATTTTAGTATATAATTGTTGTTTTTTGTATATGATCAGTATCTGTTAAATAACTAAAATAAAAAATAACTTTAAAATCTTTTTTTTTTTTTTTTGTATTAGTTATATTGTATTCATTAACAAATGTCAAAAATTAAAGTACTCAGTATTATAAAAGCAAATAATATTTAATCAAAATTAAAATACTAGCTAAATAGCAAGTTGAAAAGCTCTCCTTGCCAAGTTTATATATAATTTTTTCACAGTTTTGGATAAAAATGGAGATCATTTATTTCATTTTGGTAATTCAATGTGATTTTGAAATAAAGTATTTGTGAGCAAATAACAGATATTTAAATGTTATTAATAATCTTTATCAGACATCATACTTGGTTGTATTAACAAAACAACTGCATCTGTTGATTCAAGAAACAGAAGCAGTCAAATCTCATTACATATCTCTTACATCATTGATCATTTGAATATATTACGCTTTAATAAACTCTAATTTATAAATTCAAGATTTGAAAATTATGAAGACTTTATGTATATTTACCAAGCACTTATAGAGGATCATTTTCAAATCATGTCTCATTTATGACCTTTGATGTTAGTGGCAATGCGCAGGTTGGTAAAAGTCACTATTATCTTACAATAAACTGTTGAAAGTTGCAATAATGATTTAGAAATATATTAATTAAAGACTTTAATGCTAGGGTAAATGTTATTATGTACACTAGTCTAAAACTTGAATATTTAGCTAAAAAAGACCTTATGGAGATATTCAATAACTTTTAATAAATTTAGAAGCAGCTATAGAAGGTTATGGTGAAACATTTTAGACACAGACTTTAATAATTTAATAAACCAGACTGTTAACTATATATTTACTTTGATTCTAAAATAAAATTTAAAAGAGATGTTCAAGTCTGCCTTTGCAAAAAAATCATTGTTAGAAAATTTTTAAAATTTAGTGTTGGTTACTATTTTAATTCTAAATAGATGTATTTAATTTTATTCAGTATATAAAAATAGTAAAACACTTTATTTAAGCATTTATTTTCATGGAATTTTTTTTATGCTTACAATTTTGACTGGACAATAATCTCCTTCAGAGTGTAGTTTCCAATTGAAAAAACATTTAATATATAATGCCAATTCACAACATATTAATATATCATATAAGTTAATAAAAAAGTACTGATGGTTAATACATTCATAAGTAATAAATAATTCTTTCCTGAATTTAATAGAAAGCTAAGTCAATAATTGTAAATATATCAGTATTTGTTTCAGAAAATTGACAATACATTCAAAGACATGAAAGTTATCTGCTAACTAATTTAGAGATTAATACTTTAATTTTATTATTGAAAATCATATAAATTTTTCTTGAATTTATTTATATCTTTTTCTTGTCATAAAACAGCCACCGAATCAATTAATCATTTAATTTGAGACATCATTCTTAGTTGTAACATCTCCATATCTCCTACAAACAAGAACAAATTTGTTTTATCCATAATTATTTATATTTGACTTTTGAAATGATACAAATATGCTTTATTTATTTCCAAATCTTTTTTGACCATGATTAAATCAAATTTAATAGGAAATTTCTGGTAACTCAACACCTGTAACAGAAATAAAATGAAAAATAAATTTCCAATTCTTTAAAAAATAATAATAAAAACAGCAAATATAATTAATTAAATTTTAATTAATAATGAATGCTGAAAGTCGTCAAAATAAGTGTCTTAGTTTACATGTTTATATAACAATCAAAAAAAGGTACTAAAATAAATGTATATTTATTGCTATATACAGAAAATAAATAATAAATGTAAATTTTAATATATATATAAACAAATTAGTTTTAGTGCACATGCATTCAAAATCATTAATTAATGCCCAACATAAAATAATAATTCAGTTCTCTCAAACTATATACATGTATTTAAGCTAAACATTGGCTTATCAGATGTGCTGAAGATTTAAGCATCATAAGATCATCCAATCACTTTATTTTTAAAATACATGCGCATGGGATTTCAATCTGCAATGTAACAGCAAAGATAATTACGATCTTATTTGCAAACTTATATCAACAGCTATTCCAGTATACTTGACAGATTTTAAACTTAATATATCATATGGCAATATTTAGCCAAAATACACATATATAGTATAAGAAATCTGATCTGCCTTTAAACACTAGATAGTGATTAATGATATTAAAACCTTATATTTATGATAGAACCACTAAAGCCTATATATTATTTATACATAGGCATATAATGTTAATAAATAAAAACGTTTCAACAATATTATACTATTCTTATTTATTAGAAAGGTTCCAAGTTCAAAATGATCATTTATGCTTGATATTTCATAACTTATAGAAATGCACTGGATTATCTAACAAGTAATATTAAACTGAGTCAAATTTAAATCAACATCAGGTGCATACAATACTTCATTTAATGAAACTACAAGGTAGTATAATTTCTACTTATTTTAACATTTTTATAAATAAATAACACTAACCCAAATGCATAACATTAATAAATGCAACATTTTCAAACCATATGCAAAGAAATGGAAATAAACTTCCTTTTTCATGTGCTGCCATTACCATTGTATTATTCTTATTTGTTTGAGAATCTGCAAGTTTAAAAGAATCATATACATTTACCATCTCAGAACTCATAGAGATGGACCATCTAACAAGTGATACTATTAAGGGTCAAACATAAACCCATATCAAATATAAACAAATGTTTGCACACTGAAAAAAGAAAGTTGTTTTCATTTATATATATATGTGTGTGTGTGTGTGTGTGTGTGTGTGGATGTCTTGATCACCAATGATAACCAATTTATCTTAGACAATATTACAAAATAAAATATTTGACTACTTTTTTTTAAAGCAGAATATTTGCTTAACCAATACTTGTGAATCAAAAACATCCACAGAGATATTTTTAGACTTCTTACAATAATTACTAGACATCATATAATCAGTTGCTAGGAAGATCAAATGATGTTCAAGCATCAAAGTGACAAGCTGAACAAAAAAAGTTGTTTTCATTTTCTAACTGATATTTTTTAAATTTTATTCTACTGAGAATTGATTAATTGGAACATTTAGTCTTTGAATCTGTCACCTCAGTATCATGCTAAATCATGAATATTATTGGTATTTTCTTAAATCAGATAACTGGTCTCAACTGAATTCTATATTTATATTTATATTTGGCAATACGTATAGTGAGTTTTGCCTGTTTTAATATTTATTTATGTAGACAAACACATTGTGCTATCACATTGCTGACTGATATATACATGTTCAACCCATGATTCATATCATGTTCATTATCAGAAGTAATTAATGCATAATTATAAAAACAGTAGAAAATCTACAGTGAGTAGCAAGGCTTTTACTTTAGCCATAGCTGTGCCATTTAATGTAACTTTAATAATAAAAAAATAATAATTCTTTACAACAGCTATATAATCAAATAATAATTTTATACATTAAAAAGCTTTTTTTCAGTGATACTTTGGGTGCCCTTTTCAAATGTGACTAATCTATTTAACGTTAATGAATCACCTGACATAAAATCATCCAGTGTCCAATAATGAAATTAAAACAAACAATAATAACATAAATAATTAAAACAAATCAAAACCCTCATATATAAATACAATAATTACAAAAGAATTTATTATATCATAACATTATGTTAAACAATATTACATGCATTTTTAATACAATTTATATAATTTTCTACTCATTTTTAATCAACCAATTATTAACCAAATTTGTAGAAGTCTTATAAATATTCATACAATTAGTCAAATTATTTTTAATATAATGTTTCATATATTTGGTTTATTTTTTGGATCTTTAATGAAATTTAAATATTTAATACTTTTTGTAGCATCTATTCTATGGCCATATTTCAAGTAGTGAATATATAATGCAGACCTGTCATCTCTTCTTTTAATAGCATTGTTATGTTCTTTGACTCTTACCTCTAATTGTTTTCCAGTATGCCCAAAGTAAATCATTTTACAATATCGCATGTAATTTTATATACAATTCCTTTTTTGAACTGTAAATCATCCCTTAACCTATAATTACCTATTAATTGATCAAGATTTTTACTATTTGACCAGCCAATATTTATATTCTCATCAATATAATTTTTATTATATCTTAAAGCAGTGGTCTTCAACCTTTTCACACCTGCGGACTGGCAAAAATAAGGATAAGATTTCACGGACCGGCAGAAGTTTACAGATAAATTTTCTTAAAGATGTAACCTGCTTAACCTTAGATGAGCATAATTGTTATAACTGACCAAAACAGCACACTAGTTATATGTATTGTAATGGTGTTTGCTTACCTTCACATGCTAAACACTTTTTCTCAAGTTGCTTAGTCATACTGCTACAGAAAACGGTACAATAACAATCATTCTCATTAATGTGCTTGCATTTCTACATTTATTATTTCATTATTAAAACATGCAAGAATAAAATGTTATTCACCTGAAAGTTGGGAAATATCACAGCTAGTGTAATTAAATGACAATGATTATGATAAATGTAATATCTGTATTTAATGTTAAATATACAAGATAAAGTTATATATATATGGAGATTGTCTTTTGATAGTAGTAAGGGCAAAATAGAAATCGCGTAATTAAAATTACCTTACAATCAAAAAAAAAGTCACTGAAAAAAATAAAACGAAACGTCTAAAAGTCTGAAGTTTTGATGTTATTGTAATTTTTATTGTGCTGGTGTGTTGAAAGGCTCAAAAAATGTAATTAATTGGAAAAGTTTTTTTTAAAATGGCAAATAGACATCGTGTAATAGAAATAAAGCCAAAAAAAAATCGCCGTATAGTCGTCGTCTTTTTAAAAAAAAGACAACGAAAGTTGAAAAAGTCAAAAGTTTTGATCTTTTTTTTGGGGGGGGGGGGATGGGTTGAGAAATACTTTGTCTTCACTGAGACAAAAGATAGAGACCAAAGTTATTTTTTGTTTGTTTTTATTTTTAAAAAAAGCTAACAGAAATTGGTTTTAAAAATAAAAGTTTTAGTATATTAGTAGTATACAAATAAAGCCAAAAAAAAATATCACCTTATAGGCCAAAAAAAAGTGGGTGTATTTTTAAACAAAAGGTTTTGATCTTATTTTATTCTGGGGGTGGATTGAGAAATACTTTGTAAAAGTTAGAGACAGAAGTTATTTTTTGGTTTTTATTTTTAAAAAAAGGTAATAAAAATTGATTTCAAAAATAAAAGTTAAAGCCAAAAAAAAAAATCGCCGTAGAAAAAAATTTAAGAGATCAAAAAAAGTCACCGTATTTTTAAAATTGCAGCCTGGTAACATTACATTTTATTGTTTTAACACATAAACAATACCAACAAGTGTCCGTGATTGGCTATCAAAAGAAAACCGGAGTTTGTATAATAAAAAACTTTTTTTTTTTTAATTTTGAATTTTTTTAGAAAAATAATACAATATTTAATTCTCCATAAACATCTGTGATAAATAGAAAAACAAATTAATTTATGTATGATTGATTAGATTTTGTTTTTGTACTGTTTCTTTTTTTTTAATTGAATAAAAATACGATGAAAAAATAAATAAAAATTGTTTATATTAATTAAAAGTTTAAAATCTTATTATTTTGTTGTTACAAACTTTCTTGTCAGTCTAGCGCAGACCGAGGGTTGAAGACCATTGCCTTAAAGTATTATAAATCCTAGGACAATATGAAAGTTTAATCCATTTTTTATTTGATTCATTATTACCATTATCAATATCATCATTATTCTCAAAAATTTTATCATCTACCATAAATTTATTAGAAGTAAAAAATATATTGCTAATAATAGTTTTAGGATTATATCCATAATCTTTATATAATTTAATAAAAATTATTAAAAAGCTTTTTAATGTATAAAATTATTATTTGATTATATAGCTGTTGTGAAGAGTTATTATTATTTTTTGATTATTATTTTGTGGAAGAGCAGCATAAGGATTTTTATTCCTTTCTGATTTTGATAATGTAACTTTAGTAACTAATATGTACTAAATATTAGTACTTAATAAATCCTCATCCATGCCCATCCTATCCAATATTCCCAGACTATTTCTAGATTATAGCTTTCATTGATGGGGAGCTTTAAATCTTAGAATAGAATATCCAGATATTTACAATCTAATGCACTTTTCTTCTAGCATCCATTATTTACTT
Organism: Epiperipatus broadwayi; assembly: GCA_028023455.1. NCBI lineage: Eukaryota > Metazoa > Onychophora > Udeonychophora > Euonychophora > Peripatidae > Epiperipatus > Epiperipatus broadwayi. The sequence goes on along the minus strand of JAQFVV010012393.1, from coordinate 7,910,789 downwards.
TACATTTTATTATCAAGCTAGCATCCCAAATTGAAAAACTAAGTATTTTCCATCTAAACAACTTTCCTCCATAATCACACAGATCTGAAACCAGTTCAGTAATTATATATTATGGTATCCTTAGTTTTTTTAATAATTTTATGCACTTTTGCCTTCTAGAGGACAGGATTAGTATAAAACCAATAAAATATCACACTTCAGCTTATCCATTGCTGTTTAATCAATATACACTTTTTCTGTAATCATAGGCAGATGGAGTATGTGATATAGTTGTTAAAAACTAAAGACAATATACTATAGAGATACTAAACTTGTTCCAGATCTATATGACTATATAAGCAAGTTAGTTTAGATCAAAAATTATATATTTTTCAATATGGACTAATGAGAGAAGTAAATAATGGCTGCTAGAAGGAAAGTGCATATCTAAAGATCCAGGTTCAATCCCAAGATCATAAACTCCTCCCTAATGAAAGCTATAAGCTAGAAATTAGCCTGGGAATATTGGATAGAAGAGCATTGGGTGGGAATTTATTAAGTACTATCAACTGGCATCTATTAAGTTCTAAAACTTACATTAGATGACATAGCCATAGTTAAAGAAAAAATGTTTGCTGCTGTAACAGCAATCCATAAGCTAGAATCCTGTGATATTTTATTGTTTTAATATCAGTGCTGCAAGAAGTTTTCAAATAATAAAAAAACATTTTAATAAAAAAGATTGTCATCATAATGACAAAAAAAAAAAAAAAATAAGAGCATTGTAAATGTAACTAAAAAAATTTAAAAAATAAAAATATGTGACTACAATGTTTTAATTAGATGAAATTAAATTTTCCTAGGACCAATTTAAAGAAAATATAACAATCCTCATTCTCTTTATAGAAATATGCACATAAAAAAGTATTACAGAATTACAGACAAAATCCCTGAAATTTTAAGGATTATCTTGAATATACAATAATAAGAGTATAGACCAATTGTGACTACTTATAAGTGTGAATGTTGTAATCAAAAACTAGGTTATATAAAGAAAGTTGAATCAATGTAAGAGAATTTCCAATGTTTCTTGTACAGATATTAAGAAATTAGCAAGAGCTACTCAATTTTTAAAAAAATGTGTATCATTTTGTATTAGTAGAGCAACCTCACAATCTACTTATAGTAAGGAAAAAAAATACAATGTTAGAATCTGATTTTAATATTTTACATATCAAAATATGTTATTTATAATGAAATAGAAACCAAATTAAAATATGAATAATTTTACTTTTGAAAAAAAAAAAATCAGGATTATAAGAGAAAATAAATAATCATAAATATTAACCAAGGTATTCAACAACTCAAAAAATTTAACTTAATAACATTTATATCTAAAAATACTGACTCACTAAATATTTAAAATCAAATAAGATATTTTATATACTATATTTCTGTCAACAAGTTAGTGACTGAGAAAAAAAGAAAGATATATCAAAAAGCACAATGTGATTATAATAGATTATAATTGACCCATTGAACATTACTGTCTTCTGCCATATAGAATAATTTAATTATTGATAAAAACAGTATGAAAAGTCAAACATTATTAAAAGTTATTTTATGGACAAACAAACTTGGTATAGATCAGTTTATCCCAATATTCCTATGATTTCTGATTTATATTGGGGAAAAAATAACATTTTTGGATGTAATGTATTAAGTAAAAATAATATTTTGGTTGAAATTATTAAAAAAGAATAAGAGTATTTTTGTAATATTTATATGCATTTCATACTTATTGCTGAAAAAGTAGTGAGATTTTCAAAGTATTCATGGTGCTAACTCATTAGATAGCCGTGCAAAATAATTTCTTCTTGGAAGATGCTATTTTGCAATGTACTAATCAAATATCATCTTCTGTTTAAAAATGTTTTAATGCCCTAAAATTTTAATTCAAATCAGTTTGCTTGTAAAGTAAAATGAATTGTCTTTAAGAAGCTCACTAAAATGTTAAAGTCTCCAGAATTGGTCCACAGAGAATATTAAAAGAGAATACATTACTTATCAAGCTTTTTATTAGCTGATTATTAAAAAGCTACCTTTCTTTTACCTAGATATTTTTGGTTTTAAAATAAAATCATTATCAAAATATTGACCTATAGATGGCTAACTAAATTGAATAACTGGAGGGATCTAAACCTGCTTGAAAATTCTCAGGTATCTAATTTTCTTCAAATTTTATTCATCTTGGATAGCATGCAGAACTATTGTACCATGAAACTCTTCTATAGCTTATAAAATTATTTAAATCTTATAATAAAAATATTTACCTTTTTTTTTTTTTAAAGCATATTATACTTTAAAATGTTATTCATTTCATCAGCTTAAATTTTATATAATTTCATGTGTGTGCTGTGCACATGATTTTTCTGAATAAAAAATCTAAATTCTAATTACAAAATATGTTATGTAATATAATTTTTAATACATCATATTTGATTAATTGTGCTGATTATGAAACCCACTGTTTTAAAATATACCAAAACAACTGTCAAATGTTTTAAAATGTGAGGAGTATTTTCTTTAAAAGAAAAAGAAAATTAACTAGAACACTTCAAATGGTTTTAAAAAAAATTTCCTCTAAAACATTTACAAATATATTTACATATTAGAATAATAAAAAGTTTTTGGCATAACCAAGTTTAGTTCTAATATATATATATTCTGCAATTAATTATGTAAGCAATTTAATTACAAATTACCAGCATTTGAAAAATTGCTACATTCTAGACGGTTTCTGAAATTCAAAATATCGATTTACTCAAATCTTCCATAAACTGAATATACTCATTAAAAGTATTCTTTTAATTTTTATCGTGAAAAAAAATATTCTTTTCATTAATAAAGTAATTAGCAATATTAACTATAAAGGAATGAAAGATAACGAAAGAATCTACATGTTTATTATTCATTTAAAAAAATTTTAACATCGATAAGTAGAAAATCAAATAAAAAGTTTTTATATATATATATATAATTTAAATGATGCAATATATGTGTAGATATAAATTTACCGTTAACACTAACTGAATAATACAAATATCTAAACCATTACATATATGATGTGATGTGATGTACTATGGCTTCTCCTTAAACGAAGTCAAGAATCACTCAGCAATTATGCCCAGAAAAACCTGTTAGCCACTTTATTTTCCATTTCCCACTCTAAGTTTTCCCATATTCTGCTCCATCCCATTTCCACAACATAATCTTTGTCAACTCTATACAATTACGAATATCCAGTAACGCCCTCGGTTTAAAGTCTATACTTCAATAATAGCGAACCCCAAAATGATACCAATTTGAAGTTGTTTCAAAAATATATTATTAATTACTATGTGTACAAATTGGAAAGAATATATACATAGTTAAATGAGGTTATGCTAAGTTCTGAGAGTTCTTGTTGAATGGTTTAGTGGGCCGGCATGTTTGTCGTTCTGTTATTAGCTGGAAAGGTGAATAGTGTCCAAGTGTCCTCAAAGGATTTTCTGGGAGAGATGAGCTCATCTCTTTTCATAATCTTTTTTATTGTTTTGCAGAACAACAGACCTGGGTCTAGACGGGGCAGTTCCATTATCAACTTGCAGCGTGCTACCCAGATTGCGTAGAGGATGAAAATGGACAGCCTAATAATTGTGAATGTTCCGATTTGAAGTTGTACGCTAAACGATCTTAAATATTGAAATACAAACAGTCAAGCCTTGTTAGCCGAGAGGTCATCGCAGCCGCCTTGCAAGCAAGTAGTTAGTTGCAGACGGTTGTGGGTTCGCGTCCCGGCCGATGCTATGACATATGTGAAAAAAAAATATTGAAATACAAACCAACTCAAACAAAGAGCACGAAATTTTAAATAAGCAAACGATCTTAACTTTTTGCTAATAAACTAATATATTTTTATAATGTGATGTGATACAATTACGAATATCACATCACGTCATTATGTAATGGTTTAGATATTTATTTATTTATGTATTATTATCTCAGTTAGTGTTAACGGTAACTTTATTTTCATTTATAGTTTAGGCGGGTTATTTAAAGATTAAAATACTAATGTTTAGTTTGTCTTTAATAAGTTGTAAACATAGTTTATTTATTAGCAAAAAGTTAAGATTGTTTAATTAAAATTTTATGATCTTTGTTTGAGTTAGTTTGTATTTCAATATTTAAGATCGTTTAGCGTACAACTTCAAATTGGTATCATTTTGAAGTTGAGAAGTTGGCTATTATTGAAGTATAGACTTTAAAGAAATCATAATCTCTCAGATAATTATTTTTTCTTCCGTAAATATACCCAATCTATAAAAATAATCAATGAATGTAATACAGCATTTTTTAAATTAATATATACACACATATATATAAATAACGACAAATAGTTAAATGTATGTTTATTTTTTTAATAAAATTTTCAGTTTCATTAAAAAGAAAGCTAAAATTCAATTAAATGTAACAAATTAATTTATGTATGTATGTACATATACATACAGATGTGAAAAATTGGATTAAAAATTCATTATTTATTGCAATGAGAGTATTTGTTATATAACTACTTACTATATTGCATAAATAAAAATAGTGTAACTTTGATTTAAATTTAAAATACTTTGTGATAGAATGTCGACATAGTAATGCATTATTAACAATTTTGAAAACAATCAAAAAAATTTTTTTTAAAATAAGTATCTCTTATAATACACCAATTAAAAATATATATAATACACCAATTTGAAATACAGATATATATTAAACAGAAATTTGGATTGCTAATTTAAGAAACGACGTACATGATATTATATCGTACAATACATATACATATGTTTATTATTTCAGTAAACTTTTTTTAAAAAAAAAAAATCTCTTATAATATACCAATTTGAAATACAGATATATATTAAACAAAAATTTGGATTGCTAATTTAAGAAACGACTTACATGATAAATATATCGATGTTTAATATTTCAGTAATATAATTTTCACTACATCACTTTCATGCAAGATACGGACTGGTTTCTATCCACGTTTAACACAAGTCCCTATCTTGCGTGAAAGTGGAGTAGTGAAAATTATATAGTAGAAACATTATTCATTATTGGATAATCTCTAGTCTAATGAATGACTAATAAAAATTATTAATATATACATATATTAAGTATAAAGTAAAACTGTTTTCTTCAGGTTCTAGATTTTTTTTTCCAGTTAGCCTAACAAGCCAACTAACCAATACAGTGTATATATTATTTAGTTATTTCTAACTAGAGGGTAAAACAAGAATAAAAAAGCAAATCTAGTGAGTATTACTTTTCCTTTACTCACTCTCTATAGGAAGTATTTGGAGGAGTCTTTGCCTTACGGAAGCTACTAAAATACTATTTTACCTTATTCTTGCATATATATATTCACATACTAGTTTACTTGATTAATACTATAAATAAATAATTAATATGTTAATAAGCATAACAAAATTTCCATTTACAAGTTCAAAATACGATTTTTTTTTTTTTTGTTACTCGCAATATGTGCGCTATAATTTAATTTTTCAAAATTACTTACATTTATAACCTTAATTAATAAAAGTAGAAACTGTCTTACCTCCACTTGTTGATGCCGACATTAGACGCACCGGTTACAGCAAACCAAGGGTCTAATAAAAATACACAGCGAAATGTTGCAGAACCTTGAATCCCTTCTCTGAGAGCTGGATTATCATGAAGGCGAAGACCCTTGCGAAACCAATGAACGGTATGCTTTAAGTCGGACTGCAGTGGCGATTGATCTACGGAGCCCATTATTAATTTTATTTTGCTTTGTTGATCTAAAAATTAATTTATTCTTAGCGAAACAAATTTGCGCATTTCAGTTTTAAGAAAATATTGTATGGAATCTCAAGAAACCAAACGAACACTCTGAAGATTAATTTGTTCTAAAGTAAGAAACAACATCAAATTCAACGTGAGTATATAGGGATATTTTTTTTCTTAATCCTGATTGACTAATTTTATCATGTGATTTTTCTTTCATTATCTCTCACGTTTTTTCTGGCATGGTTAGCTATAACCAAATTACATTTAGTGTTCGTTATGTATAAATACTCTTTAAGTTAAAAAAAATATGTATATATTTATATTTAAAATGAAAATATTTTTGAAAAAGAATTTAATAAATATAATTACAAATTGTGTAAAAAAACCAGTATGATTTATATCGGAAAAATATTTTAATAAATGACCAGCATTTATTCGTAATCTCTTGAAGTGTTATATGAAAGTGTAAACATCTTTTTAAACAAGATAGTAAACAGATACCTTTTTTAAAAAGTAAGATTTTTATTTATCTGTCTTATATAAAAATAATAATAATATGATTTTAATTTTGAAATATCAATAAATGTATTCATAAATTCGTGATTATATAAAAAAAAACTTATAACGTAGATGCTAAATAAAATAAATAATAAATAGGATACAGATTTAACAATTATAAATTTTACAAGCTTATAAAAACAATTATTTAATTTTTTTTCTCTCAGAATAAATAGTAAAATTTTTATAGATAGAGATGACCAACTACCTGGAAACTTGAAATGAACTAATCTATATATCTAAAGAGTCATAATAAATCTTATATGATAATAACATTGTTCAAAACAACTATTTCTAAAGGGTGATGTAGGGGTACTAGTTAAAACAATTGATCAAATGGATTCAATACAAATTTTCAGCTCTTTTTACCTACAATAGCTAAGACAAATGTTTTATGATTTAGGTGCTTTTGTTTTTTTGGTAAATTGCAATGGGGGGGGGGGGAGTAATTAAGAAATTAACAGGTTGAGATTTTTCCATACATCATAAGAGAAATTGGAAATTCTGCTTCCATACAGTTTTTATAGATTAATGCCAGAAAGACTAATTAATAAGGTTATCAATGACTCATCTACGACGATACTTAGATAACACATTTTACTAATTCTGTGCCTATAAAATGAATGAGATAGAAAATGTAATATTTTCAGAATATATGCAGAATTAAAGGCTTCCTTTTAATAATTATTAAATTTAATAGAGGCACTAAAAATCAATTTTCTTTCAAAGGAGGTGATTTTTCAGTAACTTGAATTATGAAATAAAATTAAGAAAATACATGACTTGACCATTCCCAGTAGGTTCATTTGCATATCAAGATTTTAAATATATTTGCAAAACACAATTATATCATCTGCAAAATCTAGATGATCTAAATAATTTTCATTTAGTTTTATTCCCTTAGCTTTCCAATTTTAATCCACAAAATATTTCTTGCAAAACTGCTATATAAAAAAACTATATAAAACTGCTATATAAAGTTTTGGAAATATAGAGTCACCCTGTCATATACCCATCACAATGTTAATCTTCCTAATATCATTATGTAATCTAATTATTGTTGCATTTTTATAAATATTCAGAATATGATAACATCTTGTATATACATCTTGATGATTCAATGCTTTAATTACTCAAGATATGCTGATAGAATCAAATGCCTTTTCATAATCTACAAATCCAAAGCATAATGAGAGCTCATATGATCCACGGTACTAAAAACACTTTTAAATCCAGCTTGTTCTTTTGGTTGGTTAAAATCCAAAGTTTGCCATAAACGAGTTGTAATAATCTTGGTAAATATTTTGTTAAAATAGTTTTTTTTTTTTTTCCATGTGTCATAGCATCGACCGGGAGGCTAACCCACAACCGTCTGCAACCAACTACTTGCAGGCGACTGCGCTGACCTCTCGGCAAACAACGCTTGTTTTAAGGTAAGAATTATTTGTATTTGTTATATGTATTGGATTATTGTGGAATTTGTATTCATATTTATTGTTTTTTTTAATGTATTTTTTAGTTGTTCCTTGATAAAGATTATAAAAAAAATATTTGGATGTTGGAGTATTTTTTTGTACTTTATAATAATTCCTATTTCAATAATTCTGCGCTAACACGCTTAGCTTAGAGAAGTTTAATATTGTAAAATTATATATGTTTGCGCTGAACGCTTTCGAAGTTCATATAATAAATCAAGATTTGTAAAAAAAGTTTACATGTACTTTGTTTTATATATATATAGAAATTAATGGACTATTTTTAAAATAGAAGAGTGTGTTCGTTTGTTATTGATTTAATTTATATAATAAACCTATGCCTTTAATAATAAAAGTGAAAATATTAAAATAATTTAATAAGTTGATTATCTTGCAGTCTATGTTTTAAAATTTTATTTAGCTAGTTTTAAATAAATTATGTTTTATTAAAAATATAATAATAAATTATATATTACTAAAATATAATAAATCTCATATTTAAAATATGTATTTGCAGAATATTTATTAACATTATATGAGTATCTGTATATACTATATACATTTTCATAGTAATTTTTTTTTTTTGTTGGCAGATAAACTTAATATTGATTTTCCATTAGAAATATTGATTTCCATGACAATTTTACATAAAAGATAGGATCTGCAAGTAGTTTAAATAAATACTCATTATTTTATTACTATATTCACATAATATATGATTTTTTTCCCTAAAGTACAGGCTTTTTCATACCTGCACTTCAATATGTAATATATAGGGGGTTTGAACTCAGATTTTCACATGACCCTCAACTATCCATGCTGTCTCATACTGCTGACACACTTGATCACACACATATTGAAAAGATAAATAATACCAATATGCATATTTTGTGCTAAACCAGCACTTGTCAGTTGGTCCAGATTATCATCTCTACAACATATAGACATTCAATGCTTAGCCTATATTAAGATAGCCAATCTTCATACTTTAATGGACAGGCTTCAATCCACTCTACCCCACAACTCTTCAGTTGTCCATTTTATTGAAAATTTCTGATGATGGAATGCTCAAAGCCTACATTGGTACCAACCTTCTCTTCCTACCCATGTTGACCATAAGTCACTCTGACCCCTCATGTACAGGACAATCCATTTAAATACATATATGAGGGAAGGTCAGACCTTATAGCACTATATTTTTAATATATGAATTTTTTCTAAAGTACAGGTTTTTTCATACCTGCACTCCAATATGTAATATATAGGGGTTTGAACTCAGACTTTCACATGAGTTATGGAGTGGATTGAAGCCCGTCCATTAAAATTGGCTATCTTAATATAGGCTGAGCATTAATTGTATATATATGGGGATGATAATCTGAACCAATTGACGAGTGCTGGTTTAGCACAAAATACGTATATTGGTGATTATTTATCTTTTTGACATGTTTGTGATCAAGTGTGTCAGCAGTATGAGATAGCATAGATAGTTGAGGGTCGTGTGAAAGTCTGAGTTCAAACCCCTACATATTACATATTGGAGTGCAAGTATGAAATGCCTGTACTTTAGAAAAAATTCATATATTAAAAATATAGTGCTGTAAGGTTTGCCCTTCCCTCATATATGTATGTAAATGGATTATGTCCTGTACATGAGGGGTCAGAATGACTTATCGTCAACATGGGTAGGAAGAGAAGTTTGGCACCAATGTGGGCTTTGAGCATTCCAGTATCAGATTTTCAATGAAATGGATGAATGAAGAGTTGTGGAGTGGATTGAAGCCTGTCTATTAAACTATGAAGATTGGCTGTCTTAATATAGGCTGAGCATTAATTGTATATTTGTGTGGGGATAATAATCTGGACCAACTGACAAGGGCTGGTTTAGCATGAAATACGTATATTGGTGATTACTTATCTTTTTGACATGTGTGTGATCAAGTGTGTCAGCAGTATGAGATAGTGTGGATAGTTGAGGGTCATGTGAAATTTTGAGTTCAAATCCCCTATATATTATATATTTACATAAATATTCTGGACATTTAATTCAGAAAAGGTAGTCTATATACTTTAAATTTAGTTTTTATTCATGCTTAGAATGCTTTTGATATATATCATAATCATAGCACTTTCACTATAATTATGATATGCTGTATATCAAAAGTATGCTAAGCATGAATAAAAGTTAAATTTAAAATATATAGATTACCTTTTTTGTATAAATATCCAGAACATTTATATGAATATTACAATTACCCAGAAAAGAGAAAACAAGTTTTGGTTTACTTTATTGTTTGTAAATTTTCCAAAATATTTTCATAGTTACAGCTATTAGAGATGGTTAGTTTTATCACTTTGTTAAAATCATCTTCCGATACTTCGTCTGCTATTTAAAATGGCTTGAGATCTTTGAAGGCAGGTAGGTAATTTATTTATCTTGCAATATCCAGCAGAGTAAGTTACTCTGCCTTTCAATTCTTCTAATTTTTTATTACAACTGTCTAACATCTCATTTACCAACTTACAACTCAACTACTGAACTACTAATCAAAAAGCAATCTGTTGCTGCTCATAAAAATTTTGAGAATTATTTTTACAATACATTTTTATTTTTTATAAAAAATTTCTCCTTTTGACTATGAATACTTTAATCTCTTGATTAGTTTTCAGAACGAAATTTATTATATTATATTTACAATGATTAAACAGTATTCCTTTGACATCTTAATGTTTCAACCAATTATAATATTTATGTTGGTTATACTGTTTTGACCTTGTAAAACGTTCATATCTTATAGATTAGGCATTTGGGTATTGTGGGTTTGGCTGTTGGTTTTTGTTATTGTTTTATGATTGGTTTGTAATCCTTTGTTTATTTGCACTTGTATGGCTGGATTTATCAAGTTATGTGTTGTGTTGACTCATTGTGTGTGATTTGGGCATATCGAGTAGATTCCATGTGTCTTCTATTATGTGGTGTGATCCAAGGGCTTCATCTCATTATTTAATTTTCAAAAGCATATTAATGTATGTTTGTTTGGCATTGGGAGTTGGCTGTTCCATACTCAGCTTACACCATGTCATCCAGAACTCGTAGGAGAGGAAAATGGAGAGCCATATCCAATTGAATGTATTGGTTGTGGTGCACCTCTGGATAGAGGTTATCATATGATGGTCTACTTTGCAATTGTAATGTATCCATTTTCTTATGCTTCCGTATTTTGGACATCTGTGTATAAGGTTGTCTATCGTGTCATTTTCTCCCTTGCGATGTTGACATATTGGATCAATGCTGGTATATCTCTTTTGAAATCCAGAAACCAACTTGTGGGTGAAGTGTCCAGGTTTAGTTTGATGATGAAGTCAAGACATTTTGCTTCTAGACTCTATCTTCTGAATTTTGTTATGAGGTTTTTATTTGTTACATTAAGTTTACTGTTTGGTGATTGTGTTTGCGGATATTAAATATTATAGGCATCCCAGTATTTGATTTTGTTTGTAGTCTGTGGGTTGTGCATATTGTGATGTTGTTTGATTAGGTTGTCCAGTATAGTGATCCAGTCGAGCTTTAGTGGCTGTGGTCTGTCTGTGGGCTGGACAATTTTTTGAACCTCTTTGTATCCAATATCTTTGTTAGGTTTACTGAGTAGGTCATAACTTTGCTGGAAGAATATCATGCTTACTGAATGGAGTGATAACCCATTGAGCTGACATGGATGCTGCATTCCCACTGTGCTAATGGCAACTGATTTCCTATTCCAGAATAACCTGGAACAAAGTGAATTGATCTTTCTTTCGAATTTATTCATTGGGTTGATTAATAATGTTACCTTGCCGGGTAAGTGATATGTATACTTTTGATAGTGATTCAGTTAGTTTACTTGCTGATTCTATGATTTTATTTTGTACTTCCCTTGCAATTGCCACAGATGATTTATGAAATGGAAGACCAAGGAAGTTTTGAGGCTCTCCTAAGAACTGTGTGTTTATTTTTTTTCTGGTGGCTATTTTCCAGGCTGATGACTTCAGTAGGTTAAATTTCAGTTTATATTTAGCAGGATAGTTATCAAGTATTGTATTTAGTGTCCAAGGTACTTTTGAGATGGGAGTATGACAAGAATGTCATCCTTGTACGCAAAGGCTCCTAAGGATCTTTTTAAATCTTGGGACAAAGACTCCAGACAGTTTTTTTCCAGTTCTATTAGCAAAAGATTTATGTACATCATGAACAACAGGCGCTAAGTGGTGAGACCTGTGGAATAGAGAGGAACAGTTTGAAACTGTTTGATGTATTACCATTTAGTGAAATGCAGATTTTTCGATTTCTGAGTAGATTTCTGAGTAGATTTCAATGTATGTTTTTGGTATGTAATTTTCTGCCAGAAGTTGGAGCTGTATGTCTGTTCTTACAGAATCAAATGCCAAAGCTATGTACAACTATGGATTTAATTTTCTGTGGATCTGAAGATGATCATGGTGGATGATCCTTTTCTTATATATTGGCTGTTGACAATTTGCATAAGGCAGCTATCTTGAACTGCATCTTTTATTGTTCATTCTATCACCTTGATTATTACTGGGGTCATTAAAATGGGATGAAGACTGGAATATTCTGTGGGTGGTTTGTGTTTTTTTTTAAAGAAAGGTGCAATTGTAATTGGGTATAGATCTGGGATATTTTTATTGCTGTTTGCTAGGAAATCTGTCAATTTTTGTGATGATGGGAATTGAGAAATGGCTGAGATGAAGTAATAGACACCGTGAGATTCCATGGATCCCAGGATGGGTGTGATCAGGAACGGATTCTTGTTTGTTTTGAATTCTTTGTTCAGAAAAGATGTAGGCATTTGTCTCTTGTGTGCTATACCATATTGAAGGGGGTAGTTCAGAAACTTTTTGAAGCTGTTGTTGGAAGTACTGTTTAATACCGTCAATCATTGGTGATCCGATCAGAGCTTTGTCATTAGTCTGGATCATAGAAGGCATGCTTTTCTTTTTGTATGATCCAAGCACCCAATGGATATACCATGAGTCCAGCAATGCTGGGAATCTATATATCTGCTAGCTCTCTTGATGGCAAGGTATTCTGCTAATTTCTTCTGTTGTGCTCTGTATTTGAGTTTTAGATTCCATATTACTAGGGATATGGCTAGCTTTGCATTTATATCTTCAGGTTTTTTAGTAGTCTTATTGGTCCTTTTAATCTATGTGTGTAGTTGTATACTATGGCCTGCAGCACTTCAATGAATATGAACCATGCCTGTTCTATTGGAAGAGTGTGTATGTTTATTTTGAAGAAGTAAATGTATGCTTCTGAAATAATGGCTTCAGATGCTGTTGTACAAGTTACCACTCTCATTGTTTGAGGTCCGAATTTTCCTGATGAAGGCAGTATATTCGGATGGATTTCCAATATTTGTGCAAGATGATCTAAGTAATTAGTGGATTGAAGTGTGGCTTGTATTTGAAAATGGATTTTAGGAGAGTAGTAGAACAGGTCTATGAGTAATTTTGTTTTTTGTGTGTAGAGTGAAAAAGCCCCAGAGGGAAGGAAACCTTTCCCACACATTAGTTTTTTCGATAGAAGATGCAAATATCTTGAGTTGAACTCCATGTATTTAATAAAATCCTCTAATAATATCAACCAATTAGTTTGATAGAAAAATGTATTTTTTCTTTTTGCATATATAACAGTAATTATAAAATTAAAAACACAAATTTTAATTAAAGTATATGAAAGTAAAATGAAACATTTTTTTAAACATAGATTATTATCTATTTAATCAAAATTCAGAAGGATAAAATTTAATCAATTAAAAAAAATATTTGAAAATAAAATAGCACAACTCATACATATTGTACCTGTCCAGATTAGAGCTGTATATTACAACATATATTGTAATGGTCACTCAATCTACCCTTGATCATGAAGGGTGCCACCAGATCACTGAATATCTGGAAAATTTGTTTACTGTGATCAAAAGTGAATGGTGATGATGGTTTGCACCGACTAGACTCAAGGAGACAGCAAGAGATCTTAAATATTGTTCAGACAATTGAGAAAATAAAAGCACTATGACAAACGTCAGCAAAATTATGTTTAATTAATTTGAAAATTTTATTAAATTTAATAAACAAACTAAAATAAATCTAGCAAACAGAATATGAAAGTTTGACCTAGATTTTTATAAGTGTATTCATCAGAGAGTGCATATGAGTTGCAAATCTGAAAATATTAAAAGCTTTGACAGAAAGATTTATTCTCCCACCTACAATTTAAAAAGGAATTAATAGTATCTTCCTGCTGGTGATTTATAAAAGAACAACAATTCTAGTTTCCTAATTTAGAGATATAAAAAAAACAATATGGTCTTATAGGAAATCAACAAAACATTTCTTGGCCCAGAATAAGGCATTGAGACAAGAACATCATTTTTCCAGAAGGACAGCTCATGATGTACCATGTTTGAGGCAATTCATGATTGATTTCACATACAAGACAAGAAAAAATATAATTACGATTTTCGAAATCTGGAAAAGAAGATACGAAATCTCCAACTACAGAAAAACTAGAATAACAAACACGATAAACCACCAGCCAAAAGATTTACAGTTTGCAGAAATGCAAACTAAACGTATTTAAAAATTAATTATTGAACATTAAAATAGGGATAGGTGAGCTAAAATGAAATTACAAAAACTGCCAGAGCATTTAGTAAGAGTTAATAATAAAACAAGAAGGCATAGTAAGCATATAAAATATAATCTCACAATACCCTCCCTGATAAATAAAATTGCAAACAAACTTGGAATCTTGAAACTAAGATTCCAAGACACACTATAAATACAAAGAAAAGCAAGTACATATAATAATATGAGATTAAATACCTGGTAAAACTTTATACAACAGATTTATTTGTAGATTGAGCAGAGATTCAAATAGAGAATGATATACCCTGGAAAGAATAAGAAATATTTTACCTTACAGTAAAGCAGAGTCCCTTGAGTTTTTCACACAGAGTGTGCACAGTTATTTTGAGTTCAAATTTTCAGTTGTCTTCATTTCCTCATAGCGGCGAGTGTAGAGGCATAGTTCGGGATCCTTTTTTTTACTTCAGACTTTCATGGCATGATCGAAGAATAGCCTGAAATCAGAAATCCATCCTTAGGTATGTTAGCAAGGCATGTTGTAGGTTAGAATACACATAACAGTGAATTTATATATCTTGTGAAAGCAAACTTTAAGAAAAAAATATGTCCGGACTGCCAACAGTATGAATCTCAGCAGGTTAATATCTATGTGTGATCATCAATAGCAGAATTATAAGAGCTGAATCACTCACTTTGAAGCAAAATTAGCTTGGTCAAGCCAATAATAAAAATGTCCGAAATTTTTTGGGTTAATTATACCCTCTCTATCTCCCACATAATCTTTCTTGTTTTTTAATTATAAGACTTAGCCCAGGGCAAATCTTAATCTCCCGCTCAACCTTAATTAAGAATCCTAACCAGGGATTATCTTATAGGAAAACAACAAGACAAAATTAAATCTCTGTTTTTAAAATCAAACTAAAAATGGATTGTAATTAAAATAAAAGAAACAGGAATGCAATTAACTTTTCAAAATTAAAAGCTTTCTCAAAAAAAATAAAACAAAGATTAAAACTTTTAACTTGAAATTTTTTTTTTACAATTTGAATTTTTAATAAAAAAAATAAGTGTCAGAAGGAACTTA
The DNA here is from genome assembly GCA_028023455.1 of Epiperipatus broadwayi. Taxonomy (NCBI): domain Eukaryota; kingdom Metazoa; phylum Onychophora; class Udeonychophora; order Euonychophora; family Peripatidae; genus Epiperipatus; species Epiperipatus broadwayi. Next base: position 7,895,177 of record JAQFVV010012393.1, on the reverse strand, counting down.
TTTTAAACTAACAACTAAAATTTGTAGAAGACAAAATTTAAAATTATAGAATGTTACAGTATAGCTGCGTATGTGTGCTATATCCTATAAACTTTTAAATAACTTTATAAAAATTATGAAGGGATCTTTGAAGCGGAGAAAGTCTCCAGTTCAATATTGTGCCAATGCCAAATTGGCACATGTATATAAAATAATTTTGTATAAAAATTATTATCAAAATCTTTCGGAAAAAAGAATTTGAAAGTTACAATTAATTACTTTAAAGAGGGGAGAGGGAGTTTTCCTATAAAAAAAAAACAAACTAAGAGTTTATGAAAGAAAGAGTGTTATTATTATAAATTAAAAGTTAAAAATCTCTTTTCATTCCAGTTTAGTAGAATAAATGTGTATATATGTGCGATGGTAAATAGAAATAAATGTTAGCTCATTAATAAGATAAATGCGTGTTAGAATAATATTAAAAAAATAAATAAATATTGAAATGAAAAGTATTTAAAAACACAGTGGTGGACTACTAATTAAAGATATGAAAACAACACGTTTTAAAATAGCTACTACAAATTAAACAATCGACAAAAACACGTTGTCATAGGATTAATTACTAATGGAATTTCGACAACACCTATTGCACCTTTTGCCGGAGGATATGAAAACAAAAACAATTCACAGATATAAATAGCTAGATTTTTTTCGGACATTCAGTTGGAGTTTGCAATTCAGTCTAGTTTCCAGTGACAGTTTGCTTCAGTACAATTTCTATTATGTATACAGCAACCAACATGCACTGTTGAGCAGCCTTGGAAATATACACTTGTGCTTCAGCCTTTTGAGTCCAACAAGATCATCACAACCTGCCTGTGAAATAATGTCGGCATAACAACTCTAAAACCCTCTGTCAAAACATGCAGCTGTCTCCAAGAAGAAACCAACGGATTACCATAAATTCTCTTCAATAAACAAAATCTAACCGATTAGATATAATCCATCAGAAGCAGCAGAAGTAGCCAACGACAAGAAAAAAAATCCTAGGTATATGTTTTATTATTATCATTTACACGTAGTAGTCACCACTGTAATCCGTAAATATTCAAGATTCAAATTATATGAACTCTATCATACATAAAATGAACTATTGATATGTGTGCATGAGTTTCAAATGCTATAAATGCTTTATTATTATGTTTGCGAATGTGAGATAATTTAAAATGTCTAAGATTATTTTTGCTTTTTTCATAAAATATACTATCATGTGTTAATTTAAAAATGTGCGTGTGTTAAAATTGGATTTATAAAATGTTTATAATGTGTTTATGTTAGTTAGTAAATTATCTTTAAACTTAATTAATGTTGATTAAAATAAATTGTCTTTAAATTTAAACTTTATCTGTCGGTCAATTCTTTTTATCAATCTCTTCGTACCAATATTTTATTACTGATTAAAATTAGACTGAGCTAGTTAAGGGAATTGTTTCGAGCGCTGGATTATGAGCCTACTGCCCGAATATGTTAGTCTTCAGACTAGCTGGCGCCCCAGGGTTTACCCCGAAACAAATAAAGTATTTTGATAGTAGGGGTTTGAAATCTAGCAGCCGAGATGGGCCATTGTTGATAGTTAAAGCTATCAATAAGATCTCCCATTTTGTTCGAACGTGCCGGTTCGTTCACGTAACCTTTATAAGATTATAAATGTATTACGATAAATAAATGCGTGTTAGAATAATATTAAAAAAATAAATAAATATTGAAATGAAATGTATTTAAAAACACAGTGGTGGACTACTAATTAAAGATATGAAAACAACACGTTTTAAAATAGCTACTACAAATTAAACAATCGACAAAAACACGTTGTCACAGGATTAATTACTAATGGAATTTCGACAACACCTATTGCACCTTTTGCCGGAGGATATGAAAATGAAAACAATTCACAGATGTAAATAGCTAGATTTTATCGGACATTCAGTTGGAGTTTGCAATTCAGTCTAGTTTCCAGTGACAGTTTGCTTCAGTACAATTTCTATTATGTATACAGCAACCAACATGCACTGTTGAGCAGCCTTGGAAATATACGCTTGTGCTTCAGCCTTCTGAGTCCAACAAGATCATCACAACCTGCCTGTGAAATAATGTTGGCATAACAACTCTGAAACCCTCCGTCAAAATGTGCAGCTGTCTCCAAGAAGAAACCAACGGATTACCATAAATTCTCTTCAATAAACAAAATCTAACCGGTTAGATATAATCCATCAGAAGCAGCAGAAGTAGCCAACAACAAGAAAAAAAATCCTAGGTATATGTTTTATTATTATCATTTACATGTAGTAGTCACCACTGTAATCCGTAAATATTCAAGATTCAAATTATATGAACTCTATCATACATAAAATGAACTATTGATATGTGTGCATGAGTTTCAAATGCTATAAATGCTTTATTATTATGTTTGCGAATGTGAGATAATTTAAAATGTCTAAGATTATTTTTGCTTTTTTCATAAAATATACTATCATGTGTTAATTTAAAAATGTGCGTGTGTTAAAATTGGATTTATAAAATGTTTATAATGTGTTTATGTTAGTTAGTAAATTATCTTTAAACTTAATTAATGTTGATTAAAATAAATTGTCTTTAAATTTAAACTTTATCTGTTGGTCAATTCTTTTTATCAATCTCTTCGTACCAATATTTTATTACTGATTAAAATTAGACTGGGCTAGTTAAGGGAATTGTTTCGAGCGCTGGATTATGAGCCTCCTGCCCGAATATGTTAGTCTTCAGACTAGCTGGCACCCCGGGGTTTACCCCGAAACAAATAAAGTATTTGGATAGTAGGGGTTTGAATCTAGCAGCCGAGATGGGCCATTGTTGATAGTTAAAGCTATCAATAAGATCTCCCATTTTGCTCGAACGTGCCGGTTCGTTCACGTAACCTTTATAAGATTATAAATGTATTATTAAGGAGTTTGAAACTGGCCAAAACTTATATATACGTATAAGTAGGTGGTTTCAGTGGTTCAACCTGGTACAATATATGTATATAGAAGTTTATTGATCTTATTTAATTTCATTTGACTTGGTTTATGAATAATGGAGGTGTTGAATTATAAATGTTAACTAGATAATTATGGCAACCTAATATTTCAAAATAATGTCATTATTTATTATTAATAAATTTCATCAAATTATAAATTGGTTGTGATCAATTTTAGGGGAAATTATAAATAAGTGACTAAAGAAACAAATACTGGAAAATAATTAAGTGAATCATAAAATGAATCATTTGAATAAAATCATTATTATTAATTATTATGGGTCCATTTTGTTACTACATTCACCATAACAACTTACTTATTACAAAATTAAATATTTGATTTTTCATATATGTTTGCTTATTTATTAATTTAACAGGATTTATATTTAAAAAATATGTATTAAAATGTATATTTATTAGAAGGTATAGAAAATGTCATGTGAATTCTTTGTTTTTGGTTGAAAATGAAAAATAATTTTAAAATCGTAAAACAAAAAACTTTTTTTTTTTTTTATTGTATCCAATATTTTTTTTAAATCATTTTTATTTATTAAATGGTGGCAAATTTTATTAGGCTGAATTGAGTTACTATTGAGTTCAGTTGAACAGCTGCCTTAGTAAGTAACATTAACGTCAGCAAAGAGAGGTTATAAATAAAACCAAAATGCTTTAACTCTAGTTCTTAAAACTTTTGTCATTGTCCAGAATGGGCACTTTTACATTCATCTTTTAAAATTATCAGTTTTATTTTTAAAATGATTAATTTCTAAAATAATGGAAGAATAAAAACTTAAAATGTCTGCCCATTCAGTTGAGAAACAGTTCGTTGATAAATATTCCAAGAAAAATAATGGCAGAATGTATTATAAAAGAAGAAAGAAAAAACTATCAAAATTCATTACATTACATGTAAGCTATCAAATATTCCATTGTTAATATCGGGGGTTTCATCTATATATTTGTGATGAATATAAACCCCATTATTGTACCGGTCAAAAAGAAGCCAACACATCAACAAATCCTAACTCAAAGTCGGATTCAAATTCAGGCGGTTCAGACTGAATTCAAACTTCAGACTGAATTCAAACCCAACTCACGAGCTCAGATAAAATCAATGGATGACATATATCGATGGTACATGACTATGCGCCAAGGAACTAGCTCAATGGATGATGATGATTAATGAAACCCCTGATCTAACTCTAATAAAATATAATAAAATAACTAAGAATATTTATAAGTCAACTCATATATATATGTTCGGGTTGCCAATACAGACAGTGAGCATTAATATTAAAATAATTTGAATAAAAAAAGAAAGTTAAAAAACCAAATGTGTTAATAAAATGTTTAATAATAATTATAATTTTGTTCAACTTTTCGATTGTGATTATATAGATTACCTCTAGTCTTTAAACGAAATTTATAATTACAACAAGAATGGCAGTCCTAATTATATGCCAATACTATTACGCAATATTCTGGAATGATTATATATGTCTATGCCCCGACAAATAAATAAAGATAGATAAAGGTATTTGGCTGTGACATAAATTATTGATCTAATTCTAAAAGAAAGAATGTGACATTCATTTTCACACTCCTAAATCAATTCACAAAGAGCAAGATACGTATTTGGGGCATAACTTTAATATTTAATAAAAAACTTACTTAATTATAAATAAATATGAATTTTTTCGACTTTAATAAAATCAATTCATCATGATTTACGAGCATTAGAGCAGGCTTTACTGGAACTAAGAAATAAATGGTACTGACGACTTATGAGCTATAAGAATAAATATGAAAAATAATGGCTTTGTCGGTGATTTAAGAAAACAGCAGGGCAGCTTGTGTTTTACAAGTCTTTACTGCACTTTGAAGGAGATATGGAACACAGGGGAAACCAGGTCGAGTCATAGCTACAAACCTTTGGTGTTCCAAATATAAAAATGAGCAAGTGAGGAAGTGCTTTCTTCCTATTTATTAAAATAACATGAAGATCACCGATGACAAGCTTCCGAAGCATGAGATGGCTCACGTCAGCAACGTTCAGAAAATGATGACTTGGTAATCATCATATTTAAATAATAAAACCCATTTTATATAAAGAATGCTCTACGTGATGACCTGATCAAGTTAAATTAAAGTCAAACGTGCTTTAATCAAAAAGTATTCAATGCAATTAGAAATTATATTAATTATGCCCTAAATCTCATGCCCTTCCTGAATATTAACAGAAAGTATAAAATGTGAATTAGAATATATTCATTTAGTTACTTTATCGACCTTTTTGCGAAACAATATATTAATGTGAATAAATAGATATTATAAACTCAGTAAAGTGGCTGGCAGCATAGGTTAGAAATTGAGCTAATAATTTATTATTATTAGCCATTAATAAAAATAGCAAAAATTGTATAAATCCTTCAACTTGATAATTAATAGAACTGTATCCAATGAGTTCTCATGGGTAAGAATTACTATAAAAATTAATATAATATTATTTAACAAGGCAAATGCAATGAAGGAAATTATTATCGAGTTGAAGTTTTACTGGCATATAATAAAAATAAAAGACATTAATAATCATCTCAAATATATAATAAGGTTAAATAAATGAACTGCCATCGTAAGAAAAGAGAAAGTTAACAAATATTAAATTTAAAGACTAGAGATTAAGATAGAGAATTACTACATAATTTAAAATAGCATTAATACATTAAGGAAAGAGAAGAGCTTTTAACAGCACTTAATTTAAAGGTAGTGTAAAATAAAGTTTGAAGACCGGCCAGAAAGTAGCGGTTCATATAAGAAAGATATTACCATTTCTTCATGGTTGGCTCCTTAGATTACACACGGCAGAGTCCAGTTGGATGAAACATAGATGCGCATTTTGGAAAATTATTTGAATGACATTTTAAAGGATTTCTCTAAGGTTTCGGCAGCTTACGATTGGTATATGAATTTTTATATTGCAGCCACATTGAAGATTTTCAGGGGACTTCAGGAACCGTAGTAAGACTCCTGAAATTAAGCCCCCTCACCATGGTAGAAATACTATTTTACTTCATAATTTAACTGGGCGGCTTCTTCTCTAATGAAATATATATGGCTTCTCTTAATGAGGAATAATAGCTGCTTGAAAACTTTTTCTGGGCTCTTTATACTGTATCTGATGCCTTCAGGCTAGCGCTTCTTTCCTAATCAATCTTACAAAAATTTACTAGTTGTTTTTAGATACATTCCTTCGATAAGGCTTTCAAACTCATTAACTTGAATTCATTTTCTAATTAGAAAATGAATTTTTAAAATCAGAAAATGATTTTAATTAGGACCGTCCTTACATTTTAAATACTTATCTTTTTCTAATTAATAAAACTTTACCCATTGTTTTGGAAAGAGGCAATCTGAAAGCTTATCGAAAGAATGTAGCTTTTAATCACTAAAATTTGAACAAATTATTTAAAAGTAAAATAAAACATCCCCAACGCAATGAAACTTTAGAACGAATATGTACATTTAAATATTTATAAATATATCTGCACAATCCACGCAGTTATAATATATATAAATTCAGGAATAATTCTATTATGAATTTATTAGTAAAAATGATTAATTTAAATCTCAAACAAGTTAATTTTAACACACATTTATAATAGTTTTTCTTTAAGTAAACTAGCATGGACTGAACATATAAAGCCCCATTGCATCGGAAATTCAAGGTTAGTACAAGGGTTTGAAGTTGGCTACATGTGAAAGATCATGAAGCTAGGATCGAACTTGGATCTGACTGCTTCATTATGTATATATGGATATCATATTTTCAATCAATGAATTTTACAAGATTGATTAACTTAAGTTCTATGTGATAGTAAATAATGAAAATTTCACCTTCTTGACTTGAAAAAATACTAGCATTTATTACTTGGTTGGATCGTAACTGAATTTTGTCAATTGGAAGCACGTCTCTTCATATATCATTGCAAATAAAAGTAGAATACCAGTGGTGTATAATGCTACCTCATCTAACTAATTACTCTTTATAAAATAAATTGGACATGCATTGAAATAAAATATCCTTGGTTATTATTATTCATGCTTGTCACTTCTCTACTTCAAGAAGAATCATTTCTCTACATTTAAATCAGAAACAAGGAAACTAGGAGTTACAATGGAACAGTGGGTAAAAAGGAAAATGAGACTTTTCACTTATATGGTATGATATCTGTATATATATTTTTCATTAAAAAAATGTATATTTGTTCATATTTCTATTTTAAAATAGAGGATCAAATAATATGTATATTTTATTATATGATGAGCTATCCACACAATAAAAGATTGGAGAGATTTTTTTTTTTTAGTTTAAACTCAATATTTTCAAATATTCGTTTTCTTTTAATTTAAATTTTAACTTAGGGATATTTGTATAGAAGTGTTTAAATACAATCAATTTTATGTTAGTTTGATTATTTATAACTCATATCAATAGATGAATAAAGTCAATTTTATTTAGTCATATTTTTGATTATATATTTTATTTAAAAACTAGGGAAGATATTTTGAAATTTCTCCAGAAGTTTATATTGTTCATTGTCCTATAACATATTTTGCAATCCATATATATTTATTTATTATTCATTATTAATTTTATATAGTAATAGACAATCAAATTTATTATATATTAAAGAGAAATAGTATTTGTACTTCTTAACTGGCTACAATTTTAGTCAATTGCATACATTGTTTTTTTATATCACTATTATTATTAATTCTTATTATAAATTAATAAATTAAAATTTAATTGAAATCTAATAAACCTGCCTAATTATTTTTTTTAAGTGTACAGGGTAATTTTTGATAGGTAAATCTTAATCTAAGATGAAACCAATATCGGTAAGTAAAATAGGGTTTTATACATATCTATTTTATTATACAATTATTGTTAAACCTAATTAGATATAAATTTTAGATTGTCATTACATTCAAATGGTTATTTGTTTTATACGAGTTAATATGTTGTATAAATAATTTCATTAGTTCATGATTAATTATTAAGATATTATCTCGTCCAGTTATAAAGACCTTGATAGATTTTATTCTGTCATTAGTCAGAATGATCTGCCTTAATTATGTCTAAACTTCTTTGAAGTGGATTGTAAATTTAATTAACTATTAAATTTTAATATCCAACTTAAATGAATGCCAATAATTGTTTTATATGGTTTGTTATAAAATCTAATTTAATAATTGATTTGCAGGAAATTTAAATAGATGAATAATATTAGTTGATTGTGATTTGGTAAATATCCATAAAAACCTACTGTATATTTGATATAATGATATGATTGGATATTATAAATGCAAGGTTATCTAATAGGTTCATATGTTCTTGTTAATCTTTCATTTTGATATATAACTTAAGTGATAATAGTATATTAATGTACGTATAGTATAGATAAATTATTATTTCTAACATTTTATTAAACTAGATATAAAACTGATTAAGAATTTATTTTATTATTGATCTCGAAGGTTTATTAAACATTCTCTAAATGTTATCATAATCATTTATAAACTGTTTTATTTTGTTAGGGAATATCATTAAATCTTATCAAAAATTTACATTGCTATATGTAATATTTGATTAATAAAGTATATCAGAACTTAGTTGTTTATTGATTTGATTTTATTCAATTATAAATTAAAATTGATATCTTAGGCATACATCATTGTTTAGGACAGATATATGATTTCACTGCTTATTATAGTTTATTTTGGGGTCATGAATTGATTTATGATGTTTGAGGTAATGATCTTGTTTGTTTTCTTTTGTCCTAAATGCTATCTGAATAAATTAGGTTTTAATAAAGATTGTTATCAGTATTTTAATTTAATGTAGTGGACAATCTAAATAATTATTTATTGGAAGCATTGTTATTACATAGTGTGACTAATGACTAAGTTAGATAATTTTATACAGGTTATAATAGAGTTACTATTTATTGATATATATTTTGCTCTGTTATAAATAATATTTAAACCATAAGGGTATTTTTTCATTATCTTTTATTTAATTTTGTGTCAGTAATAAATGGTGTGTAAAAACCTATAGGGCAATTTCTTTTGTTTCATTACAAATACTGATCAAACCAGTGGAGAGATAATGGAATAGAAGATCAATTATTATCCCGTTACAATATATATATATGTTTAGTATGGAATTGGACCAAAATGTTTCATATGACTTCCCTTTTAAAAATAAAAAAATATTATTGATATATCTCTAATTAAATTTTTATTAATTTTTAATAATATTTTTTTATAAAATTAAAGAATTAACTTCATTATATGTCATTATTAATTTGAATTTTTCTAATCATTAACACATTCAAACTGTAAAGTCCCAACAAATTTAACAATCACTTCTTTTAAAAGATTCCAGGTTTTATAATTAAATAAAAGTGGAATAATTTCATTATCTCAATACTCATTCATTACATCTTGAGTTATGTACAAAATAAAAATTGTACTTTGAATTCTCTGGTAACTTCTGCAGCTAATATCCAGCAATTAAATGTCTGGCAAATTATTAAACAAATAAAACCATACTTTTTCATCAACTAAATTCTTCAAACAAAACTATATTTGTATTCATCAAAATATAAAAATATTGAATTAAATTTAGCCAGAATGTATCCAAACAATCTATTCTATACCGATCAAGTCATTTCAGGATATATACTAGATCAATCATTTTCTGCATCTATGACATTATCAATAATATTTCCTGCTTTTCCTCCAAGACCAGTTTCATAATTTTTTAAAAAATTCTATTTGAGAATTACCTTTATTACATGTTGTAATTTCTACACATTTATTCAGCATGGATCAAAACAGATTTTCAATGAATTTCAGCTTATTGTCATGGGAACATTAAACTTTATTAATTGTAGATAGTTATCTTCTTAATTAAGATATGTTTAAAACACAGTTCCATTATCTTAATTAATGGATTGCCAAATAGTTTATATTTTGCAGCAAAGCTTATATGTTGTAAGTTATGACTCTTCTTTAAATTTGGTGTATAGTGACCAAATTGCATTGTGATCAAATTGCATCATGATATTAATTTCCTGTCCATTTATGAACTAGATTATTAACAATATTTCACACTTTTTCCAAATATTAGAATTCATTCTTTTTTACTTCTTTATATATACTATTTGATATTTTTTTCACACTTAAATAAATTTATACATGGTCCTGACAAAGTTTGCAGGCATTTTAATGTTTACAGAATCTTCCTGCTTTGATTTTCCAGATTTGATATTCTTCTTAGATTCATTTATTTGATAAGCTGGTAAATCAATAGCTTCATCTATATAATTATTATAACTTTTTTTATCATAATCTTTTTTTGTACTCCCAATCAAAATGCATTCCATTTCTGATATATAATGTTAAGAAAAAAACATTCATTATGAAAATTATAATTAGACAAGTTTTAGTCCTCTTCTAGTTGTTTGCCATTGAAAATTAAACACGTAGAGAAATAATTCATTCTTTCTTCTCCATTTTAGCTATGATTTATGATTACTTCTATGGTTGTATTTGATGATGATTTTTCCATTCAGTTTTCACACAAATATCTAATATAATCTTTTTGATTAGTTTCTAAATTCATCCATTTTTAGTAATTTGTATTCAAATACCTTTATTTACATACAAATTTTCTTCAATTAAAATTTCTATTGGGACGATCTCTTAGTAGATTCTCTAGAGTAGTTTTTTTTAAAGAAAGGTAAACGTTTCATTAAGTGAAAAAATCTGTACATATTTACAAAATTAAACGCCCTTTATTTACAGATATATTTTACGCGCACAGACATTTTAATTGGATGTTTTGATATATTTATAAAAGAATTTAATTAAATAACAAAAAATAAATAACCAGAGCAAAGCACATATAAAGCAATAAGGAGACTTTATCTTTATAAATTTACATCTTACATTTGAAACATTATCATTTTAAGCTGAAGGAAAATTTATCTTTATAAATTTAGATCTTACATTTGAAACATTATCATTTTAAGCTGAACGAACTACTGAAAACAAATCACAAATCTATATTAATGGTTGTAGATGGAAGTACAACCGCATACAGTGTATTTACAATACCTTCATGTCTCATCTAATGTTCATAATTTATACAATGTATTTAAGTGTAATCTATTGAAAAGGGTGCTTTAATAACAATTAACTACGTGATATTATCATTTCTTATAATAGTAATAATTAAACAGTTTTTGTTTTCCTTTATTACTATTAAAACAATAAACTTTGATATTGTAAAAATACATCTAAGAAACTTTTGCAAACAGTATGAGGTTAGAAAAAAAAAGTTAAAACCCAAAGTAAATACACAATTTTCGTTTGGAATTATGTTAACTATTTTATCTTACTATTTAGAAGTTAAAACCAATTTCATGTTATTTAATTATCATCTGTCAGTGTTTTCCCGTTAATATTATATCAGACGATCAAGATTTTTATTTATGGCGCGAAAAATTCATTTCATTTGCGATGCCTTCTAATTTTTCTATTCTTATTTATATTACGTTTAAAGGGATACTTTGAAATTATTTTGAAGCTCAGGAAATAATTATTGAAGAAGTCAGGTTCTCCAGTTTTTAGCATAACATTTTAAATGTGTGTGCAGAACCCCAAATTTAAATATCTCCCTTATTGGAGGTTAACCCCCCCCCCCCTCTTTTTCTCTGGAACTTCTGCATTTGCTACAAACTTGGGGGAAGGGGTAAATTTTGATTTAAAAAAACGAATGAAAACATTGCAATTTATAAAAATAATACTTCATAAATATAATTTTGTAAACTTGTATAAGTTAAATAAAATATTTTATCTTTTTTTAAAAAAAATATAGTATGACCATTTACACAATATAATTTTGGTTAATATGTTATTGATTTTAACTTGAATTATTATTACAATGCATCTTTTTTTAAAAAAAATATATAGTATGACCATTTACACAATATAATTTTGGTTAATATGTTATTGATTTTAACTTGAATTATTATTACAATGCAATATTGTAATGCTGTAAACACACTTCAAATATGAAAACAATCATCCACATATCCAGTTATATCCGCAAGCACACTTTCATCATGAATTATTTAATTAAATTGATTTCTTCTGAAATGGTATGTTGTTAATACATATTGTACGATTATTTGGTTTGCAGTATGATTATTTGGTCTGCATTTTAATAGATCTAATGGATTTTTGATATCGATTTAATCGGCTATGTACATTCATTTTCTCTTTAATTGTTACATTAAAACATTGTGTCTATGTTACCAAATAATTCTGGGATAATTCATCTATTAATTTAAGATAGACGGTGTTTTTTATGTACCTGCATACAAATCTAGATTTGTAAAGAGTTTTTAAAAAATTACAACAGAAAACAAAAGAAAACATTTTTCTGCCCCACTCCTCATTACAAGAAATGCCTTCTTTAACTTGTTAAAAATTAATTTAAAAATAAACTTTGTGGTCAAGCATTGGTGGCCTAGTGGCTAGCATACTGCTTTCTAATCAGTTGTTTCCGGGGTTCGCTTTGGGGTTTGCTTCCCAGCTGACGCCTTGGCATGTAAAAAAAAACTTTGTGTTCCGCATTGATATTATTTTAAATGTTTTTATTTGAAAACTGGTGGAAACATTAGATTTGGATATGTTCATTTAAATTATTTTATCATCATTTTTCAATTTTTAATTAAAAAAATCTCCTGACCTCATGGCATCTATGATGGAAAAATGAAAGTATAGGGGGAGTTTTTTTTTTTTTAAGTGTCATAGCATCGGCCGAAACGCGAACCCACAACCCGGGCAACTGCCTGCTAATGCAAGGCAGTGGCGCTGACCTCTTGACCACCAATGCAAAACAAGTATAGGGGGAGTTTAGAGCAATTTTCCATTGTCCATGCATACTGCCAGTAAATTACTTATTTCAAAATGAAAGCGATGATGACTTTGATTTTTTGGATTTTTGTGAAATCAAAAAGTCAAGTGCATTGGTGGTCGAGAGGTCAGCGACAGCTGCTTTACAAGCAGTTGTCCTGGGTTAGCGGGTTCGCTTTCCGGCTGATGCTATGACACATGAGGAAAAAAAAGTGTTGGTGGTCGAGTGGTCAGCACAACTGCCTTACAAGCAGTTGTCCCTGCCCCGGGATCGCAGGTTTGCTTCCCGGCCGATGCTTTAACACATGAAAAAAGAAAAAAAAAGTAAGCAACTATTGGAGTTAAAAATATATATATATAACTATTGGAGTAGGCAGTGGCATACAAAGAAATAAGAAACACGTTTTTATTTTAAGTTTTTTGTTGTTGTTAATTTGTGTTGATATTTGAAAGCCAAACAGTTCATTTTTATTTGGATTGTTTGGTTTGATTTGTATTTTGTATTGAATGTAGCTGACAATTATTGTTTTAGTCAAAGTCACCAAACAATCTACTGTCTTCCTCCCTTCCCTCCCTCCCCTCTTTACTTTTTAAAAAAAAAATAATAAGAAAAAAGAAATGAAATTTTTTTAAAGACAAATAATAAGAATTCCAAAACACATCTGACAATTATAAATCAAAAGAAGTTGTTTGAAATTCTGCACCATCCAGACCAACTAATGATTACTAATTCAATATGAAATACGTCTATTGGAGATCTTTTTTTTTCTCACATGTATATGGTCATGTGTGTTGGATGTATAAGATGGAGTGTAGGACTAAAGGGAGCTTGAAAATCTGGATTCAAATCCCCTATATTACTTCTAGCTTAAATATATATACTAGTATTTAAATATTACAGATTCGCATGATTTTTGCCAATCCTTCTGTGTATTTAAATGGTTTTAATAGGTATGACAACAAAATTGGCAAACAAGGGCTTTGCAATCATCAGATTTTTAATGATATAGATGGCTGAAGAGTTGGAGAGTGGATAGGATTGAAGCCTATCCATTTAAGTTCAAATATTTGCTATCTCAATATAAATTAAGCACTATATATTGAAGCAGTCGATGTCTAATCATCATCGAGCTTCATGCTTCATCATGTACACTAACCTCCTGTGGGGCATGCAATCCAGACCTCATCGTAAATATATGCCATTCACCCACACACTATGCATAATGATTAGAGAAATTAGTAAAAATTAATTATGTTTAGTAAAGTAAAACAGTAGTGTGCATGATGCATATATAAATATGAACGAAACAATAATTTTATTAATATTTATTGCTGAAAAATTAAATGTTGTCTTTATACAATTGTAAATCTTTTTATATATGTGTGTATTTCAAGCGTTGGAATGTAGAAACAATGTAAAATGGGGAAGGCTCAAAATCTTATCGATAATCAGATTTTCGTTAATTAAAACTACAAATCTTAAAATTCTTCTGTTAGTTTGCTTTCAAATCTTTAAAAATCTATCAAATGGTATTTCGAGCCTTATCTGTTTTAAAAATATTTTACAAATTAAATGTTTTTAAGAGATTACAGAGATAGCTGTGGGCAACTGAGATTGCGTTCTTGGCGTGAAAAAAATGTAACTTTTTAGACCATGAAATAAGAGTCAGTTGAGTTTGGTTGTTTTTCAGTCAGTTTAGTTTCGAAGCGTTTTAGGGCCTTAAAAATTTTTTAAGAAGTCAACTGAGGTTCGGTGCTATGAACTGTGAGTAGAAAAGAAATACCTTTCTCTCTCTCAGAAAACTGTCTATCCTAATGCCATCAAGTTTCCATCCGTTTGACTGGCTCATGCAGGATGACTGTATAATTGCCAAGCTGATTGCCTGCCGTTTGTAGGTGACCTCACCTTGTGTAGAGCTGCCTTAATAAGTAATCCTTTTGTAATATGTAATTCAACCTTTGTATTTTCATTCATATATTCATTTATGAGTTTTTATTAATTCTCTTAAACTCTCTTTCTCTCTGTAGCAATTTTAACTTACCTTTCACGCTTAATTTGTGTTATATAACTTTGTGCGGTTCCATTAATATTTAACTTGTTGTGTTTAATATATATATCTATAATTGATTTTCTTTAATATGCCAACAACCAAACTAGCGAGTTTTAAAAGGGAGGGGGGAATAATTGTTTAATTTGGAAAGAAGCGGGAGCTTCATTTAAAATCTATCGATAAAGTTTCGTTTATTTAAAATTGAAATCGCTCGCTAGGTTGATTTTATATTTACTTCTGTTATTCACGTTTTTTTATTATAAAATATTTTACTGTGGGTGCCTATTTTACTTTGTTAATTAAATTAAAAGATTGTGAACATTAATATAATTATTTCACCTTTTCTTAGTGTCACCTGTAAGGCTAATTCTATCAGTTAATACATATATGGGAATCGAAATTAAATATAAAATTTTGTTAGTTTGACGTTGTAGTTAAAGAGTTATTTTCAGAATGATTCTTTATTTAAGTATATTATTGCTCAGGAGTCAAACCATTTACAGGCTTTCGAATAAAGAAAGTATATTAAGTTTCCTGTGCATGTATAACGCTGCTGGCCGCCCTTTCCTTTCATTTATGGTACTTCCACACTTCGATTTCTCTATTGCATTAGTTCTCAAAATCGTTCATAATCAGGGACGCTCCTTCCTGTGGAACGCGAGGTTTATATGGTTTTGATTGTGCTGCAGAAGTTCCATATAGCTGTCTGGGCCTCACACCAAACCTCTCCATCGATACCATATCGTCAATAGGGCCAACATATCACCCCTTTTTCAGTATAAAATGTCTTAAAATGATGAAGAATCCAAAGTACCATAAGATTCGTATTCCTCTAATAGTATGCCAGCATCGTTAGTGTTTAATTAATAGATTTATGCCTGCTTGACCTTTTATTAGGTGTTGGAAAAATAATGATTCATTCTTGAAATGCGCTACACGTCAATTAATTATTGTGTTTATTTTGAGACTGCTTTCTTTGACAATCTTAATCGATTCCCATAGACGTAAACAAATTTTTATTAATTATTATATCACGTATTCTCGTTAATGTAGTGCATTGTTTGTTTCTTATTTATAAAAGATGTTTCTTCCAAACAATGCTAATAAAAGTACACAAAATGGTTTTCATAAGATGGATAAATGATTATAATTGGATATTTTGCCTGTTTATCAAATAAATCATTTATTACTAAACATGTCACGACCTTTTATATTCATTTTTCAGCATCCACAATGTCCATTTAGTAAAATATTATTAAATTGGTATATTAACTCCGCACAAGCTATAACACACTCTATAAAATGGTATTCATTAAATAATTGCTTAAATAATTATTGTAAATGTGATTTTATAAAAACAAATCCCAAGTTTTGTAAATAGACAATGTCATCCCAAGCATGAAACATTTTGTAACATATATATGCATTTTCAATAGTTTATTAAATATATAATTTCAGGTGAATCCTTGTTTGTTTTGAATTATTTTCTAATGAGTATTTAGAATTATTTTCTTTGACTAATAACTTAGCATTAATAAATAGCTATAATAAATGTAATGACTGGGGCTAGTCCAACCTCGATCATCATCATCAGTCTGATCTGATGCTCTACTGCTTTGCTTCTGGGCATGGATTTAAAATAATTTTACTGTGTCATCAGAATGGTTGTTCATTGGGTCAGAGATTCAAAGAATAGGCAAATAGGTTAAAATTCAGGATTGCTCCAGACCTGTGAATCTCGAGCATGATCAGATTCGAGGTACTTTTGCTTAGGATTTGAATCTTGTTAAGTGAGCATACTATTTTGACTGGTACAATATATATGTGTGGGAGATGATGATCCTAACCAACTGATTGGTCTTGGTTTAGCACAAAATATGTATATTGGAGATCATTTATCTTTTTCACAGGTATGTGGTTATGTGTGTCGGTTGTATAAAATGGAATATATGATTGAAGGAAGCTTGAAAGTCTAGATTCCAATCCTTTATATTATCAATTAATTTTGTAAGTCAATATTAGGTAGTGTTAATACGAAAAATCTAAAGAAACCTTGGAAACTTCTAATTGACCATATTACCACCACCGAACTAAATAAAAAATTGAAAAGACAAATAACACTAAAAGCTCCCCCCCCCCCCAAAAAAAAAGACCTAACAATGAAAAGTAAGAAGAGGTTTTAGTTTCCACTTTGAATTTATAAATTATGATAAATGTTTTGTCCAAATCCAAAGGACCTTCAATTGATCAATTAGTCATTCCAGGATTGTTTTATGACATCAAAGCAATGTTTTAATGGAACAAAGAGAAAATGGAATGTAGATAGCCAATTAGATCAGTACTGAATTTTTTATCAAAAGTGAATGAAATCACTTGTTTACATTATTTTTTTCCACAACAATCAATCCCACTTTAAGTTTACCATAATATATATTCACAGGTTTCATAGCATAGTAGTCTTGTGTATTGTGGTAATCATTTAATAGACACTGAGGTACATTTGTTGACACTTGCCGGCGCCACTGACCTATTACTGAAAAGGTTTATCACTTGAAATGTTTAAATAAGACTAGGAAGGATGTAACAGATTTATGTTTATATAGACAGTGTGTAAATATAATAAAAGAGGTGAAAAAATGGTTTCTAAGTTTAGATAGCTTAAAGAAAAAGTCAGGAGAAATGGAGCAAAATATAGTTGCGGCAGATAGGATAGAGTATGTTTTTTATTGGAGTGACAAGAGATATGGATGAAAAAATAGGTAGTGCAATGGAGATGGTTAGGTTAGGTTCCAATTAATATGTACAATTTATTAGTACTAAAAAATATACACGCTTGTTAGTTAAACAATAATATACATATATTGTTTATACACATTAATGCTGATAGTAGTACCGAGTAATGGAACTCGCTTCCAGCTAATAATTACTCTGCCCATGAGCTCTGGTAAGACCCTTCTAGCTATGTATTTAGCTTGCCTCAAGTCTAGTGCAGATGTAGCAGTTTCCAGTCTGTAGATGGACTTGTCTCACTGTGGGGACGTCGTGATAATGAGTAGAGAGACTACGTTTGCTGATGGCAGAAATGGAGAGCACGTTCAAGTTGACAAAAGTAATTGCTCTCTGCCTTGCCTCCAAAATGCTGACTATTTAATGGCAAATCCCCTACCTTACTGGAAACATGTGGATTTGATGTGCGAACCCCAGTGAAGGATTTAATCCCTTTGAATAGCAACTGGGTGGTAGCCAATCAGGTAAGGAATCTGAAATAGACCATTTCTAAAGGCAAGGTCAGATATGACAAATACTACAAGTGATTTTAGGAAGCTTTAAACAATTTTAATGAACAATAGCTCTAGAAAAGACTAATTCTATAAATTAACAAAATCTAGCTTGACCTCAAAGCCATAACAAATCAGAAAAACAAAATGCTACTCTCAATGCCATAAGATTTTAATACTCTTATTTTTTTTAAAAAGTTACTTTGTATAACTCATTTCTTTAAAATGACTTTGAGAAAATCCTTATAATGTAAATGAGGTCTATTTCTCCACAAAATAATTCACTATAAATTTACCTTCTTTTTTCATTGGTCATTTGTTATGCATGTTCAATTTAATCCAGTGGGATTTTGCAATTAGTGTTTCCAGGTGAGAATTCCTTCCTGCCTGTTCTCAGGAATTTTTTTTCCATTTTCCTGTTCCTGAATCCTGATAAATATTGGTCAGGAAATTGGGAAAATCAGCTCCTAGACCCCAAATATATCCACAATGGAGAATAAACATACTACTCACAAGTTATTTTTTAAACATTTTTCTTATTTATCACTATCTAAAGTTATATTGTGTTACAATATTGCACATTACCAGAAATGCATGCACAACATCAGAATCAGATAACACATGCCCAGCTAATTTTAGCTCTTGGTAAATTGAGCACATTTGATTATGGAAAACAGAAAACAGTTTGTAAATCAAGCACATTTGATCATGAAAACCAGGGTAGCAGAGTTTGTATTTGCACAAAAAAATATTTATTTTCACAACCCAGGGGTTGGCTACAAAGCCATCTTCAAATGAACTAACTAAGGAAATCTAAAGTAGCTTACTTTAATATGACATTGCAGTCAAATCTCTAGTTATGAAAATAAATATTTCTCTGTGTAAACATAAACTCCTTTCATTCTTCACAATGAGTTGTTTTCACAAAGTGAAGATGATAGTACCAATCATATTCAGATCAGTTTCTTTGTGGCAGATGTTTGTGATGAGTGTGATTATTCTCGGCTCTCTCAGCTACTGTGGGTAAGTTAGTCTATTTAAAAACACTTTTCACTGCTAATATTATATTCCAATATTCCAATAATTTCATATCATAATGTGTGGTGGCACTTATTAACTGCAGAATATAGATATTTCTTAATTTTATCAATTCTTATTTTTAATAAATACATATTTTAATATTTTTTATAGATTGCCATTACTGTGAGTGAAGAGTATAAAGTATGTTGGGAATATTTTAGAAAAGGTAAAGATAATGAATCAGCTCATGACCAGATATGTTCCAAAACTTTGTAATATGAAGCATCAACCAGTATACATTCATGGACTGAAAAGGAAAAAATAACATTTTGAATTGAATAATGATGAACCAATATCTTTATGATATAAGTGACAAACAACAATTTTACATTATGTTAAGGGAATAGATTTAGATAAAACCATTAACAAATTAGCAGCCTTAGATGGGATATCAGTCAACACCATCATAAAAAATGAATTTATTAGGAAAGTTTTACAAGTAAAGGAATGCAGTTGCCCAGAAGTCCATATTCAGTTATGACCCTAATACATAATTATTATAGTAAAGTCAAACAAATATGCATCCAGAAATTGGAAGTATTCAAATGTGATAATAAAAACAATATTCAAGTGGACCAGTTATAAGACTCACAGATACAAGAATGATCATATATACTGCAATGAGATGTCTATGAACCTTGGTTTAATAAGAATACAAGGAAACTGTTCTGTGGAAAAGGTGTTATCCTTGCTTCAGGAGAGATTAGAAAATGTTCAGTAAAAACTTGAAAGTGATGTGGTTGCAATTATAAGTGATGGTGCCATAGAAAAATTCAGAAAATTATCACCAGCTATTTAACAATTCTAATATAACCATGTGCTATATCTAATTGTTACAAAATACTTTTATATTAAAAAATTAAAAGGTGAAGTATCAGTGACCTGCAGAAGTGATGGCAAATTCAATATAGTTTCTGAATATGATAAAGATGATCACAGAGATTCTGAATTAGATGATGTGGCCTGACCTGTATGACTTGTGAAATGATCTACCTTTGGAAATTAGCAGCATATGAAGAATTGTGAAAAAATTTAAATATTCTCAAATAACCAGTAGTAAAAATCACTTTGGCTGTAAAAAATGCTGGAACACACCGGAGAAAATTATAGAAAGATTTTTAAAGATCATAAATCTGATTAAGACTGTTTTACAAGCTGAAACTTGAGCAATTTCTTACAACCTGTAAGATTAGCAGTTAATGCCGTAAGCAATAGAGAAGCTAATATTCTCAAAAGCAAAAGAATTTTTTAAGTTTCTATTCAGTAATTTTGGAAAATTGAATTCTTCAATGACCAAAATGCTTTTAAAAGAAATAGAATTTGAATTGGTTAAATGTAGAAATAGTGATATTGTGTCTCATACAAAGTACTTGATTAATGTTAGTTATTTATGTGAAATGGAGGAGGATGAATTTTTGCTTTGTCAAGTAACAATGAAATTGCATGATTGGTGAAGTCATTAATGAAAATACTTTTTAAAGGAATGTTGTCAGCAAAAGAAGTTGATGTTTGTCAAGTAACAATGAAATTGCATGATTGGTGAAGTCATTAATGGAAATACTTTTTAAAGGAACGTTGTCAGCAAAAGAAGTTAATGTTCTTACAGAGAGTTTTGACATTAAATCAGAATCTGCTCTGAAGAGTGAATTGTCTAAAGCAATATCAATTTCAAGATCAATGCCTAGACAAAAATATTTGCTTCTCTAAGGGAAAAAGATGATCTTTTATGAGACAATACATTTTCTCACTTTTAAGATGCTTTTAGATGCACTCTTAACAATTCGACCAACTTTTATAGAAAATGAAAGAAATTTTTCCACATCAAGTATATTTGTTATAAAGTGAAGATTATAATTGTCTGATAGGGCAATTAATGCTCTATGTTTTTTAAAGTTTCATTTTAAAAATGATAAATAAAAACTATTTGAAGTACTTTTTAATTTTCAAATGAATAGTATTTACATTTTTTTCTACTCATATTTAATTTAATAAAATAAATATTTAAATAAGATTGAGAATGTTAATACATTGTGTGATATATGTAAAACCTCACTATATACTATAAGGTTTGGTTAAATGAAGTTGCATTAATTACATTATTTATATTTTGAAAAAACCTGAAATATAACAAAAACCTAGCCCAAATGATATCATAGTGATCCCTGTTCAATGCTGAGGGAAAAAGATGCACTAGTCATAAAATTCTAGTCAACCTCCAGTTAGAACTCAAGTTTTACATTATCTTTTTACATAGAGGGATGTTTCAAAAACTCAAGTTTTACATTATCTTTTTACATAGAGGCATGTTTCAAAACCTCTGAAAGACTGCACCAGGGCCCTAAACATTGGTTGACCCACTTTCTCTATGGATCAATTAAAATTAAAAAAAAAAGAAATAATTTTGTGAATTCTTGAGGATTTTGGGAAAATACAATTTTCCATTCTTGATTCCTGAAGGTTACAAAGTCTTGGGAATTTGAAAACCCTATTTACAATAGTGGAATCTATAGTAGCATATCTAGCAAGTTGAAGAATATATTGGTTGATTTTATGATGTTGGCATTGTATTTTTAAAATTTACAAAACATTCTTAAATTAATTTTACTAAGGTCTTTATATTGTATCAATAAGGTTTCTAAATTTTACTTCCACACAATAAATTAAGTAAAATAACAGGTCTATAAACAGCTTAGTTGCAATAGATAAGCTCCTGTGACAAAATTCACCATCTTAATTTGTTAAAAACACCAATAACACATTTGGTGTCATACCTTAACATCTAAATCCAATTTTCTTCTTATAAAACTATCAAAATATTGAAATTGATATACTTTCTCAACTTGATAATCATCCAAACTAAAAGTGGCTGAGGATTTTTCTTCCATCATTAGCTGATAAAGAAAAATTCATTTAATTAATAAACCAAAGTCTTTATTTGCTGCATTCAAAACATTAAAAATATCTGTAAATTATCTTCTGAACTGCAAATCCAGATTTCAAGAAGAAAAAGTTATTGTTTTCACTTTTAATTAATTTATATTAAAAAATTCCACCATGAATAATATCTTGATTCATGTTTGATTACACCATCTGTACACAGTTCCAAAAAAAGAACTTTCATAAAAATTGAAAACAATGTTGGAAACAGTATATATATATCATTGTTTAACACCAATTTTTTTTTCCAATGCCTCAGATTTTCCATTGATATCAATAACACTTTCATTCCATCATTTGAACTTGTATAATATGAAAAATGTTTATGGACCACCAACTATTTTAAAAAATGTCATAAATACAAATTATTCACTAATTTGAACCCTTTTTAGCAATAATCTTTTATTGACCTATATTCATGCACAATCTTACATTTTGACTGTCCTGCAATCTTCCTCAACAACTATGATATAATGAATATTATAAAATAAAATACATAACTATATAAATAATACAATAAGTCAATAAAAGGTTTTTGCTAAAAAGTGTTCAAAGTAGCGGATAAATTGTATTTATATAAGGTATTTTAGCAAAATAAAGGAACCGGTGAATTTGGTAATATTTTTGAAAAATTTCATAAACATATTTGATTAACCGAATCTAATGACTTGACCAAACCAATAAAAGCAATTTATGAATAACTCTTTGTCTATAATTCTTTTTGATTCTCTAAAATTATGTTGAGTCTCTGGTAGTCATTCATTTATGATTGGAATCAACTTATTCAACAAAATTCATATAAGTAGCAAATAGTAATAAGGATCCTTATATCTTGTCTATTTCCTTTAATATTTTTAAAAATGGAACAGTAGAAGGTCCTTAAGATCAAGTGGTATAACTTCATAGGTCCATATATTCCTAAAAAGTTTGTAATGTTTTTGAAATCTAACATACCACCACTATATTTTAAAACTTCCCTAAGTATTTTATAAGGGTCTGAAACCTGTTCATTTTTAAGATTGCAAAAAGCTATTTTGACTTCAAGTGGATACCTTTGTCCAATTAATTGATATCTAATTTTTCTATCATTATTCAAAATATAATCAAAATGTTTCTTTCACTCTTTATTGCCATCATATAATAGAGTATCATTTCTGGATGGAACAGGATTGTGATACCATTTCTCAGGTCTAAATGTTGTTTTTAGTGTATCAAAAAGATCCAGAATGATCATGATCAGAAAATGTCTATATTTTCTTTGCCATTTTAATCTGTCAATGATTTTAATCCTTCTTGTCAGTTGTTGAACTTCTGCCTTGAGATCTCTATACTTATTATGGAGTTACACATTACATTTATTATTCTGCCAAATAGAAAAAGTCACATATTTTATTTTAATCAAATTACTAATGATAAGATCATTGTCAAAAAACCAATCATGATTCTTCTGTTAACTGAATCCAAAAACATTATATGCTGCAGTAATATGACAATCCTGAAGGTTCAAATTAGCATTTTTTTGTTTAGTATAGGATTGGAATAAGATCTACTTTTTAATGCATTTATCATTTGAATCTTGGAGCAAACTAATTTATGGTCTATCCAACAATCTACCCTTGTAAGTGTTTTTGTAATATAAACTTCTCCTTGTATTTTCACTCCTAACTATAATGTAATCTATTAAATGCCATTGCTTTGAGTGTAGGTGCATCTCATTGTTAATCCATGTATTGTGCGAAAATTCAATGCTAAGAGACAATTTGAATTACCAGCATCATTATACAATTATTTTAAATAATTTTGGCCAAAGTCGACTATTTGTACCCTTACATATATTAAAGTCTCCTAGAAGAAAAAAAATCTTTTAATGGTATTGCTATAACAATATTTTCCAGCAAGAAATAAATGCTTTCTTTCTATGACTTTTCTGAATTTAAGGTTGGTACATGAATAAATGAAATGAGTACCACTATTTATTCCTTCATTAATACAACACTAAATTATACTGTACAGCAAATCTAACATCATGCTTTTTTTTTCACTGATTGATATGCCCTTTTAAAAAATACTTATTATTTTACTAAACTTCCTTACCTTGGAAGACAAGTTTCAGTACGAACATCTCTGTCAATCATAAATCTTGACAGTTCTTTTGTCATAGTGCAGTTATCCATTCATGTTTTAAAGATGTATCAAGTAAAAGTTGACATTTTATGTACTTATATTTAAAAAATATTATGCTTGTAATACTTATCTTTAATATTATCACTGACTCCTGCTTTACCATTATTACTGATATTATTATTATTTCTATCATAATAATAAGTAATCAATTATGCAAAACTCTCCATATAGTAGTGCCATCTTGTGCTAACAAGAGCAATCAATGGATGCCAGAAGGCTTTGTGCATAAAATCCCTATCTAGTGCCTACTCATCCAATATCCCCAGACTAGTTTATGGCTTGTGGCAATAACAATTATGTGCTAGTATGAGATAGTGATCATGTGATGTTTAGTGGTTTAATCCATTATGCATGACAGAACTAGTTAAATTGCATGAGCAGATCATTTTTACAGCACAATTTTTTAGGCTTCTAACACTTCTATGGTAGCTGGGGAAAAGAAAAAAGGTAATTGAAATCAAAATGCTGTGTGTGCAATTAAAGAATGAGGTTGCACAAACAAACAAGACCACTATTACACTTTGTAAAAAAGATGACCAATCACATGAGAGGCCCAATGATGACTGGGCTTTACACTAACTTAAGTGACCGGAAAAAGATTACTTATATTAGAAACAGTACTTAGAGTTTGATTAACATCCTATTCTAAAAGCCACCAGGAGTTCTTCATTGTTTTTCAAAGTCGATCTTCATATCTAAAGATCGTTCCATTGTTTACCAACTGTGGAGACCATCAACAGTCTGAGCATAACATCAATCTTATTTATTATACGTATAATGAAAAAAGTATGCATAAAAACAATATGTATTACAATTTAAGTTCACATTTGGAAGTAAACATTAACTAATACGATGAGTTTTCCAATATAATGTATATAGATTAATAAAATAATATAATTAGCAGAAGAACAAACACATGCATATGCACGCACACACATGCAAACAAACATCTGATCATCAGTGGTTTTTTATCTTCATCTTCAATTTACTTAAAATAATTTGTTTATGAATCTCATATTTAAAGCTAAATAATAAAATAATGGAATAAAAGCATATAATTAAATGATATATATAACTGCAGTTATAAGAGAATTAGAAATGATCGCTAATAGCTCACACTCTAAAAACTGTTTTATTAAAAACAAAACAAAAATATAAACTGAATTGACAATTGATCAGTTGATTACTCTGATACCACTTTGACTTGAATACAAGTTATAACAAAGTAATAGTAAAAAGATGCTTGTGGTATGAAAGTTATACGAAAATAGTTTTTTTTTTTTAAAAAAAAAAAAAAAAATGAAAAAATAGAATTTCAAAATATTAATGTTATACAAAATTCATTTCAAATTAAATTCTTTTTTCCTCCCAAATGTCAACAACTTAATACTAATACTAAAAGATGAAATATATAAGTATGTGTGTAAGCTCTTGTTAATATTATTATATGATGTAAGATTTTTCTTTTTTTAATACAATTATATAAAAAAGTTTAATTATACTGTTATATTTTGTAAAACTATATTTACATTAGTATAAGTTTGTGCACTCCAGAAAAAATAGAAAATATATTAGAGAAATATATTTAGATCGCTAACTAATAAGTGGTAAATTTAATTAATAAATTTACTATATAGGGTATATGAGCACAGACTTTCACACGACCCACCACTCTCCACTCTATCTCATATCACTGATGCACCCGAACACATATGTTGAAAAAATAAATAATCACCAATATACGTATTTCATGCTAAACCAGCAATCATCAATTGGTCCAGATTATCATCTCTACACATATATGCAATAAGTGCTCAGATATATATTAAGATAGCCAATCGTCATACTTTAATGAACAGGGTTCAATCCACTCCAACTCTTCAACCATCCATCCAATTGAAAATCTGATGATGGAATGCTCAAAGGCCACCCTGAGGCCAAGATTCTCATCACACCCATGTTGACTTAAAGTCAATCTGACCCCTCATGCATAGGACATAATCCTTTTAATACATATACAAGGGATGGTCAGACATCTCTACTATGTAATAACTGAAATACAGGCTTATTATATACCTATATCAATATATATAATATATAGGGTATATGAGCACAGACTTTCACATGACCCACCACAATATTTGATGATTACAAATATTCTTCACAAGAGGCTAATTAATTAATGGAATAGACTATAAATTATCTTATATGGAAATGAACGAAATAGAGTACAAATTACCTTATATGGAAATGAATTCCTAAGACACCAATTCATTAGTTATAGACCTAAAAACATTACATATATGGAAGAAAGTAATTAACTGTGTGAATAATTAAAAACTATAAATAGAATAAGCAACGAGATGCATTGTTCTTTCTCCCAGTTCATTTTTCCAGTTCATATTAGTGAGAGATGTAAGTGACTGTAGTTGCATCAGTGAGTGTGCAGCACTCAGTGAAAATGTGTTCACGGGCAGCAGATGAACAGACCCAAAGAGTTTGGGAAACCGAAGCTGGAGGAGACTGTCTGGATAGCAGGTAGATGTGAAGAGATGATTTTCCAGTGGATTTCCAATGAGTTTACCAAGCAGACTGTTGCTGAGAGATGGAAATGATTGCAGCTAAAAGAAGCTCATATTGACAGTCACAATGCTATACAACGAAGCCAAATGTGTTCGCATGCAACTGAACTGGACCGGGAATGAACCAAAAAGAACTATATATATATAGATTGTGTTATGTGTGTAGCAATATCTCATTGGGGAAAGTTAACCAGAGTGAACTATACATCTGTATAGTATGTTATCTGTGTAGCAATACCTTGTCGGGGGAAGTTAACCATAGGAAATTTATATATATATATTTGTGTTACGAGTGTAGCAGACTGTTCGCTATTCTTATTATGTATTATTTTGTTTGGTGGTATTCGGAATGCTTGCATTTCGAATACACAACATATACCAAAAATTTTATTAAATGGTTTATTTATATTAATGTAACGCAAAACCCACTTCAATTTTTTTTAAATTTAATACTAGTACAAAACAAAATGTGTGAATGTACACCCTTGTTTTCTTTTTGTATTATAATTATATAAAAAGATTGATTATAACGAAAATTTTATTAAATATTTTGTTTACTTTAAATTTTTTTTACCTACATTTAATATTCATCGTTAGCTACTAAAACGTATATATAATAATAAATTTAGACATTAACAACTTTCAAGAATGAAATTAATAGTATTTCAAATATTCACAATAACAACAAAATTTTAACATTACTTTAGTTTCCAAGGCAGAACCATTGAATATTCATTTTTAAATACTTTGAAAAAGACTATGATAAACGTATAGTCAAAATAATTGAAATAAATACCAGAACATATGATATAATCTCCACTGGAATAATATGATTAAGTCTTGTCTTGACGTTAATCCTCAAATAATAATAATTACTATTATTACTAAAATGATCTTTTTTTTATATTAGTTACTAGATCTTGTATGTAATAACAAATACAGGTATCAGTAATTTATGAAAATGAAATTAATTATATTTTAAATATTTTTATAACAATAATGTAATTTTGACACTAATACTTATAAGATTTATTAATTTCTTCTTGCAGAGATTATATTTTATAATCTGGCATTTATTTCAGTTATACTTGACTAAGGATTATCATTTCTTATTTCTTCACAATTAATAATTTGATCTTGCACAAGGTTAATAAAAATGCATATTTAGTGGCTCTGACTTGGAAAATAAAATAATACCAAAATCATATTATTATGATAAATATTTGAAATATGATTAAATTCCTGCAAGCTGTTCATGTCTGAATTTGTTATTATATTTAAGATCTACTAATATATAGGGTATATGAGCACAGACCTTTACATGGCCCCCACTCTACACTGTATATCATAACACTGATACACTTGAACACATATATGTCGAAAAGATAAATAATCACCAATATATGTATTTCATGCTAAACCAGCAATCATCAGTTGGTCCAGATTATCATCTCTACACATATATGCTATAAGTGCTCAGATATATAATAAGATAGCCAATCTTCTTACTTTAATGGACAGGCTTCAATCTACTCCACATTCTAACTCTTCAACTGTCCATCCAATTAAAAATCTGAGGCTGAGATTCTTGTCATACCCATGTTGACCTAAGGCCAATCTGTCCCCTCATGTACAGGACATAATCCATTTAATACATGTACAAGGGATAGGCAGACATCTCCACTATGTAATAACTGAAACACAGGCTTATTATATACCTGTGTCTATATATGTAATATATAGGGTATATGAGCACAGACTTTCACATGGACACTCCTCTCTACTCTATCTCATAACACTGGGCGTGACAAGAATCTCAGCCTCAGGATGGTCTTTGAGCATTCCATCATCAGATTTTCAATTGGATGGAGAGTTGGAGTGTGTAGATTGAAGCCTGTCTATTAAAGTGTGAAGATTGGCATCTGAGCACTTATAGCATATATGTGGAGAGATGATAATCTGGACCAACTAATGATTGCTGGTTTAGCATAAAATACGTATATTAATGAGTGTTATGAGATAGAGTGGAGAGTGGGGAGCCATGTGAAAGTCTGTGCTCATATATCCTATATATTACATATATAGACACAGGTATATAATAAGCCTGTGTTTCAGTTATTAAGACCTAGTGGTAAATCTTTTATTGGTAAAAAAAGTAATGATCTTAGCATTAATAGATGCAAGACTTTACCATGCTGTTTTTATGGAAATTATATATTATCTGGTATTCACATCTAATATATATATTGTAAGGTGTCACCTTACCATTCATTAAATATATAAACAAAAAGATAAAATTTTAATATAGAAAAGTAACCATTTTACCAGTGCCCTTTATGTATAACACCAAGCAAGAACCACTGAATTAAATAAACCAAATATACATTATTAATTATATATTAATAAATGTGTAAATCTCTCAATTAAAACCATATATATATATATAACAATAGCGATTTAAAAATGATAATTATATATACTAAACCCGTAAACACAAGCAAGCAAAAATCTTGAAAAACAAAAGAAAGAAATAATTAATATTAAATTTGTTTGTTTATTAATCCAGCATAAAATTTTATAAATATCAAAATGACATCAACAATGCCAATAAAAGTATGAACTTAAAACCCAGACATCAAAAAGTCAAACATGAGACAATATAGAATAATTTAGTTTTTAAGAAAAAACAAAGGCAAATAAATTACGTCTTTAAGAAAATTTACTTTATAAATTTTTCATAATTTTAACAATCCTCAACATCAAAACTCATAAACCACTATAATCGCAACCTGAGAAAGTTGACTAAAGAAACCCACAACTAATTCCATAAAATTAATATTTATATTCCAAGTTATAAGCTAGGAAAGAACAAATCATGCATGGCTAAGAATTGAGAAAACATTGTGGGGATGGAACTGCTAGTCATACAACCATGAGTTCCAGATATGAGTATCAATTAACACTAACACCCTTATAACCATGCCAGCAAAAAGATCTACGACATGATACAATTAATTAAGGAAATTATCTCAGCACAGGAAAGATAGTTTATAAAAGTTTGAGTCACCACCATGAAGATCCCAATGGAAACTGAATACTATCAGATATACTATCACCCAGTTAATGCAAAAAACTTTCCTAAAGGCAATGATACCCAAACATTTTCCAATATGAACTATAAGATTTTGAACTGTGGCTAAACTACACTTATTTTACTTGTTAAATTGATTTTTTTTTTTGAAAACAGAGAGTCAATCCACCCAATCCTCAATTAATTTTTAGAGAAGATGAGTCATCATTTTTAATATTAATTTTTCATTTAGTAATAAAATATAGGTGCAGATTCCTGAGCTTGCTTGCTACTGACTTGGAAGGTTAACTTTGTTCTTATACAATTTAAGTGCTCACACTCTGAGAAATACAATATTTGATGTTCAATGTTTGTGTTCAGTTAATTTAGTTATTAACTGTTTGTTATTCAGAATGCATGACTAAAACCCTTGAATGATTGGTCTGTTCTATTATAGGTCTATACAACTTCAGAATAGGGAGTGGGTTCAGAATCTAAAAGCAACCATCAACAAATCACCAAATATAGACAAACAGATCAGAAATTAATGACTAATTGATGACAGGAAGTTCAGTTAGCAAAGAGTTAATTGTTAAAATATAGTTTTAGATTGTTTTCTATGTTAGCTTGAAATTATTAAATTAGGATGGTGAATGACCATCCTTCATAGGGATTAAAGGTTTGGGTTAGTCAATACTTGATGAATACAAATGAAGGATGATCATGCCTATACAATTATTAAATGATAAGCAAACACATCATTTTTATTATAAAACAATCATGAATAGAAATCGTCAAAATAAATTTGTTAAACATAAAATATTAAATTATATTGGTTGTTTGTCATCTTATTTATTTATTTTCCAATTAATCACACAATATACATATCCAATGCATATGTCAGACATAAAATAATCATATCTTGAAATAGAGTATATGTACATTCTTCTTGAGTTTGAGCACTGTGGCATAACAAGAATCAAGAAGATATGAAGTAAGGGAAGTTATGCAAGTGTGAATTCCATCACACTCAATCAGTAATCATTATGGAACTACATCATAAAATTTAAATAAATCATCAATTAACTGATAAGTCTTATCATGGTTAAGGCTCTGCCTTGAAGACCCAATGGACAACAATAAAGGTGGAATCCCACCTCCATTAATGGTCTCACATATTTATAAAGACACTAAACATTGCAACTTGACTACAGAGATTGACATTATTGATTGAAGAAGTTTAAATAAACTTCCTTAAGCAGGGTAATATATATATATATATTGAAACAGTAGACTTTAGTTCAAGATCGAGTTTCACGGTTCTACCACAGCCCATGTGTCATCATGCTCCTTTTTTTGTCTGTTGTTGTAAAATGTATATAAACTATGTGTGTATTTCTGAGGAGCATCTATGAGATTTATAAATACAAATCTGAAATAAAAATCTTTAATTATTTTAAATATTAGCTTTTATAAATGTGACTCAGATATATACAGGTATATTACAGGAGCTTATATACTAAATAATTTTGTGTCTTTTAAAAATTGTATTTTTTCTTACTTTTATTTTAATATTGTAATTATATTTTTTTATATAGAACTACATATAACTTTAAGATGACTGTCTAAAAATAATTAAAAAGGTGGAAAGTTTGTTTCATGATTTTAAAAAAAGGAATTTGTAAATTAAAGTTAACTGAAACACAGGCTTATTATATACCTGTGGCTATATATATGTAATATAGGGTATATGAGCACAGACTTTCACACCACCCACCTCTCTCCACTCTATCTAATAACACTGATACACCTAAACACATATATGCTGAAAAGATAAATAATCACCAATATACGTATTTCATGCTAAACCAGCAATCATCAGTTGGTCCAGACTATCATCTTTACACACATATATTAGTATAAGTGCTCAGATATATATTAAGATAGACTATCCTCATAGTTTAATGAACAGGCTTCAATCCACTCCACACTCCAACTCTTCAACCGTCCATCCAATTGAAAATCTGATGATGGAATGCTCAAAGATGATAGTCTGGACCAACTGATGATTGCTGGTTTAGCATGAAATACGTATATTGGTGATTATTTATCTTTTCAGCATATATGTGTTTAGGTGTATCAGTGTTATTAGATAGAGTGGAGAGAGGTGGGTGGTGTGAAATTAAAGTTAAGAAAAAGTAAAATCTAAAACAAAGCTAATGGATTTTAGTTAGCTATTAACATTTTTTGTCAAATCCATTTCCAAACAGGAAATTGGTTTGAATTGATTTTAGACAGTTATCTCACGACTGCATCTCTACTAACAATAGAGTAAAGACTCTTCTAAATTAAGGATCCATTAGATCCAGGAAATCTAATTAAAACAAACCTTCTCTGAGGGGCTAAAAACTTACATAAATAGGGCTAAAAATCTATTATGTCAGAGTTTGGTCAATCATTGCTAGATGATTTCACATCCGTTGAAATTTTGAGGGCCTAAGCCACCGTCTTCTCTGTCTTCAGCCCGACTCATGCCGAGATGTAGCTCCTATCATTCAAGAATACCACCTGCCATAGAAGATCCCTCAATACTTCATGGAATCCTGAGGTAACCAGCCCAAAGATAGTATAATCGCATTAGCCAATTCTAATTTATAATTTAATTTGTAAACTAATGTTTTCTTTATGTTTAATTTTTTAAAAGCTTGGAAATCTTTTTGTATCAATTCTCTGCTATCCAAAATAATCATTCATCCGACTCACGCTTCTTATTATTTTTATAATTTAGTACGGTTATAATTTAATTTTAATAATATTTTTATATTTTCTCACTTAATTTTATTTGTAAGTGCCAATCAAACCCGATCTTATGAACTTAGAAGGGGGGGAATTAATGAGTTCTTGTTATTTATTTTAAATAACTCGTAAGATTGGGTTTGTACTTTAAATGAATACCTGTTGTTTTTTTTTAATAAATGTTTTATTGTAAATTTATACAAAATGTATAAATACTTTTGCAATCTGGGATGGATATTGGTGTCCGTTAGTTTTATTAATTTTTTTTTATTGATCATCATCACCAAAAGGTTGGCGAATTAAATCTATTTTGTAATTTGCACTTTTAAATGCGTGAATTTTAGAGTTTGTTTAATATGTTAAAATATTGATTCAAGAAGGGGGAGCAATGCATGCTTCATTAATGATAGTTTAATTTATGATCAAGGTCTGTAGATTACGTGGATCATTATTTTAGCATATCATTACGTATTTGTTAAACCATTTAAGGCTTTTCTTTAATATTTAAATGTAGTGATTTTATATTATTATGATAGCATTGCTAGCATATGTCCAATTATTCATAAGCCACATACAGCTTCGATCTGATTCACCCGTACCTCACTCCAGGGAGTAATGATCCTCTTCTTTCATCATTCTTCTCCAAGTATATGTTTATATACTGCTTTAAATCACCTGTACCTCACTCCAGGGATTCAAAGCTTCATTGTTAGGGTTCTAGTTCATAAAAGAAGTCTACATTTACTTTTAGAACATGCAGGTTAGAGTAGATGAAGCAATGTATGGATGCACCATAATCCGGCTCATAGAATCTTCCTACCTATCTTTTCTTACTGTATCGCTTTAACGATCTTTAAAGAAAATTGGAGAATAATCTTGTACTGGCCAAATGTGCCATTTCCTCTTACTGATAATATGCTAGCACAACCATTTCTTATAGTTAGTTTTCTAGCCTGTTTAGCAATGTAAATCGTAATGGTATAAGATAATAAAACATTCTTCGCTTAGTAATATTTTTCGTTGGAGTTTAAATCCAACTTTTCATGAAGCTGTCCTCCCCTTTATTGAAATAAGCCTCTCCCACAATTATAGAGTTTTCACTCTATTCTATCATTAAATGCTGAAAATGTAAAAGAAATAATGTTTTAGTCTGCTGATCAAAATGTATCCTCATTTTAATTGTTATAAATCAAATATATAAATAAAATAAACTTATGTATTGAAATCGTCTAATCAGCAAAACTCTATTGTATCTTTATAAATTTTTTTTTTATGTATAAAACGTCCACCAAACCACTCCGATAAATCCATTTCTTGTAACCACCACACTAAATTAATATTTGTCAAAATAAAAATAATTGTAACAAGTTTCTTAAATGGTTGTAATAAAAATAAAGTTTCACAAGCGTAGAGTTGATTCTATATATCAAACTCATCTTGAATTCTGTTCCAAAATAAATATTTATATTTTAAACTTTAATCCAGTCATTCAGATCTCCTTATTAATATTTATATATATACTTTTAACTTGATATCTCGGGTTCACTCAATATCTCATCATCATCACCAGTTGAGTTCTCATGTAAAACGTTGTAGCACTGGGACAGGATATAATGAATTTATGTGGTATCACCATAGGTGTTGTTCATAATGTCATAGATTTGGGGAATGGACAAATAGGTTAGAATTCATGATTACTCCTGACCTGTGTATCTCGGGCATGATTGGATTCGGGGTACTTTTGCTTAGATTCTAAATCTTGTTGGATGGACATAAATTTTTGACCGGTACAATATATATATATATTGGACCATAAATAAAGGTGGGATTCCAGCTGTATTGTTAAAAGGAGGTTGCCTTAATAACATTGAGATTATTGATTGTTTTTGATTTTGGGATTGAATTAGCGTTGACTGATTTCTATGAATTTATATATATATTCAGAGACTACTAAGGTTACAAACTGTGTTATGTGCCATGATAGTTTGTCTCAATATATATATATTATTAGTTCTACTGTAAGCAAATTTTTAAATCATATTTTTCAGTAATTAAAAAAAAATTATAATTCTGTATTTTAACGAAATAGATAACAAATTTATTTTGCCTATATATTTTATTTATTCAAAAGAAAGTTGATTTATTTTCTCTCATAAAAATTAGTTAAGTTTTATGTTTTCTATTTTCAATTATAATAATATAATAATATTAAATAGTGCCAACACACTTATAACGTAAAGCTGTATAAATTGATAGGAATTAAAATGGCTTAGCGCTTTCAAGAAAATGAATATATATATAAAATCAAGTCATATGTCACATGACTTACATAGCTTGCATTTACAAATATGTAAAATAAAGAGCATGCCAATAGCTTTAAACAAGTTTTTTTTTTATTATGATAAATGTTACAAGAGAAAATGCTCTTCATTTTACATATTTGTAAATTCAAGCTATATAAATCATGTGACATATGACTTAATTTTATTACTATTATTATTTTTTTTATTTTTCTGTTGGGGGCTTTGGCTAAATTAAATTGCTAAGCTTATTAATATATGGTGTATCTGAATTAGGTTCAGGCCCATATGATTATTTCAGTTGGAGAACTGAATTTAAAGGCATGTAGTCTGAAAATTTCAGATCTTTTTCTTAAGAGTTTAATTATTAGATAAATACTTAGCTTGAGTTGATGTTTTAAATTTGGTGTATTAGCTTCTCACTGAAGAGAGCCACTGCTCGTCTGGGGATAGGGACAATCCAAAATAAAGATGATTTGAATGCTTTTTCTTGTAGCATTTATCATAAAAAAAAATTTGTTTAGAACTCTTAACATGCACTTTATTTTATATATATAAGACATTTTTCTATCTGAGTAAAAATTAATTAAGAAATTAAAGTGTTTATGGTGAACATGACTAAATTCCTATAAGAATGTAAAACAAACTATTGTAAAAAGCAATTCTCAAAATATATTTCTTTTGAAACAAAGAATTCAAAAACAGATTTGAATCTTTATAAATTATATCAAGCAGTTTTTAAATACAGTTGTAATCCTTAACAATGATTAAACATAAAATTTGTCAATAATATTATATTCAAATAATTAATAATAACTGCAACACAGCTGAAATAAAACAACAAAGTGCCTTTTCAAAATACACTTTTCTAATACAATCACATGTGATGTGATATACTGTAGCTTCTTCTTAAACAGAGTCAAGAATCTCTCAACAATTATGCCCAGAGAAACCTGTTAGCCACTTTATTTTCCATTCCCCAGTCTAAGTTTTCCCATATTCTGCTCCATCCCATTTCCACAACATAATCTTTGTCAACTCTATGGCCTTTATATCTAAATCCCCCTTATCTTTTCCCAAACCCAGCATAAAAACCAATAATCCACTTTCTGTATAATCACTTTTTTCATATTTATTCTTCCATAACTTTATTATATGTGTCCTTTCTGTTTTCAAGCATTTACATTCAATTAACAGATGCCTAATATTTTCTATTCCTTCCTTACATAATTTACAGACTAAATCACCCATATTTTTCTACTTACATGTATATTCTCTTGTTGCTAAAGATCCTATTCGAGCCTTAAACAATAAACTACTTTCCTTACTATTATCATATATTAACTCGCACCTAATATTCTGTTTATTTCTATATATATTTAAACTCTTTTTACTTTCCATACTAGTTCTCCATCTCTTTAATTCCCTATTCTTTATTAATAAATCTATTCTTTTATCCCATTCCTTACCACTATAACACTTAACATGACCCTTATATCTATCAATACTCCCTCTAATATACATTTTACATAATCATTTTATATAATCATATAACCGATTTACACACACACACATATATATATTATAATGGTCTGAAAGAAGGAAAGTTCCCAGTCTTACTGTATCTGCACTACAGAGTACCACTAGGCTACTTGAACCTAAAAAATTTATAGAGTAGGTAGATACGCGCTGTTAAAGATCCAACTTTTATTTATTATTTAGACCATTAGCCCAGTCACTAGCTCAGTGAAGACGCAGAGATAATAATATATAAGTTTATTTAATTTATATCTTAAATATATAAAAAATAAAATAAAAGCCACTGCCAGTAATTAACACACAAACAACATTTATTAACGCACATATATAATGAAATTGAGGAATAACATTTATTATTTTAGATTTTAATATTAACTTTTAATTTAAATTATTATTTTAAAATTTTGCAGCATCCGTACAGATGAATTTAATAATATTTTTTTAAGAGTGTCAAGTATGAATAAACTACATAGATTGCATTTGAAAAGAAAATATTCTATCCCTTATTCAACCTTAGGCCAAAAGTTTGCAGTCAAACCAATGTCAATCCATCTGATATATCAATGTATTCAATGCAGTATGAATACGACAGCACAAAATACCATACTGTCAGGAAAGCATATCTGAACAGCATGGATAAGAAGACATTGACTCTCGTTCAGATAGGAATACTACATATATCTGATGAAAAGAGCAATAAAAAAACTCCATAGGAAGGGACTGTGTTTTCTGTCTTACTATCCCTTTCATAGGCAAAAAGGGGGTGTGTGGCGTATAATAAAGATCCTGCCTGTAGTGGACCTCATACTATATCTACTAATTATACCAATATATCCAATCCATTGACCTAATCTAACTACGAAAAAAATAACCCAAGATTAACCCTCCCTTAATTAATTAATATAACTTTACAAATCTATATAGCCATTCATTCCCGACTTAAATTTAACGTTTATATAATTTCGCACAGATGAATTTTATAAAAGTTTGTTTTATAATGTTGAGTATAGATCAGCTACATAGATTACATGGTCAAAAACATTTCAAAATAAACATAAACGATCAAAACATAAAGTCATTGATGGAATTGCAGAGGGAAATTTACAAGAAACCCAATGGCATTTATCATAAGTTGCCGCATTGACACCAATAACTTAAAAAACATCCGAATAAATACATTTTAGATACTCACCTTAAAGTATCATTATTTACCAAATGTCTATATATTTTGATCAAATATGAAAACCAAAAACATAATTAACCATAAACAAATCTATGCAAGTGTCTATACCCAACTTAAATTTAATGCATTTAAATAATTTATACAATAAATATTAATAAAAAGAAAAAAATGGTAATGATTTTTAGCAAACTCACATGTATAAAAATTAAACAATAATTAATTTGGAAACTTAAGTCAGATAAAAGTTCATTTTAAAATTTAGGTTAGCTGAATATTAAAGTTCATCCAATATTAACAAAAGTTCTTAACTACTTTTAAATTTTATAGTTCATGTCTTACAGTAGAAGAATCCTGGTTCCTGGTGCCAATTCCTGTGACATCTCTATTTGAAGTCCGGTCTGTTGTTCTGGAGGTGGCCTTAGCTGGTTCAATCCTGGTATTACAGTCATTTTATTTGAAATAAGTGAGAGAGACAAGTGCATCTTATCGCCCTTCTCACAAAATCAAGCTGGAACTGTTCTTAATTTCAATATTTTTCCTTTTATAGTAATCCTCCAGATTCATTGAACATTGTTTCCTGTTCCAATAATTTCCATTAAGGTCCGAGCAATTGGTTACTGCTTCTATTGGACATTCTAAATTTTTTTTATTCTCTTATCTATATCTTTCATCTGACTTTTTTATTTTTTTATATAAGAGCCCCAAAGGTTAGTTTGCTTTTCGATAATTAATAAACACATCATTTCCATTTACAAAAATATTTTATCTTTAGATCTTGTACTTTTTTATAAAAAAGTACGTTCAAATATTTTTTTTTTTTAAAAAGAAAAATAATTTTTAAAGTTTTACATCTGTGTGAATATATATATATATGTATACACGTTTAACAGCTCTTTAATTTTTTTAGCTTTTAGTTTTTATTTATGAACTTAAGAAAAATTTTTATTTTAATTTTAAATTAATGTAACGGCACATACCGTTACAATATATATATATATATATATTCGCCCATTTTTTTGTTTTTATATATATATTGTAAGGTAACTCCTTACATACAACCAAAATCTCACATACCTGCATCTATCTTAAAGACTATTATCACCAATAAAAAAGAATTTATTTGTTTCAATTAGTAATTCAAAATTATATTCCTAACAATACTGACTTAAAAAAAAAGATCAAACTTCAAAATGCAAAAGCAAGCAATTCTCAAAAATCAAAAGAAAGAAATAATTAAAAATTTTCTTGTTTATTAATTCATTACAGAAACCATGCATATATTAAAATGATGTCAGTAATTGAAGTAAAACTTGAACTCAATCTGACACATTAAAATAATAAAATATAAAACAAAATGGAACAACCTTGCTCAGAAAACAGCATAATAAAAAAAAAACACCTTTCTTCTTCAAAAAACAGATTTGAAAATAACATTGGCTAGTCAACACTCCTTTTGGAAAAATCTAACTTCGAATCTGCCATTCAAGACTATAGAATGAAAGCTATTGAAAATATATCCATAAAGAAGAAAATAATAACAAGAAATGAGAAGAAAACTGCTTGAATCAATACAGATAAATTATATATTTTGTAAAATTTTTACTTTATAAATCTTGGAAGCATTTTATTCATAATAGTAGTGAATTCCAACATAAAAAGACAAAAAACACCCCGATCTTAATCTGAGAATTTTAAAAATAGAAAACCACTATTAATCCTAGAGAACCAAGAACTTCAAGAAAATTAATCAACAGAGGTATGATACTATGTCTGGAAAAACTAGAGAAGGCATTGGGGAGATAAATTGTTTGCCACCTAACTGAGTTGCAAGAAAAATCAGCATATATCCATCCATTCTGAATAATATATCAAAAATATGCTACAATAAACCAAGGAAACTACTTTGATTGGAATGAAGATTGTTGATGAAAGAATGTGAATCATGATCATAAATATTCAAATATGGCACAGTAGATTATAAGTCAAAAAAAGAAAAGAAAAAAGAGAATGAAAAACTTTCCTAAAATAAAATTCTTTGGACGCTTGTCAAACTGTTGCTAATTTGAATCTCAACTCAACTACACAGGATTAATATTATATATGTATTTTTTTAAAAAATTTCTTTCTTTTGATAATAGATAAATTTTGTCAAACCATAATTCAGATTCATATGAAGGGAAGGTCATAAATATTATTGTTTTCACTTTATTAATAAAATATAAATATCCCAAGCTTGCTTAATAATAAGTTTGACATATATAGATGAAAAGATAAGAATTTACTCTTTATGTAATATTAAATATGTATACCATGACCATTAGGGTGTTAAATATTAAATGTTACATGTTTGTTATAGCTAACTTATTTATTAGATTGTTGTTTACTCAGGATACATGAGTCAAGATCTTTCCTATCATACATTATCATATCATTAGAAATGGATGCCCAGAACTTCTTTATTAGATTTTTGTTTACTCAGGATACATGAGTCAAGATCTTTCCTATCATACATTATCATATCATTAGAAATGGAGGCCCAAAACATAGAGTAATTCTCAAATTAATTGAGACCTAAAATTATTTGGATGAAAGTTTAAATTTCTTTTGTTATAAAGTTTGAATTATCAAGTTTGGGTAATGAAGGATTATCCTTTGTGGGAATAAAACAGGATTGGATCATCAGTTATTCAAGAAATGAAACAAAGGATGATTCTGATTATCCAATCATGAGTAATAATTGTATAAAACGTATTTCATGTTAAAATACCATAATGAACAAAATTTGTTAATGTTAATAATCTTATTAAACATTTAATAACAAAAAACTAAGTCACGGTCAACTTCTTTATTTATCTATTCTTTATTTTATCACATCACATATAAATATTTTGCATATTTAATATGATACAATCATACTCTGAAGTAGAGTACATGCATATTCTTCCTGAGTTTGAATACTGTGGAATAACATGAGTTGAGTAGAGGGGAAATAGAAGAAGGTATATGAAATCAAATTTTCTTCTATATAATTATTAATACTCTCATGATTAGCTCGACAGAGTTAATTAAATGAATGATCATAATAAGACATGCCCCTCATTGAGAAATAAACTGTTCTGTTTCAATATATATATATATTATTTTTATATAATGTGGTTTTATTTATTGAATAAAAATAATATGTATATATATAATGTGACAGTCAGATGATGTATGTTGGTTTAACCCAGTTCGAATACTAAGTGAAAGTACCTTGAGGCCACCCATACGCGAGATATTAAATCAAGAATACTATGACCTCTGCCCTATCCGCCTATTCTCGAGGCTAATTACGAACCAACAACATTATCTGAGCCATACATAAATTATTTTTCAACCGACCACAAAGTTTAGCAAGAGGTAGAGACATGGACGGGAACACCTACGGAGCTAAATAGTTAAAGGTGTATAAAAGTACTATGAAAAATGTGCTGGATCATTTGAAAAGTAAAAATAAAGCATTAAAATAAAATTAGAAAACTGAAGTTTTTTAGTTAAATAATATATTTAATCAATGATTTTTAAAAATGTTAATAATGATTTAATGGCCTCTGCTATTCCCCTAAATTAATGAAAACTAATTAGACAATGAAAACAGATTAAACGATATAATATTTTTGCGGTCTAAGTCTTTTCTTCCCAATTTTAATAAAATTGTCAACTCAAATCTCCTCGATAAAGTACAATAATAAAAATCTTTCACAAAGCATTTTCTAATTGCTTTGCGCTAAAAACCGACAGTTTAAAAATTATTTAAAATGTATATAGCTAAATCTGATATACGTAATAAGCTACTGGTGGACAAAAGAGGTGTTATCGAGGTGATCAAGTTGGCAAACAAAGGAAACTTACTCGTATGGAATTTAGAAACATAAATAAAATTGGAAAGAGATTTTAAATGAAAAAAATTAACTTTTAAACTTAACCGCAATGGAATACAAAATATTTACACATGTTAGTAATGAAGAATAGCGAAGGAAAAAAGGTTAAATATAGATAGATGATCACACATATATATATTTAAGACTAGTCTAATAAAAATGGTTACATTACAAATATCATTAAATAAAACAATTCATAATATAATTCAATTAAGAAAGGTATGAACAAAAGGGTAGAAAGTAAATAGTTCAATGGAGGAGAGATATGATTACCATCCTGGTTCCTTGGTCATGTTTCCTACGGTGTTCGTGGCTTGATCCGACCATCGATAGGTATTTGCCCAGACAAGGAAAGTGAAAATAAGTAGCATGCTTTTATGAAAAGTCCTACAGCATGACACAGAGTTCAGATGACTATTGAGTGGATACTAAGGCATTTTGATGGTATTTAGGAATCTCGGTGATAGGCAAAGCTATTTATTTGCCTAGCCAAGCATAGTAGAATCCATCAAATTCATATGACTTTTAGCTTGAGCATGTTCAAACTTCTCCATGATTATGAAGATGACAGTTGTCTAACTTTTTGGAATAAAATCTCCAAAAGCAAAATCTGAAAGAGTTCTCCAAAGAGAAATCTAAATGCCAGCAAGAAAACTCTGAATAACCAAGTCTTTTGTTCACTCTCCTATTTATAACTTTTTTGTAAGCTACCTTCTATTGTTTGTACGATCTTAGATCTTGATAAGCCCCTCCTCATTCCTTTGTTTCAAAGTAACACTTTCTAAAAAAAATAACTTACTTGTTTATTCTAAATTTCTTTCTTTAAACTTT
Organism: Epiperipatus broadwayi; assembly: GCA_028023455.1. Classification (NCBI taxonomy): domain Eukaryota; kingdom Metazoa; phylum Onychophora; class Udeonychophora; order Euonychophora; family Peripatidae; genus Epiperipatus; species Epiperipatus broadwayi. The sequence continues at coordinate 7,852,402 of JAQFVV010012393.1, read as the reverse complement.
GAATTTTATTAATTAAAAAAAAAAAGAGAAGGCCATCTTTAATTTGACTTGAATGGGCTCACTAATTAAAACATACATTCCTTTAGAAAATGTTGGTGGGCTTATCTCAAAATGAAATCGTATGCCATATTTTAACAAGATTTTAACAAAAAAAAAATTTCTTTTAATAAAATAAGCATTTTATTTCAGCAGAATTTTGCATTAACTCATATATATACGCTTGACGTATATATATGTTTGACTAATGGGTTTTACAAGCAATTTTTATGAACAGAAATCTAATCTTAGAATGGAATTTATTTAAAACAAAATATTTAAATGCAAAACCCTGCTGATATTGGACTATAAACTTAATTCAGGCCTACAATACTAATTAAGTTTATAGGAGGCTGTGAAGCATGGATTGGACTTCAGATCCATTGCTTCAATAAAGAGGGGGATATTGAAGCAGTCAATCTTAGCTTAATATTGTGCTTCATGTTTCTACCTACTAACCTATATTTAAATCCTATATCTTATCCCGCTCCTTTTGTCATGTATATATATATATATGTTATGTATATATTTGAAATGCGTGCCTAAATTTATCAATTTTAACTTTCAATAACATTTTATTATTAATTTTATGATTATTAATTTTATTATTAATTATTAGGTCTTTTTATTAAAGTATAATAGGTGCGATTCAAATATATATATATATGGGAGCAAAAACTTACTAACGGTATTGATTTTAAATATTTTATTATACGTCATTTTTTAGACTTTTTCTTTTTAAATTGCTTGTTTTTTTTTCTTTTAAACTGTATATTTTGTAAAATCCAATATGGAAGATGCTACAGTAATTGTCTAAAAATAATTAAAGGGGTTGGAAGCACTATTGTTTTAATCTGGGGTAGATATTTTTAATTAAAGTTTTTAAATAAAATGGGATTAAGATTAGAGATACTTTTGTTAAAAACATGTTGTCAAATCTATTTCTAATCTGGAAATAGATTTGAATTTATTTTTGGATGTTATCTTACTGTTGCATCTTCAAAAACAACTAATAAAAGAAAAAGTATAAAATGACTGAATTTTGAATCACAGGGAGATTAGCTACTATTGAGAGAAGTCATTGCTACTAGACTATGCTGTTTTGAAATCTCAAGATGATCTAGTAAAAGCTTTTTCTGACCCTTATGGGTCATCTTCCGTGGCCATAATATTCTGCTACCCTAGAGAGAAAAGCCCGACCTAAGAACTTCAGTGTCCTAATAGAAGCTTGCTGCCACATGAGAACGTGCAATATTTTAAATTGAACTCTTAAAATTGCAAGGTAACTTTTATGCTACTATTTGAAAATTAATCTAGCCTCACTAATCTCAAATCCTGCTATCAAGATTCTAACGTACTGTTCAATTTTTTATCTTTTAAATTAATGTTTTTTTTATATATATAAATAACATGTAATTTGCTCTTAAATAATTTATATAAATTTAATTCTCTCTCATATGCTCTTAACTTTCCTTAACTTTGGTGCGGTCATTTATTTATATGTATTTATTATTTGATTTATATATCTGCTTGCTTATTATTATGCCAATTCCCAGCAACCTAGCAAACTTAATTTCTAAAATCCTTTTTGTCTTTTAATTAAATCTCCATTATTAAGTTTTTATTAACATCCCCTTTAAATATATATCTAATGCATTATAAGTTAATATGTTCACCAGTTTGTTTTTACAAACCAACATTTTATGTTGGTTTATTATAAAAATATATTTGTTTAACTCTGGATTTTTTACCCAGGGAAAATCCAGAACTCAAGCTAATTAACGCTCGGAAACCTTTATTTTATAATTATTTATTAAATTCTGAAAGGGTGACTTATAATTTGTTTTCTATATAACTGCTGATCTTACTTTATTTTTCATACTCTTAAAATATCAAATACAGTATTTAAATATTCCAGTTACTATAAAAATCACGAAGGCAGGATTGAATTATTTTAAATATCAGAAAAGGGATGGGGATACATCTTAATGTTTTTTTTTACTAAATAAAATCTTCATGTATATTTTATTAATCTAAATCTCTCTCTCTCTCTCTCTATATATATATATATATGTATATATATATATATATATATATATATATATATATATATATATAACTGCATAGTGATATTATGTATATAAATTATAGCATTCAAATAAGGGTCATCTATTTTAAAGCAGTAAATTATATTTCATGCCATTAGTGGCATCATTACTGCGTTGTTGACATTTAGCCTTATCTTCATGTTTATATATATGTGCTTCTAGTCCTGGTCTGGGGGTTGCGACAAGTTCGAACCCATAGATTCCTTTTCATGCCTTCGTATAAAAATGCCTCTGGCAGTGATCCCTAAGTTTGGCACATGCTATGCCCATCCACATTTATTTCGTATAAAATGCCTCTGTCCTGTGATCCCATAAGTTTGGCACACGCTATGCATATCACTTCTTCGTATAAAAAGGCCCCTGGTAGTGATCCCTAAGTTTGGCACATGCTATGCCCATCCACTTTCTTCATATAAAAGGCCTCTGGTGATGATTCCCTAAGTCTGGCACACCCTATGCCCATCCACTTCATTCTCGTCCAGAAGCATGACCTTTTCCTTCTGTTATTTTTAGGCTATTATGTCAGCACTGCAAACTTCTTCGTATTATTATTATTTCTTTTGCTTCATGACCCAGTTTTAATGCTCTAATATTAAAATGCGCTCTGCTTAAAATATATATCAATGCCAAATATTAATAGCCAGATTAATTTCTAATGTTATTTCAATCTTATCATACAATCCCATCGTAACTTATTTCTATATTTAAGAGTATATGCCTTGGGAAAAATAAAGCGTTCGTCTTACTATTGTTAAAATAATTTTTCATTAAATATTTTGTCATAGTTTCAAATATAATCTTTCAACTGTCTTTTGTTTATTTTCACGACCTCAATGGTGTAAAAATAGTTTATATCATATGTATAATGAATCTCAGAATGCTCCCCTAAATAATGTTAATCACCATGTTTCAGAACCGTAATCCAAAGTGTTAATAACAATTTTATGTGAATTCTTCTTTCTAATAAGAGATTGGCATTTTAATATTGGACCCACCAAAGATGTGTGTTTATTTGTAATATATTATTTAGCTAATAAAGAGCATATGAGAAATAATAGCGTGAATGACACTATGTAATTATCTACCACTTGCTCATTCACGCACATACCAATGTACTTAATTTATAAATGTATAATAATTTGTCAGTATATTAAAATATATTTTATTGTCTAACTTATTTGAGTATTTCAAATTCCTTCTTTTCTCCACTTCCAAAAGTAAAGCCTGCTTATATATATTTTAGTTTAGTCATAGTTAATAGATGTTTCATTGTTTTGCTCAGCTTTGCTAGTCGGCCGGATTTAAAATTAATTCTCATGTGCCATCACTATTATGTTATTCAATATGTGTTTGATCTGGAGCTTATGGAGTGGGTTTGAATCCAGTTTAGTCCCTGACCTAAATCTTGGGCTTGACTGGGTTTGAAGTACATTTTGTGAGTTCCAACTCATGTTAGATGGATAAACATGTTTTGACCGGCACAATATATATATATGTAAATAGATTATATGATTATATAAAATGATTAATAGTTTTAACAAGGCTGTAAACCTTAGCAATGAGCGTCTGAAAAAATCGTCACTAGGGTCCCTAGTGACGATTTTTTCAGACGCTCATTGCTAAGGTTTACAGCCTTGTTAAAACTATTACTGAAATAATAGTGAGCGTTTAATAAAATTTATAATTATAAAATGATTATGTAAAATGAATGGAAAAAGGGTATTGATAGATATAAGGGTCATGTGATTGTATTAGAAAAGTGTATTTTGAAAAGGTCCTAATATAGGGTGAAACCAGTGCAATAATAAAGAAAATATATATTTTTATATAGTTGTTTTATTTAAATTATATTGAAATCATTATTAGATATAGTTGTAATATAATGTTACAGAAGCTAATCAATTGTAGTGAGAGATAGAGCAGCAGAAATCAGTTACAGAGTGGCATAGCAGCTAATTCAGTTGGTCAAAGATAGTACACAATGAGCAGATAAAAAAATCACCTTTTAATCAATTAATGCCTGTCTTCAAAGCCAGTACTCCTACTAACCTACAGCTATAACAAGCTTTTTCCATCAACTGAAGCTGTGTAAAAAATTTAGAAAGATACATCCAGACATAAATGAATAACAGCATATTGAAACTAAGCATTACGACCATAAATTTATAAATTGTCTTGGAAAAATCAATATTAAAAAAAAACATTTTCATCAGGAAGAATTTTTGTAACACTAACTATTATTTTGGAGGTATTATATTTCAAACATACAATTTATTATATTTTAATAATGTATGATTCATTATTATATATTTGATACGATATATTCTATTCAAAATAATGGTGATTCTTATCACAAATATAAAAAAAATATGGTATTAGCTAAAAAAAAAAAAAAGATTTAATCATATACATTATTATTATTAAAATTACAATGATCAACTGTACAATTCTTTATCTAATTTTTATTTAATTTCAATTGCATTTATGTAAAATAAAGAAATCCAGAAACTGCTGCCTAAAAAACAAAGATTGTTGCAAAAAAAAGTCCAAGTTCTTCTATTGGTTAGAAAAAACTTTAATATTGGAATACAACGTGTACAACAAAGATTTTTAAAATATACACGGTGTGAAGTTAATTTTTTTATCCTACATGGTTCATTTTAATCTAACAAATCATATTTTAGGAAATATTTTCTGGCTACATAAGATACAATTTGGAAGACTGTCAATGAAGGAATTACAATTAAAAAAAAAATTATAGCTTCGAAAATGTTTTTATGCAGTATATTTTCTGTAGGTTAATACTTTTTTTTACAATTAATAATATACTTACTAAAATGTTTATTTTTTAATTAACATTTCTTCAAATTCAAGCTTTATTTTTTTAATTGGCTTTTTAAAATATTTTGAATTTAAGGGGCAAATTAATTTTTCCCCAAGTAAACTCATTATAAATGAATATTATTTAGGCAAGATCTTTGATTTAAAATGCATTTTTGAGAAACAATTGAACTTACTGTTTGAAGTAAAGATGTATACATATAAATTTGTTATATGACTTTAGATTTTAACTTTAAATATCCACCTGACTTTGGAAAGTAATAATTAAATTCTATAGATATTTGGAACTATTACTTAAAAGATATAAAAGAAATGCAGATTTTTAGTAGCATTTTAAGGAATTAAATTAATTTTTTAATATAGTTTCACATTTATTCTGTAAATAGAAACCTTATATATATATATATTTATTTTAAGTTATAAACTTTTTTCTTTCTGTCTTACTCCATAATTTCATTTTGGTATTGTGATTGAAGTTCATACATCTTTCCTGAGCTCACTTGGAGATAAAACATAATACTTTTTTAGAATAGAGTGATGTCTTGAAAATAAATATATATTTTTTCCAACTAATCCATCTATTATTACACTAAGTATAAATAGCTACACACACAATGCATTCTATTAAAAATAGCATTTATTAAATGCAGCAGCATATTAGTGCATACATTACCCACTTTAAAATCAAATAAGTCAGTTATATAAATATTAACAATCATCTCTATTGTAATAAATATAACCATCAAACATCACATGATTACTATTCTTTATGCTTACACAAGCTGTTTTTCACAGAGGCAAAACTTTCCATATAGTAGTGCCACTCAGTGCAAGCCAGAGTAAACAATGGAGGCAGGAAAGTTTGGGCATAAAATCTCTATCTAGTGCCTACTTATCTATTATCCCCAGACTAGTTTCTAGCTCACGGCTTTCATCAGCAAGGAGCCTTGGATCTGAGAGCACTGCACTTAAATTCTAACAGCCACCATTTACTTTTTAAGCTAACTATAAAGCTTTGAGTTCAAACACAGACTCAACGCTTTATAGTTTTGAACTTAAAGCTTTATAGTTAGCTAAAAATGTAAAAGATGGCTGCTGGAGGATTGCATTAGATCCTAGAATCTAAGTGCAGTGCTCTTAGATCCAAGACTCCTCATTGATGAAAGCCACAAGGTAGTAACTAGTCTGGGGATATTTATGAGAAGGCACTAGATAGAGATTTTATGCAGAAACCTTCCTGCATCCCTTGATTACCCTGGCTTGCATAGAGTGGTGCTACTGTATAGAGTTTTGTTTAAAATTAAAATTGTTAGAGACGAAGTGTGACGAGATAAAAGAATTATTGAGTAGAAATGATAAGGAAGAAATGGATAAGGAGGTCCAGAAGATGGTAGGAAAGGTTACAGATAGAGTAGAGAAAGTAGAGTATGAGACAGTATTGATAGGAGATTCATTAATAAGAAAATGTGGGGATATAATTGCAAGGGAAAATAGAAGCAGGTATGTTAGAGTATGTTTGCCTGGAGCAAAAATTAGGGATGTGACAGATAAAGTAAGAAAGCAAGGTAGTAAAGATGTATATGATATGGTAGGAACTAACAATTTGTTAGAGCCATCAGAGAGAGTAATGGATGAGTATGTAGAATTGATTAGGAATTTGAGGGAGATTAAAGGGAGAGTAGGGGTAGTTGGAATATTACCAAGATTTGATAAGAGGCATTTGTTAGATAGGGCATGTTCTATAAATGAGAGTGAAAAAATTGTGTGAGAAAAATAAGGTGGTGTTTGTGGATGTATGGGATTGGTTTATTGGAAAGAGAGAGTTATATAGTAAAGATGGATTGCACTTAGGAAAACAAGGAAGTGAAGTTTTAGGGAGTCTGATATTTAAAGAATATAATTTGGGAAACTTTTAAAGGGGGTGGGCTTTTAAATTGTAATATTATCAAAAAGAAGAAGAATGGATGGGATATAAGAAATAAGCAAAAGATGGTTGATTTAGATATAAGTGTAGATGTGGAGAGGGAATGATTCTGTAAGATTAATGGTAAGAAAGTTTGTTATAAACGTAATGGAGAAGAAAGAATTAAAAGAATTTATAAAATAGTTAGGAAAGAAGAAATTGTTAAAATTGGGTTTTTGAATACGCAAGGTGGTAGGAGACCAGAAAAGTGGCTGGAATTAAATAAAGCAATTGAAAATGAAGAGCTTGAGGTATTAGCAGTAGTGGAAACTCACCTAAGAGAAGAAGAAGAACCTATTTTGGGAGAGATGGTATGTCAGGGTATAAACAGAAAAGAAAAAGGAAAAAGGGGTGGCGGTATAGGTGTTATATCGAAAAAATATTTAAATATTGTTAAATTTCAAGAGCATTTGTGGTTTGAAATAATGTTGGGTAGACAAGAATGGATGGTGGCTATAGTGTATATAGCCATTGGAGATAGTCAAACTGTAATGGAGTGGAACAGTAGTATATATGAATACCTAGTTAAGGATATACAGAGGTTTAAAAAAAGGGGAAGAGAATAATGGTTATAGGGGATATGAATGGACATATTGAAGAAATTGATGATGTAGATAAATAAGAATGGTCAGTTTTTGAAGGAATTTTGTCAAAGAGTAAATTTGAGCATCGGGAATTTACCAAATATGTATGAGGGACAATACACATGGTCTAGGAATAATGTATTTCACACAATAGATTATGTATTGGTAGAGAAAGAGGGAATGAATAAAATACGGAAAAGTAAGGTGTTTGATAATAAAGAGAGAGTATATAATAGTGATCATAACTTTATTATAATAGAAATGATTAGTAATGTGATGGAGGATAGAAATGAAGGTAGAAACAATAGTGAAAGATGTGGATGGAGAGTGAATGATAAGAATAAGTTGGAAGAGTATAAAATAAAAGTTGAAGAAACCATGGAGCAGTTGGTTGGGAATGAATATAAGGACTGGTGTGGTGAAATAGAAAAAGTGGCAAATAGGGTTTTAGTTGATAATATGCAGAGGAATAAAAGTAATAAAAAATGAGAGTTAGTAAAAGTGTAAAAGAGAGGAAAGAAGCATGCAGAGAATATAAGTGTGCTATTAAGAATAAAGAAAGTGAAAACGATATTAATGCTAAATGGGGACAGTACTTAGAAAAGAAGTTGGCTAAAGTGGAAGAGATGGGAGTAAAAAATTCTGGAATTACATTAAAAGGAGAAATGTAGGGGAAAGAGAGATAGTAGTAATAGATGATGAGGGAATATAAGCTCTAGAGAAGAGGTAGAGAGAATCTTATATAGATATGTAATGGATATAGAAAAGATGTTAGATGTGAAGGAATTAGTGATAGAAAACATGAAAGCAGGTAGTAATGGGAATATTAGGTTCACAAAAAATGAACTGAATGAGGCAGGGAAGAGATTGAAAAGTGAAAAGGTGAGAGGTTTAGATAGATGGGCAGCAGAGATGGTAATGAATTTAGGGTATAGAGCAAAAGCAAAGTTATTATCATGTTTTAATAAGATGGCACAGAAGAGTTTTTCCGGGTAGTTGGAGTAATACAAGAATAAGATTATTATTTAAAGGAAAGGGTAAGGATCGTGGAAAGTTAAATAATTATAGACCGATAGTGGTAACATCAGTTTTATATAAAGTTTCATATATGGTAGCTGGAAGAGTTGTAAAATGGATGGAAGAGAATAATATAGTGGGGGAAATGCAAGGAGATTTTAGGTCAGATAGGCGTATAGGAGATAGTTTGTTTGTAGTTACACAACTTATGGAGATGAGTAGGAATTCAGATAGATCATTATATATGAGTTTTATAGATATAGAGAAAGTATATAATAGAGTAAATAGAAATAGATTATGGGTAAGGTTAACCAATTTGGGAATGGATGAAGATTTAGTAAATATTATTAAGAAATTTATATAAAATTAATTATTATACTTACCAATTAGGGGATATAGAATCAGTTAAAGTTAAAAATGGAGTGGGATTAAGGCAAGGATGCCCTATGTCACCTATTTTGTTTTTGTTGTTTTTGAGTGAAATGGAGAAAGCAATAGAAAGACTAAGAGGGGTAGAGATACCGTTAATAGGTGGCAAGAGAGTATATACTTTGTTGGGTCTTTTTTTTTGCTGATATCTTTTTGTGTGCAGAAAGAAGATATGGAAATTATGTTGAGGACATGTGCAAGGGTGGGTAAAGAGATGGGGATTAAATTTAGTGAAGAAAAATCAAATATAATGATGGTTAATATTGGGGAAAAGAGAAGATGTAGAATTTTTATTGGGGATATAAAGTTAAGTGTGGTGGATAGATATAGGTATTTGGGAATCATCTTATGTAATCAGGAAAATTGCTTGGATAAATGGGAGAAAAAATTGGTAAATGAAGCAAAGAAAAGAAAGGGTTTGGTAAAGAAACTAACAGTATTTTCATATAATAAATATGATGTAGTTAGAATTGTATGGAGGGAAGTTGCAGTAGCAGGGTTAACATATGGTAATGATGCATTATGTGTTAGTAAAACAGTTTTAGATTATTTAGAGAAAGTACAAAGGGAAGTAGGAAGACATGCATTAGATGCAGAGATGTGGACAGCAAAGGAGGCAATTCAAGGAGAAATGGGATGGTCAAGTTTTTATATGAGAGATGCAAAAAGTAAAATTGGTAGGTTGCAGTTTATGGATAGTAAAAGAATAGCCAAAATAGTGTTTAATTGGGTTATGAGTAAAGGTCAGGTAACAAGATGGGTGAGGAAGGTATTGCGGTATGCAAAAGATTTGGATAAAGAATTTATATCAGTATACTTGTATAAAAGGTGGGATGATTGTGTTAGGAGGATTGTTAAGTGTTATAGTGGTAAGGAATGGGATAAAAGAATAGATTTATTAATAAAGAATAGGGAGTTAGAGAGATGGAGAAATAGTATGGAGAGTAAAAAGAGTTTAAATATATATAGAAATAAACAGAATATTAGGTGTGAGTTAATATATGATAATAGTAAGGAAAGTAGTTTATTGTGTAAGGCTCGAACGAGATCTTTAGCAACAAGAGAACATACATGTAAATGGAAAACTATGGGTGATTTAGTGTGCAAATTGTGTAAGAAGATATAGAAAATATTAGGCATCTGTTGATTGAAGGTAAATGCTTGAAAGCAGAAAGGGTACAGATAATGAAGTTATGGGAGAATAGGTATGAACAAAGTGACTATACAGAAAGTGAGTTATTAGTTTTTATGCTGGGTTTGCAAAAAGATAAAGGGGATTTAGATATAAAGGCCATAGAGTTGACAAAGATTATGTTGTGGAAATGGGATGGGACAGAATATGGGAAGACTTAGAGTGGGGAATGAAAAATAAAGTGGCTAACAGGTTTATCTGGGCATAATTGCTGAGATATTCTTGACTTCGTTTAAGAAGAAGCCAAATACATCACATCACATTCAACGGGTATAATTGCTGATTCTTGACTTCGTTTAAGGAGAAGCTACAGTACATCACATCACATCTGTAATAAATATAAATCATGACACTATTGTTACTAAATTTATTTTGTACTTATATATGAGGTTTGGTAAAGATAAAACTGTCTTTAAATAGCATATTTCTAAGCAACTTTTTAATATAATAAAGGAGTAATGAATGAGAAAACATTGCTCATCATCTTTGCCAATAACTGTGTGATGAGAGTTAGGGCCATTTTTCATTTTGGTTTTACCATCTAATCAAATATATTCAAACACACATTTATCAAATAATATTGGATTGCTAGCTGGAGTAGAAATTTGAAAGAAATATTCTAAATATAATATTAAAAAAAATTTCCAAGTTTTATTCAGCCCTATTCAAATACCAGTCATGGATATGGCAGACATATGTACTTCCATTATACCATATGACCCTTTTGTGTAAATATGTGTATGTATGTGTAATGGAATGAATGAGTTAATAAAACCCAAAATGATATATATCTTTAAACTGTAACAATATTAGCATTTAGGGAGCAATATTTTTGTTTTTGCTGAAAGCAATATCAAAATCTAGACAAGAAATAAAAAAATCTTTTAAACCTGGTTCTATTTTTTTATTTTACTAATTTTATAAAATAATAAACTTTATGCATTGATAAAAAACTGAAACAGTTTTATATAACCAATGTAGAAAATCTTCACATATATTCATAAAGAAACAGATATTATTCATCAAAATAGTCAATTGTTGCTCTTATGCACTTTTTTAATGTTACAGATAAAATTAATTTAAATATCTATTTTTAAACCAATAATTAATAACTTGTAATTTAATTACCCTAAGCTTACTTAAAAATTCCTGATTCTTTTGAAAATATTTCCTAATTACAACCAAATTCAAGTCAGAGTTCATAATTGTAGAATACACATATAACTATAAATTAATTAAATATAATGTGAATATGTAATCTATTAGTGTTACTTTTTTTAGTACACTCACTAAAAATTTATAAAATTTTACTGTCTTATATTGAATTCATTTTGGCTATCATAACGGCACAGTATTACTAGATTCAAAATTTCCCATCATGCCATCTGTTTAACTTTAAAGATGTCTGCTCCCATGCTAGACCTTTCGTCATTTCATTAATAAAAGCTGCACTTTCAACAGGTAATTATTTAGCGTTTACAAATTTTAAATAGAAAATATCCACTGATCTATTAGTCGCCAATAACATTTGAAAATATCAGTGTTTATGCATCTTAAATAAAAAAAGTTTTAACGTTATATAAAATTTCTAAAATAAGAATTGTTTATATTTATTTTTGGTATATATTTTTAAAAAAGTCACTCATGACAAATGCATACAGTATTTAAATATTTTTAAAAGTTTGTTTTATTTTAAAGTATAATTTTATTCTTATAACGATAGCAATTTTGCAAATGCAATTGATAAGAGTGGCGTAGCTTTATAAATTTGGATACACGAGTGTCATTCATTACGTAAATTAGTAATGCAAATAAAAATTGGATACCAAAATTTAATTAATTGTAAAGAAAACTAATAAATAATGCTTCATATTATTTATTGGCAGTTTAATCGAACTTAATCTGCAGATACGTAATTTTTAAATTTAATGTCAGGAGGAGAAAACTGTAATTGTATACTTGTACATTAATTAATTGATGTTTTTATTCCTGGTAATGATAATTGCAAAATCAGTTGGTCTGACTTGTTAATGGTCCTATGCAATTGATTCCTTGCTCTAGAATAGTTAAGTGACTGTATATGTGCCCATAGATTTCTAAAAATATTATGAGTATTATAATTGTTTGCTAATTTACTATTGTTCTATCCATTTAACACTATTTTAGCAATCGTATTTTTAGAACTATAGCGCAAGCTCAAATAAATCATAATTAAATAATTAGACTTTTCCCCAGCTCTCTAACTCTCTATACAGTATTTATGTAAATATATTATATATAAATGTAGATAATTTTTATATTTATTATACCATAAAAGAGTTGTTGAAGCAGTAGAATTTACAAAAAAAAACAACAACATAATTCTTGGCAAAGGACATTGTGATTAAGCATTAAATACTTTATCATCAATGATACCGTACCATTGTTTTTCACTAACTCAATATGAATTGTTATGCCGTCTCATGAATAAGATTCATTTAAAAATAATCTAAGTATTACAAGGTGCATATTTTGTACATATGTTTAAATAATAATTAAAAATTATATATATAGAGAGGTCAAATGCTGAGTAGGGCTTTACAACATATCCTATAAGTAGCAGAAAATGTTAAAAATGAATGATATCTTATTACAATTCTGTAGAATTAATTCCATTTAAGAGAGATTTAATATGTAATATTAAATAAACCATTTAAAATCTAAAGTTAATATTATATATAACTTCATAAATTTTCATCTCAAAACATCTATAATATTTGGTAGATAATATTAAAATGATCATTGATAATGTTTTTTGACACCAGATAATATGCTAAAATGACAAAAATAATTGATTTTTTAATTTTACATTTTTATACTTTTTTAATTCTAGTTTTGAGCTCAATAGGCCTTGAAAATATTTATGATTCATTATAATTATGCCATTATATCAATAGAGACATCATTTATAATTACTATTAATCATAAACTAAGTCATTTAAAAAAATAATTATTTTAAGATTCATTTTAAATGTTAGTGATTTTAATGCTTATATTTATAAAAGATAGATAAACTTATTATAGTGATTTTAATGCTTATATTTGTAAAAGCTAGCTTAACTTATTAATGAAATCACTCATAAGGGACACATAGTTTTAATTCTGACAATCTTATCTTCATTGCAACTAAAATATAACTTTTTGCTAAGTTTCAATGTTTAGAATAAATTGAATATTTTTTTTTGAAAGTAAATTGTTCCCATTAAATATTAGATATCATCGTCAGTTCATTGCAGGATGAAGGTCTCTCAAGTTCAATCCATCTTTTTAAATATAAATGATTTTAATTTATAATTTTAATGGAAAAGCTAATATAATGAGTATTAGAAAGAATAACATTGATAAATCTCCCCTCCCCCATCCCTTTCCAAAAAAAAAAAAAAAGAGATTTCAGTAATATGTGCTCCATTTCATGTTAGAAGAAATATAAGGAAAAGATCAGACTAAAAATTGATTGAGAATGTTAAAGAAAAAGGTTATGATATTGTTTTTGAATAAGAATGGAAGAGAAAATAGAATTGATATTAAAAAGTAATACTTCTTCTAATTTATTAATAATTGATTGTAAAATTGCTTAAGCAAAAAGGAATTATTATTCTAGTTGTATATGAATTAAGGTTACTATAGAGAGTTAGTTGGAATGAAAATTTTTTTTGTTCCCCTAGGAAGATTGGGGGGGGGGGGGGACTACAAATTGTTAGTAAAATAATATATAAAAATAATGTAATTAAATCTTTTACTGAAAAATAAAAATGGAAAGAGATTTTATCTTAATTGAAATTCAATCTCAAATGAGATGTTTCTTTTTATTTCATGAAGAAATAAATGAATAAATAATAAAAACATGATAAAGAGTAAAAGAAAAAAAAGAAAAAAAAAAGCTCTATCAATGTTGCATTGCCAATGTAATGTCTCTCATAATCAATTTATAATCCAAAATTTGGAATTGTTGATAGTAAATTGATAAGGTACTTCAGAATGGTGTTTGTCCTCATGGAAGGATGCTTCATGTATATATAAGTTTATGTGAGCTATAGTAAATTTGATATCCAATGTGAAGGTATAAGAAATACACATGGTCTATATAATCAGAGTAATTTATTGTTAGATAATTCCAGTTAGAATTTGAAATAAAAGGGATTGACCCAGAAGTGAACTATAGTTCTATATTATGGAAATGTTTGGTAAAATTGGTAGGTCAAATAATTTGTTATTAATTTTTATAAATGGGTGAATTTTTCGGTCAGATTTTATTAGTTAATTATCATATTTGAAGAATCTTAAAATTTACAATAATTATTAAAAATCTGAGTTATAATTGGAAGAAAAATTTTTCAAGTAAGATGTATTGATGTAACATAATGAAATAGAGGATATGAGCTTCAAATTCAAGTAAAAATGAATGAAATTGTTACTGTTTTGACTATCATAAATATTAGTTAGCTATATGGTAAATCTTCCTCTTCTATAGTTGAATTCAGAGATTAATGGTCTTTCTGAGAAATTGAATGGAGCCCAGTTTGTTTAAGATAGAATTGAAGAAAATCAAATAAATAAAGGAAAAGCAATAAAAAAACTTTCAAATAAAGAGTTATATAAAGTCTAAAATATTATATCTTTCAGATAAAAGAATTAAAGTTAAAAGATTTGAGCAATTTGTCAATAGGTTTCTTAGAGGATTAAATAATATTTATTACTGGGGTAATAAGATAAATTATTCGGTTGCCATAACTTACTAATTTCTTTATAGAAATTTTAAATGCACCTCTGATTGGTTGAAAAATTTTGATAAAATAATTTTATTAGGTCTTTTTCAAATTTTATTTAAAAAGTTTTAGCAATGAAATTGTAATTAAAATTGAAATAAATAAATAAAAAAAATTAATGAAATAACCTATGAAAACTGCTTAGTGTAAATAAACTATATTCACATAATTATTAGAGATATTTTTGATTTATTAAATTAATATTTAAAATTTAATGGGATTGTTGTAGTTTTAAAATATTGATTTATGGAATCAAAAGTTGATAATAAGATATGTTTTTGAGTTTAGGAAAAGTTTATTGTATATATATTTCTAAATAAACTTTGATATTAGAATATATTTTTTGTAGTGAGAAAATGGCATATTTTTGAAATTGAATTGTTAAAAGTTAATTATAATGTTACTATAACTATTATTTTTGATTGAGTGTCAGTAATTATTGATTAATAACTAGAAGACTAGGTGAATTGCCTGTCTGGAAAGAAAAATCCTTGCTTAGAAGCCATCAATTGCTTAAAAATTGATCAAATTTATTTGGATGAGTTGTTTTGCCATAGTATGAAAATATATTTGTAATGATTAATATTTAAATTACGTAGAAAGTTTTTGAAATAAAGTATCCTTTGATTATTAATTAATCAAATTTGTTTTGTTTTATAATTCTTTAGAAATACTATATTCATGTTATTAAATATATATTAGGGCAAACACTGCATCAAAAATTGAATAATGTTGCAAAGCATTATTTTTTTTCTTTTTACACATGATCTCAGTTGCAATGAAAATATAATTTATTTAATATGTCATTCATTAAAAATTTTAGTTATTTTGTTTATACACACTAATATAAATATATGAAATTTTTTTTTATATTTTTATCTTAATAAGAACTTAATCTTAAATGCTATGAATATAATATTACTAATAATTGTCAAAGCAATCTGAAGGCAAACATATGCTAAAAAAACTTTAATTATGTATTTATTTATTGTATGTATTTCTTGGTAATTGCTAATTAATATGAAAGTCAATTACTTATATTATGAAAATGCTGTCAAAGATTAATGTGATTAAGCATAATCAAAGAGACATTATTCCTATACACAGAGCTAAATATATATATATAAAGGTAATTTATAAGTATTATATTTAATTCTTTTATTATTTCTATTATATAATTTATACTATTTTATTTGTAATGAAATATTTAGGCATTTTGTCTCCCTATCATCTAGATTGTCTAAATTTTTGTATAAAATAATTTTTTTGCATTTTTATTGAAGTATGATGATTATAATGGCTTGGGTTCTTAGATACATGAATTTATTGTTTGTGTATGTATATGTATTGAAATGAATGTTTTGAGGGACATATGCTGTTTTATGAATCACGTTTTCGGGAGCAACCGTGTTGAATGAGATAAAATACCAATGTCTCGCTAAGTTAGCACTTGCCCTCAACTAGATAAAAAACAATAATAATCACATGGTTGCAGCAGAGATAATTGTATTATGTAAATTGACTTAATTTGGTAATGTATACACACACACATATATAAAATTAAGTTTTTCAAGGCAATTCTATAATTTGTCTGATATTATTATTTTTTTCTTAATGATATTATGGTCTTATTAAACTTGTAATTTTAAATATTGAGTTGCTGGAATAAATTGTATTAAGTGTGTGGCAAGCAGTGCCAAACTAAGTACTTGATCATAGTACTCTATTGCCTAATTATTTTATCTGCTCTTTAAATAGAAATTTTTTCTTACATATAATATAAATAAAAATGCATAATATATATATATTGCCATGATCTGAATAGTTAGCTCAGTGGCAAAAATGGTTGGATCTGAAGTAAAAGGATTCTAAGTTGTTTTTTTTTTTTTTTGATAAATGTGAAGAAAGTCTTAATCTGACTAGTTAGATGGGACTTTCATCTTTTTGTGTTATTTTGGTACTTGAATATCACATAATTGGAGAAATTCACCATTCATTAAATATATTCTGCATTGACTTACTGTCCACTTTCATGAATTATTCTTTTGTAATGCTAGTGCATGTGCATTATAAGAAAAGCAATTATGATAATGTGAAATCTTCAATATGTTTATCATTTTTGTTATTAATTTCCAAATTTATTTCTAGCAAATAGATGCAAATAAAATCTAGCTATGTATCAGAAAATTGAATATCTATTCACAGAAATTGCAAAAAAAATAACAACATACAATTTAGAAATAACTATTGTTGATTAATACTAATACAAAGTTTTTTTAATCAATATAAAAAAAAGGAAAAACATAACAAAACAAAACATCAATGCATTAGAGAATTAAATATTTATTTCAAATTCAATACAAAACAAATTTTTTTTCCATATTGTACATAAATTAGTACAAATGAAAAACTAAACAAATGTATAAAGTAATTATTGATATAAATATTGAAATATTCTATTAAACTGATTTTTTTATCGACATTACCCAAGAGTAGGATTTTTTTTTGACAATTAAGTATTTATCCAAAGTATAATTTAAGATGAAAAAATATAATTTAATTCAAATTTTTTTAATATTAATAACAAATATATATGATTATATGAAGATATGCAAAGAAAGTGAAAGAGAAGAATAAGAGAATATATATGTAATACAAGTAAAATGTCCGTTAATTAAAAAACTATTGTAATAACGATAAAAATAATAAATGTAATGGTAATAAAATATTATATACAGTCTTTCAATCCACAGAAAGACTGTATATAATAGTTTATTACCATTATATTTATTATTTTTATTGTTATATATATACTGGAATAACTACTATATAAGAAATCATTTGATTTCTCATTGCACTTTGTATAATAATATTATAATTTATTTTATGTTCATTTTTTTTCATATTATAGACAATGCTTGATGAAATGTTTTTTTTTTTTAATCAATAGAGAGTTTAAGCAGTAATGAAGTGTTTTTATTTTATTTTTTTATCGATGTATCTCTTATATCATCTTTTTCACGTTGCAACTATGGATAGTGAGAGAGGCTGTACTGAGTTTCTGTGCTGTTGGATAGTTATAATATGAAAGAATTGAGATGAAGAAACTCCTAAAATTTAAGGTTGATTTCCATTAAAAAATTTTTTGGTTACAATAGTATTTATTATTGATCAAAGTATATCATTGATCAATGTTTTTATAAGTGTCTCTTGAAAAATCAGACCTTTTATTTGTTTAAGAGTTATTTGACAGAAAAGAATATATGTATTTTATATATGTGTGTGTTTAAGTATGTATAAGACATTATTTTATTATTAATCTCAATAATACTAAAAAACTCAAAGTAGTTTTGTTTCAAAGGCTATTTCCTAAAGCAGGGATAGATAACTCTGGCTGTAGAAAGCTCTCAATGTGCTCCCCCCTCCCCAAAATACTTTCAAAAATATATATAAAATGGCCCCATATAAAACTTCTATTTACACATACACCTAGTTCAAATACTGAATTAAAAGTTAAGTACAGTAAAATATTTATTTTTAACCTTTATAATAGTTTTAATTCATACTATCAGAAATGCAATATTCCAAACTATCAGACTATAGATGTTATCTATAATGGTAAGGGCATTTTATTTGTTTTAATAGTGATTTTCACAAAGTAATTATATATTCATAACAATAGAGCATTCGACTTGGGATCAGGAGGTCCCAGGATTGATTTAGGTGTTGCTAGGGTGACCAGACTAATTTGGTCAAAAATTGGGGCCTAACAACCAATCGTTTTTACAGCATTGCGTCCTTTTTATTTTATTTTATAAAACTCCATTCCCGTGTATATTCATCATTGTAAATACACTTCTTATTTGGCATTTAGGGTTATTAATATTCCTATTAATTTTGTCACTATAGAAAATTAATATCAACAAAGAACTAGTAAAACTACACTGTCTATCAAAGCAGGTGCAAGCACAATTCAAATTTTCGCCTACAAAAATCCAACTGCGCATGTTCCAAGGCATGGTTGTTTGTGAGAACACATTTAGCTTGAAAACCTGGCCATATAAGGTAATAGCAATCTTTGTTTTGTGTTGAAATTTGTCTGAAGTTTTTATAATATTACTGTAGAGACTGAAATGAACAGAGAGGGCCAAGAAACTATCATTTTTGCAATGAATTATTTATGTAAAACAAATAATAATTATGAGTATTTGAAAATCGGGACATACAACAGTCCTGAAAAGACATTTTGGGGACACTGGGACGTTTAATCAAAAATAGGGATAAATCCTGAAAAAATCGGGACATCTGGTCACCCTAGGTGTTGCAGGCCTGTCACTTGAATTTTTTATAAACTCCCAAGCAATAATGCTATAGCCAAAGATGTAATTAACTTAAATTTGAAATCACTAAAATATCTTTATGTTGACTTAGTGCTAGACTTATATTGCTTTACAAGTTTGTTGACTTAGGTTCAAAACCATAAAGTGATTGAATTTTTCAGTTATTGATTTTGAATAGCATTTTAGATAAAGAAGGAAAGAATTATCAAATATTTTCAATTTTTTTCCAGTTCTGATTCATTAAATATACCATTCAAATTACTTAAAAAAATGCAAACTTTTAAATTTTTACATGATTTAATTTTGAATAATTATATTTTTCCTTTCACTTTATATCTTCTTTATGCATTGATAAAATTTATATTTTTCCTTTCACTTTATATCTTCTTTATGCATTGATAAAATTTATAAGTAATTAAATAAATCCATTTTTTTTCCATCACTTTAACAATGCTTATTTAATTTATACTTGATCACTGTCTGTTTTGACTGACTGGCATTCTTTTTCAGAGTTTAATTTTCTTTTCCAGTTTTTGAAGAAGACTGCTGGTCTGTCAAAACGATCAGATTGACCAAATATAAATTAAATAAGCATTGTTAAAGCAGTAAAAGAAAATGGATTTATTTAATGATTTGGTTCTGAAGTTATAGTTGTTTAACATCTCCAGAAACTGAAATTTTTGTACTCATATGCAATTAAAGGAGGAATGATTATGCAAATTAGTTACAGAAAGCAACATTGTAGCTTTTGTGTGATGTATAATATGTCTAGATTTTGATGGTTTTTAATTTCAAAGCCATTTCCTAAAGTCTTTGATTTTGAATTTCCCAAAAAAACCCTAAATTGCTTAAAAATATGTATTTTGATATTAAATAGAATATATTATTTAGCAAAATCCATAGCAGTAATTAAAATAAATAGAAATATAAAAATATCATATTTAACAATCTAAACCAAGCAGAATGTACAGAACTTGTGTAATAATTAATAATATATTTCATTTAGAAGAAAAAGGAAATAGATAAATTAAAATTAATTGATGGCAGGAAGTGCAATTAAGAAAAGAAGGCAGCAGTATTTGTGGAAAATTTCATTATGAGATTATATTATGATCATATTTGTATTATTTTTTAAAAATATTATACAAATAGAACCCCCCTCCCCTACCCCATGCACATAAATACCAAATTGAAGTTTTAACTCAAATTTCAATTATTTTGAAAAAAGACTATCATGTTTTAATATTAATAACAGTGTTGCTATACTATTATGTCAAAATTTATTAAATAGGTTGAACAGGAGGGGAAAGTACTTGGGAAGACAATAAAAATTCTTTAAATATAACATCCATACAATATTTTTTATTTTTTCCTCCATAACTTAATTCAAATATTCTTTTTTTCCTCCTCAGTGATGAAAGCCTTTTATTCATCAAAAAGACAAAATACACAACAGTTAAAAAAGTTTTACAAAGAGATGATTACATGGCAAAATGAAATTCAAGTACAATATGGTGAAGGGGAAGGGAACACATATGAAATGGAAAGGGTGTGTAGTCCGGACAACGAAGAGTCTTTGATAAGGAGCAATGTTGATAGGCTTGGTTGCCCTGATGGATTGATAGGAGGATCCAGATGTGACATTAACTTTGGTGAAATAGCTATATGTTAAGCCTTTAGAGGTTTCAGGGATGGATGAGGAGATTTCTGAGTTATGCTTAGATGCAACAGGCTAATTTTGTCTTGTGTAGATGAGTAATTTCTTGTTGTACTTGGAATGGCATTATGATTGGTCATGTTGTTCTTGTTGACTTGCTTTTTACCTTTGATAGAGCAAACCAGAAACTGAAAGGAAGATCCAGAGGGCAAGGAGATGGAGACTTTGAAAAGTTATTTGGTGATGATGTTTTTAGTAAAGTCTTGTTTGAAATTTGATTTGGATAAAATTTGGGTAATTTTGAAGGTTTTAGTTCATGTAGTTTAGGTTTCTGCACATTTTTTCCACTAGGGGCAGTGGCCATCTTCAACCCGTTTGAAAGAATGAAAAGTAATATGAAGAAAACTATTTTGAAGTGGAAAAATTAAATATATTGATGTAAAAGCAAAAAAAAATACTGGGAAACATGTTATTAATTGTAGTTGAGTAATGAGAAAATTGAGTGGAATTTTAGGTGGTTAGTTACCCCAGAGGAGGTGGTGTCTGAAAAATAAGATAGTTAAAAATGGCCTAAATAATTGGAACAACCCACAAAAAACTTTATAAACAAGTTCTGAGTGACAGGGAAATTGGAGTAGGAGAAATATTTAAGAGTCTAAGAGGGAATAAAACCCTTTATGGTCCATGAAACAGTTGAACCACCCACCAAATGGGGGGGGGGGGTGAGGTAGTTAAATGATGATAAGCACAAGGTAGACATGGGGAAATTATGTTAAAGCTGCACTAAAACTGAGATTTAGTGAATGAAAGAGTACATTAGCAGCATAATAAGGCCTTTAAAGGGCCAAATAAATATAAAAGGCACCTTTCTCTGTTGCAACACCAACTTTTCAGAGCCATTCTATGCATGCTGTGAGGAGGATGACTTTCCAGTAAGAGCTCCACCTATGGACTAATTCAAATATTCTTAACAGAAAAATCATGAATAGTGGTCTACCTTTGTATATACTAGCATTGTCACAAATCATTCTATATGAATAACTTCAGAGAACCATAGTTGCTGCTTCCATTTCTTTTTCCCAGAAGTTGTACATATTGCCAGATAGAGCTGTTGGAATCCACCAAAATACGATACCTATTATTTTGTTAGATAATTTGATTTATTTTTCTTCTTGGAGTTTTGTATTTAATTCTTTTAAAAAATATTCCACACCAGGATATGAGGCATGCTGTATCTGCCTTCTTACATATTAATCTTTCCTTAGTATTTATAACCATTCACTGCTATATGGTCACTAAATCTAATGTTTTTTAATTTGAAGGTTTATATCATAAATTTTACATTTTGATATATTGTGCTAACAATGACTGAGTGAGTACCACTTCTAGCCAAGGCACTGTCTTTGGATCATAGTTCATTAAACTTTGAAAATTCTATTAGCAGATATTTTGTCTTGAACAACATATTTAGATTCTTTAAATTCCACATTTTTTTTTTGCATATGTATTCTAGTTATGTAGCTTGTTTTCATTGAAACCAAGTCTTTTTTCTAGGCAAAAAACATGATTAATATATCTCTGTCTTTTAATTTATTAATCCTGTTAATTATAGATTTGTTTAAAAACTTACTAAGCTTTGGATTTAAGGTTATAAATATATCCTTTTCTTTTATTAAAGTTTTAACCTTTTTTGTTATTCTCTTGTTAACTCCAAATCCCCCCCCCCCTCTCTCTCTTTTTTGCATTTCCAGATTTTTGATCATATTCTTAAAATTTGAATTTTTTCTTTCACACTTAGGTTTTCTTCTTAAAGCTTTTTTTCAACTGACTTAGGATTTTACAAATTAGAATTATCTTCATGATACTTTCACTTACATCATTCATTTCTTTGGTTAATGTTTCCTTTTTAAAATGTCTTTATTATTTTTAACTATTTATCACAGTACAGTGGCGAATGCAATAGCTAATATCTAAGTCTATAAATTCTTCAACTTTTTGTCTATAATCTAGTGTACCAATATTTATTGCTAATCTGTCTTGATATACTTAACCATTCCAGGCTTCATTTGTTTTTCCAAGAACTATCTTAAATTTTTTTCAGTGATGTTTGATACATCACAATTCCATTCTATAACAGGTCTCAAACTTGTTTTAATGTTAATGCCTCTTTTTAAATGGATTACAGCAAAATTTTTTAGCAGTTTTTATTTATATTTTTAAGCCTAGTGAATGTCAAATAAATATATTCACTGAACATTATTTATATATACAGTATATTATCTAGACATTATATAATATGTACACATTTAAAATAATTAAAACAACAAAAAGCAGTAATGCACTATGCACAGCGCATATTCATTTCAGGAAAATGAAAATAAAATTGAATAATGGCTGTCGATTTCAACAATACAATATGAAAGACTATTTTGCAAACTGGGGTGACTCAAGTATTGAGCCTTCCAAGTATCAACCCATCATACTATCATTGCTAGTATTCTAACATGTATTTTCTTTTTCAAAACTGTCTTATTTGATCTCCCATTTTAAATTAATTTATTGAACCTATTTTAACATGCTAATTTGCTAATTCCATTTCAAAATTAAATTATGTTTTCACAATTTTTTTTAAAAAAATAATTTCTTTACATTCCCATAATGAAACCTTTTACAAATAAAGCCAATATATATACATTTTTAAGTACTTTTTTTTAATTTTAATTTTTAAAATGTAGATTTGTAAGAAATTCAAGATCAAAAATTTTAATACTTGACAGGAATAACAGAAAAAACTATTCTTGTAACATATTATATGAAACTCTACAAACTAAACTATAATTTGATGCTTACTAGAGCCTTTTTTTTATTACCATAAGTAATCATTCACCATGCAGTTGCATTTAAATGTAAATTGTGATTTTCTGGAGATTTCAAGCAGTTGTTAACTTCAAAACTTCAACAGGCAAAAATTAAAACAATTTAGCTTTTTTTTTTTTTAATGAGGCAATTGGAAAAAAATTCAAATTGGACAGGTTCAAAATTGTTAAAACTTTCATTAGGGTGAAAGCCAATTCAACACTTCTTGAATAATCCTCATTAGCTAAAAAATGATTGCTGAAATTCAAATGCAGGGTCAGTTGATATTCATTGATTTTATTCATTAATTGTATTGCAGGTTTTAAAGATGGAAGAGAGAAACTACTCTTTTCAATTAACAGAAGCTGGAGAAAAAGTCATTGAATACTTTTTGCTTTGAATTTTTTTTTTGGAAAAATGGTCAAAACTATTACTGACTTAACAAATCAACTTGGGAGTATAAGAATAAAAAGTGTCAATGGAAGATGTAGAAATCCAGTGTTTCCTATTAAAAGAAGGCTAATCTGTTATATGCTAGGTTATTGAGAATTGGTGCATTTGTGACTAATGTCATTGTGGTTTCAGAAATTGAAAGATAGATATCATTACTAAACATTGCACATATGGATGCATTTAATTTGGTTATTTTTTTTTTTGTTAGGTTCCTTGGAGTAGTTATTTTGGAAATAGCTAATATTTTCATAAAAATATTTAATGAAATTTAATCATAAATATTTGTTATTTACTTAAATTCTTGTTGAATATTGGTAATATCTTAGTTTTTAAATTCTAGTAGTACTATTTATAAAGACACTTCTTAATATATTGGATATATCTTAATTTTTAAATTTTAGTAGTATTATTTATAAAGGCACATTTTAATTGGATTAGACTTGTAAAACGAGTAAATAGTATCAGATTTTAAAAAAAAAATTATGGTGATCTTAATCATAGTTTTTGTGGAAGAAACAGACTTCATATATATTATAAAGATTATCTCAAAACATTCTAATAAGAAATAATATTAATTGCTTTGATTAGGAGGATGTAGCTGAAGATATAATGGAAAACTACAATTAGGCAAAATATTGAAATATTTGAAAAAGGGAAAGTTTGTTACTAAATACATTTAAAAATAGCAAAATAAGATGTTAAATAAACAGATTAAAGGATTAGCATGTGCAATATGTGATTATATTATAGCTTACAGGTTGATTTGTTGTACTTATTGCAAAATTCAATTTTACTTTTTTTATTCATTTTTTTTCTTTCTGGCGTTAGAATGGCTGCTCTTTGATGATGAGTATAATGGTTGCTTAAAATCACTAATAAAATAATAAACATTACATATATTGTATTTAAATATTATTTCTCATTTTCATTGTTTTGTAAGAATTAAATTAAATGTCACAACTATCTTGCAGGCATCTACTTACGTTTATAATGAACAATAAGAGATGAGAAAAGTGAATGCTGTATTTTGTTTCTTTCAAATAAAACCTTTTTAATTAAAAAGAAAAATATTAAGTAAATTAATATTATATAATTAATACAATTGGAAAACTTCTGTTATTATACTTTAATGTATTTGCATTTATTTAATATATGTAATCTTATATGTAAACAGCATGAAAGTTATAATGAATGATGTAAAAAGCTAATGTAAGGTTATTATGCTATTATGCATAGTTAAATATTAAATTGTTAGAATAAATTGTATTAAGAGAATGGTATATCATAACTTATTATCACCACAATAATTATTATTTCCTCTTGGCACTTTATCTACTAGTTTAGTTAAAGGAACTTATTTATATATTGTAATAGGATTGTTATATAGCATACAATAATATAGTGTGCTTGCACAGAAGTATATAAAATTGAAAGGCAAAGTAGAAATAAACTCACAAAAATTTTAGTAGATATTTTCTACCTTCCTGGAATAAAAATAATCATAGAAAAAGATTAAATAATTCTAAATTTAAAATAAAAGTTTATTATGAAATAAAGATTTAAAAAGGTCTAATAAATATTATTTGTAATTCTGATTTTGAAATTAAAAACAGTCCTGGTATTTTTGAAATCTTTTAATTAATGCTTGTATATATTTCTATTATATTAACACATTTTTTTGAGAATGCAGTACATTATTTAAATAAAAATATTGAACATGAATAGTTAAGGTGCATTAATTAGTCTTTTAAATTCTAATTTGAATAATAATAATTATTCAATAAACATATATGTTAGTAATAAAATTATCTTAGGATTTTTTGTAGTTACATTATCTTCTTTACTTGAAGACAGATTGACTAAATAAGCGAAAGGGTTCTATTTATTAGTCTAAATGATTTATATTATGACGTATATAGTTTTTTAAAAAGAAATTTTTATAATTTTTTTTTTTTTTTAAATATAGAGGCCAGTATGAGTTATTCTCGGACAGCATTAGTTGAGTATACTCCCTACAAACATTGTTTTATTAGTGTTCCAGCTGCATGGATTGGCTCATTAAATGATGATGAAGTAAGTGATTATCAATGTATTTTTTTAATGACTATTAATTTATTGTTATTGTTCAACAGTTTAGTTAATGTAAACTGATCTATTAAAACTAAATTCTGAATATACATGTAGACAAATGTATCAAATATACATAGATTTTTTTTTTTACATAAAGGGATCTTAGATTTTTTTTAGGGTCTTATATTGTTAGGATTCTAAAGTAAATATAAATTTGTACTTGTAGATATTGCAGAAATGATAAACATCAGATTTATGTCAAAAGTTAGATATCTCAAGCCTTTTTAAAATTATCTGTCCATTTCTTCTTTTTTGCTCACTTTTTTAATCCTCCACAGTGTTTTCAGCATATCTTTTATAATTTTCTTGCTCTGAAATACATACTCAATTCATTTTATCTTTCTCATAATTTTATTTTATTTTTTTATCAATACTTTTATATTTTTTATGGTATCTTTCCAATTTATCTTTCATTCTCCTTCATTTCCCTTCTTTAAAACCTTCAATCTCTTCTCTTTTTCAATTGTCTATATTTCCAATTTATATAAAGTGATGCTCTAAATAAAACATTTAATGATTCTTTTTCTTAGATATAATTTTAGTGGGCTGCTCATATCTCTTATTAAAATTCTAATTAGCCTTTTTAATTATTTTTGTTGTTAGATATACATTATCCAAACATTTAAAATCATAATTTTGTTTTTATCATTTACTTCCAATATTTAAGTCTTACTATTTTTTGCTTATTTATTTTCATTGCTTTAGTTTTATTTATGTGTATTTTCATTCCAAATCTTCTTAAAGCTTTCTCATTCCTATATAACATTTTTTAAGAGCTTATCCTCTGTATCTACAAAAACTATCGTATATTAGGCATAATCTGATATAGTGACTATTTCAAATAAATTAAAAGATAAACACCCTGACTCATACTTTTACCTATATTTATCTGTCAGTAAGAAAAATATTAAATCTAACAAATACTTTTGATAAATAAACAAATTTTATAATAAATGTCTCTTTCTCTAAAAATTAAAAAAACAAAAACATATCTAGTGAAGTAATCCAATTGCTTTTTGAAAATTAATGGAACAAATTGCAACTTTCTTTTTTTTCTTCATATATTATTGAATATAAATCCTAGATATAATAAAATATCTTTATCTAACAACAAAATGATATATGACAATATCCGTAATATAGTTATATAATCATAACACATAAAAATAACATATAAAAGCTCTTTTCGGCAAATTTTAAATTTTTGCCCTTTTCAATATGTCTTAATTACAAAAATAACTTATATTGCATACATAGTGACATCTACCGGCTCTATATAAAATTAACCCAAGCCTATAATTCCACTTAAATATCTTTATAATAACATATATTATAAAACCCTCCATTCATTTTTCATTATCCAATTATTAGTTAAATTAATTGATGTTTTATAAATGTTCATACAATTACATTAATTATAACAGAAATAATTGTATGAACATTTATAAAACATTAATTAATTTAATTAATAATTGGATAATGAAAAATGAATGGAGGGTTGTATATGTGTTATTATAAAGTGTAATTATAGGCTTGTGTTAATTTTATATAGAGCCGGTAGATGTCACTATGTATGCAATATAGGTTATTTTTGTAATTAAGACATAATGAAAAGGGCAAAAATTTAAAATGTGCCAAAAAGAGCTTTTATATGTTATTTTTATGTGTTATGATTATATGACTATCTTACAGATATTGTCATATATCATTTTGTTGTTAGATAAATATATTTTATTATATCTAGGATTTATTTTTAATTTGCAAAAGCAACATAAAGAATTTATTCCTTGTATTTTAGATTGTTGAATATATATTGTTTTTCTAATTTATCTAAATTTGTCAAATATAAATTTATCTCATATATTTATTGAAAATTTATTTTTTAAGATTCACAGCAACATCTTAGCTGCTTTGTGAGAGTAACTTGTTTTAAAATCTTTATATATTCATCATGCATGGTTTTGTGCATTAATAGAGTGTCAGACTGGAATATAAGGTCCGGAAATCAGTTCCATTTCTGGTTTTTCAGTATTTGAACTTCTCAACTCTCAAGCAATAAAGCCATTCATTTTTTTTTTTTTTTTGTAGCTGTATTCAATCTTTTCTCTACCAGTATCATAACCATTGAGAGTAAGTTTAATGTTAATTTACTTTAATTATAATTACACCTCAAATATCAACTCCCTCAAAATCTTTAATAATTCACTTGGAGGCATATAAATACTTTATACTTTGTCATTTTGAATTTTATTAAAGCTTTTGCAATTTTTATCTTCATTATGATTGCATAACTTAATTTCATGTTTATCCATCTGAGATTTTCTATCATTTACCATGGATAAAATATTATTTATTTCACAACTATTTGTTCCATTCGTGTAATGCATATATTGTCTTTATTAAAAAATTATTATGACAGTTTTTTTCAAATTTATTGTTACACTATACATTATATCAAACATTTTTTTTTTGTAATTATTTTATCTTCCCTCATTATCTATATGGCCATTCACTCCTAATTTTATCATCGTTTATATTTTTGTTCACATACTTCAACTTTTAAAAATCTCATATTTTTTATATTACTAATGTAAATTTTTTTTTTGTTTGTTTTCTTATAATTTTCATAAATTATTGTTTTTAAACTTTTTTTGATTAATTTTTATTTTTTATTTGATTTTTATTTATTAATTAACTTATTCATTGCTATTTTTTTGATTTTCAATTTGATCAATGGCCCACTTCCTTTGTTTCAACTCTTCCTTTTTTTTAAAAAGGTAATCTCAATTTTAGAATTCTTTAAACTTCTAATTTATCAAAAGACTATTTAATAAGATTTTGGATAAGAATATACATTCTTAATACTATTCCAAAACCTACTCTTTATCAAAATATAATGTAATTAAAATCTTTTTTTACTACTTGGATCTTTTTTTGTGTAAATGCTTTTCCTGTGATTTGTGGATACCATGCTGTTAGTATTAAATTATTTTCTTTACAAAAATTAAAATAAATCTTTCACTGTTATTCTTGTTCATTTATAATTCACAATCTATTATTTTATTCTTGTTTCACCAATGTTTAAATTTCTCACTATCATTACACAAATTATTTTTGTCCCCCAATTTTTTCCATTTGTGATTTAGTTATAAATAATCACTATATATTTTGAAATTGCTTTAAGTATAACTACTAAAAATCTATCATTTACAGGAATGCTACTTATACAATAGTCTTTTGTTTTTATATCCAAAATAATGACTACATTATTATATATATCTACTGCTATCTCCTACAATATTTAGTTGTTTTTTTTATATTTCTGATAATATTGCATGGCTTGATCATAATTTAAACATTTCATACACATTTTTACAATGAGATTTAGATAGATAATAGTCATACTAATTAGATTAATGTGCTCAGTTCTGAGAATTTCTCAAGAAATTTTGCCTGAATTTTTTTTCAATGGAAATATAATGGTATCTCCTATTAATAGATTTGATGTTTTTAAAATTAACTATAATAAACTATATAGCTGTATACTGTAAATTAAATTTACATAGAACTAGAGCATTATTATTTAATAATAAATTGATTTTAAAAAACCCTATGTGGTAATTTAACTAACAAAAGCCATAAATAAATAAAAAAAGTTTATTAATTGTATGTAAATATATATAAAATTTATTGAAATGATGTTAAATTTTACCAGATACTGTATTTTTTATTTTATTCTAAACAATGCCACAATATGAAAAAAATTAAATCAATCTCTACAGGATACATGTTTTGGGCAACAACTGCATTTTTCAATTGCCTTTGAAGATGACTCACAATGCCATCAATATAACAATATGACTATTATTTAAATATCAAAAATATGATTTATTTAACTTTTAAATTTAAATGTACAAGTTAGTAATGTTATATTTTTTTTAAATATCAAAAATATGATTTATTTAACTTTAAAATTTAAATGTACAAGTTAGTAATGTTATATTTTTTTTTTCATGTGTCAACCCGGGACAACTGCTTGTAAGGCAGCTGTGCCGACCACTCGACCACCAATGCTTGACTTAGTAATGTTATTTAATACAATTTATTTACAATGACTCATTAACATGAAAGACTGAGATTTAATGTTCCTTTAATTCATGGTATCATTACATTGTTTATTACATATTTGGAGATTTATTTTATTTGTACAGAGTTAGTTCCTTATGAAAAAATAAGTCTTGTGTAACTCTAACTTCACATTAATGAGCCATTGAGTACTATTAAATAATACTGCAAATTTGTACATTCAAACTTTAACATTAAATAGATTACAGTAGGGAAATTTAAATAAGAATGACATTCGATGTTGACGGGTTTGTCGGCAATCTTCAAATGCAGTTGAAAAAAATAAGTCCTGGTGAGATTAATTACATTTTTTTATTATGTGCAATCATTGTAGATAAGTCTTTGAAGATTTAATATCACTTCAGTTAATTTTATATTTACAATGATGCTAAATTGTTTATTGTGTATATACATATAAATACTTAAAAGTGAAATATAGTATTATCTTTAAATAAAAAACAAATCTAATAGTAAATAAAGCAATGTTAAAAGCCATTTAAAGTCAATCTTTTAAACAAATCTAATTTTAAAATATTTTAAATAAAAGAAATTCATTAATAATATTATACAGAATATAAAATTTCTATTTGAAATTAAGATAAAAAATAAATAAAATTTATATTGCAGCATATGTTATATTAGGCCTTAAATATTGATATATGGAGGCAAAAAAAAAAAAAAAAAGAGAGAAAGAAATTTGTCTAAAATAGATTTTTCTGTATGTCAGTAGAATAAACTTATTTTAGAAATAATAAATTTTTTTATAAATTAATTAGTAAAATTTTTAAAAGATAAAATAAAAATTGACAAAATCCACAGCTTTAATTAATTAAATGGGTAAAATATATGGAAGAAAGTATTTAATTAGTTGTGAATATTTGGTATTTTGATAAGATTTGATTAAGTAAAAATCTTAGATGAAGGATTAATAAATACCAGAATAATTACCAATGTAATCAAAGCAATCAACTAGTTAAAGAAATTAAATATATATATACACAGATAAGCTGAGAATTTATGTGACAGATAGATGTTGCATTAAAAAAAATCTTTCAAAAATCAGTTGCAAGAAAAAAGTATAAAAAGAGCTTAATATCTTTTGTCTATGTTCTTGTTTTAATTTCTTTTTTTTAATTAATTTTTTTTTTTGTCATTGGTCTCTCCTCTTAAACCAAAATCAAACCAGTGTGCTGTGATAATGTGTGAGAAGCTGAAACACACAAATGAAATATTAATATATTATCCAGCAAAGAGTTGTAATATTCTACAAGTTGAAAAATATGATGATTTTATATAGATATCTTTGTGATGGCAGGCTAAGTCTCCAGTGTGTGTAGATGTTCTAACCTGCCATGATGTAGCTAATAATCATAAAGAAAATGTTCTAAGCTTGAGTTAAAAGTGAGCTCATCATTTTTGAAAGATTGCTCATCTTCTAAAATCAAATGATAAAAGGAAAGATAAAAATCATTCCAAACATCAAAACAAAGTGGTCTAAAAACCGATCAAGAAATAATTATGAGAACTTCATGGACTTATTCAGGTTGTTATAATTGATGCAATCCTAATATCTGTATAAATTGAGTTAATCAAGCTGTGGAAATCAAGTTGTCACATCTGAAAAACTTAAAAATATGATCATAGAATAATAAATTGGTAAGACTTTATTAGTCCATTTTTTTTATTAATAGACCTAAAATAAATAACTAAAATACATAAACTCTTGGAAACAATTGAAATAAAAGAAATATTTGCTAGCATATTTCTCTAATTAGTATTATCCTCATATATTTCATGAGTGCACATCCATTAATATTTTCATAATATATTTTGTAATTAATATTTTTATCTTAGATATTTTATGAGTCACATCTATTAACATTTTCATATTGTATTTTGAAATTAATATTTTTATTTGATCTATTTCATGTGTGCACATTCCTTGAATACTTATGCCTACAAATATGACTATAATATTTGAAAGCATGCTTAGCTTTGTAGGATATTATAAATAATAATCTTTTCTTTTAAACACAGAAAACATTGTTTTTATTGAATGATATTTTCATAATATATATACTTAATGTATATTTTTATAGTATAGATACTTAATCAATATTTTTCTTATATAACTTATGAGTGCATATCACTTGATATGTTTTTTTATTATTATTCTAATGTATTTTTATTTTATTTTTTTATTATTGTTTATTTTTTTTTTTTTGTATTTTATTAATTTTTTTTTTATTGTCATATTGTGAGTCTTTGTAAATATCTGTAAATAATCGGGATTAACTCAATTATTATATATTAATTAATTTCTGAAGGTTTGTCATGATGGTATTTTAGTTGTATTTATATATTGGACTATTTCCATCATCTAATATTAAATATTAAATGTCTTTAGAAAAATTTAACTTTATTTAAATTTTCCAATTACATTCAACTGTTAGTAATAGCACACAGGTTAGCATATGCATGTTTCAAGAGGGATTATTTCCCTCTCTTCTTCAGGTGTTGCTGGCTTGACCAGTGATAGTGCTAGATGGGATTCAAACCTAGGCCTTTAAATTTTTGAATTTTGAATTTTAAGGTAACCCTCTAAGTAATTGAGCCATCCTACTGAAGGCAATAGTCAGTAGAAATTACATATACTTAAATATGAGTTTCCTCCTGATTTCTCCATTTTTTCCGAAGAGCAAATTTAATTACTGATTTCTACATTTATGTATAGTCATACTAGGTTGACTTATGGGGTTGTTTGCCATTGTCATGTGAGCAGCATCTTTGAATTTTCTTCTTTGTACTTTTGACATGACAATGGCAAATAACCCATAAATCAACCTAGTGTGATTATACATAATGTCTGGAAACCATTTGTTAACTTTGCTCTTAGGAAATAGTTGGAGAAATTATGAGGAACCTCATAGATAAGTATATGAAATTTCTACTGACTGTTGTCTTTGGCAGAATATCTCAGTTGATTAGAGCATTATCTAAAAATTCAAAATTTCAAGAATCTGAAGATCCAGGTTTGATTCCACCCTAGCACTGTCACTGGTCAGACTAGCAATATCTGAAGAAGAGGGAATAATACCATTCGAAATATGGTGTATATATTAACCTGTGTGCTATTATTAACAGTTGAATGTAATTGGAAAATTTAAATAAAGTTATGTTTTTCTATAGACATTTAATACCTAATATTAGATGATGAAAATGGTCCAACATATAAATATAATTAGTTAAATCATTTTATTAATTCATTAAAAGTAGTCGCTAGTTCTTTTCCCATGAAGGTCTTGCATCAGTTTATATAATTGCTATACAGAGATATGTGTTGATTTATGAATAAAAAATAAGCAATGTTTATGTTTGCTGGATCAAATAATGTGTTTACCATGTGAAGCATTGCCATGTTTGCCTGAACCAGGTTCTGGATTAATGGGTTATCATTAAAGAAGCTAGAGAAGGATTTGAACCATACCTATAGATGTTTTTTATTATAGAGATGATACACTAATCTGCAGTATGGCAGTCATATTCTAAATAAATAATATCTATAGGGACAAAGAATAGACCCTCTCACTATTTGAAACTACTTTATGGAATACTTGTCAGGAAATATGACTGGATATCCAGTCTGACCATTAGTTAGAACATTAAATCAAAGAATATTTGGTAATTATTCCTAACACCAATTCATCCTCAGTAAGTAAATTTATGTACATATAAATTTATAGAGATATTAAAGGCAATACCCATTCCCATTATATATGGTGGTGAATATAAGACTCAATAAAGCAATTTCATATATACTATTCATGCAATGCCTTCAATGTAAAGCTCAAAAATAAACCCATTATATGGTTTTCTTGATACAACTAATGTAGTGAGTTGATTAAATACTGAAAAGTATACTAAATGTGAGAAATAATTTGTTGCTCTGATAGCTAAATATGCGAACAGAGAAAAGACTAGTTTATTTAAAAATTAAAAAAATTGAAATATATATAAATAATAGTATTGGTGAAAGTAAAAGGATTAGATAAATATCTTAAAAGGCCAAAATAGGATGATAAGGCTATGTTTCTTATATAAAAAGCTACAGAATGGGCAGAAAGGACAGATACACCAATTAAAGAAATATATAAAAAGAGAAATAAATTTTAGTATTAAAAAAAACAAAAAAACTTATGATACCAAAAATAAAACAAATATAGTTCTCAAAGGAAATAGAAAATATGTCTGATAGTGAACAAAATGGGCAAAAACAAAACAAAACAGAAACCTCTGAAAAAGAAATATCTAGTGAACCATATTGATAATAAAAAGTTGTTTAAGAACTAAAATACCAAATAGGAAGTTTATCTAAAAAGATTGAGAATCATAGTTAGTTAGAACATTCAGTCTAGGTATATTTGGTAAGTATTCCTAACACCCATTCATCCCCAGTAAGTAAATTCATATAGATATAAATTTATAGAGATATTAAAGGGGATAACCCATTTCCATTACAATAATGTTGTATTTTATATATATTTTGGAAATAAATTAAAATTTTGTATTTGTTATATATGGTATTACATAATTTCCATGAAAGGAAAAAGAAAACAAGTGTAATAAAAAAACAGAATAGAAAAAGAGCACTTTTTTTTTTTTAAGCATTGGAATTTGGATTGTCACCACTGAAGATTCATCACATATAGAATAGCGCAGTTGGGACAGAGGATTTTCCTGGTGAATTTTGCCATTGTAGAGTCCTAAAACCTAGAGACATTTGCAGGCCACACAGGTCTTATTAGTTAATTAAGTACAAGGTATATGTAAATATTTATTACAAATAAATGTACATATGCCTTGTGGCTTTAATTAACTAATAATAAGACTGTGTGGCTGCAATTGTCCCTAGGTGACTATGGTGGCAAAATTTATCGGGAAAATATTCTGTCCCAACTGCGCTATTCTGTACATAGTGAATCTTTAGGGTAACAAACCAAATCCCAATGCTTTTAAAAAATGCAATCTTTTTCTTATTCTTCTGCTTTTTTGTTCCACTTATTTTCTCTTTTCTTTTCATGGAAATTATTTAATACTACATATAACAAATACAAAACTTTAATTCCAAAATATATATAAAATACAACAAATAATATTAAATATTCACTGAAAAAATAAAAAAAATGTAAA
Organism: Epiperipatus broadwayi; assembly: GCA_028023455.1. Taxonomy (NCBI): domain Eukaryota; kingdom Metazoa; phylum Onychophora; class Udeonychophora; order Euonychophora; family Peripatidae; genus Epiperipatus; species Epiperipatus broadwayi. The sequence continues at coordinate 7,816,676 of JAQFVV010012393.1, read as the reverse complement.
CAAATATTTTAGTGGAATAAATTTGAAACAAATTATATATATATATACATTTATCAAAATCGTGTTTTAACTATATATTTTTTAAAAAAATAAAAACAAAATTATATTTGCTTAATCTAATTACTAGACTTAAAGGTAACCTCAAACACAATATTGAGATCGAATTTATAAAAACAAAGAAAATGAAAACCATGGTATTTATAAATAGGAATTGTAAATATCTGTATATTTTTAAATAGAAGTCATAAATTAGCATACTATTCAAGTAATTGAAATGATCAAACTGAGACTTATGATACAAAAATCATTTTTAGAAATGAAGTGGCCTAACCAAGATAGCAAAATTAGAATAATGGAAAACAATAGCAGTATAAGAAGAAAATTAAAAATATGACAAAAGAAAAGAAACTGATTCACTAATCAAAATTGTCAACAAGACTTTGTGAAAAACTGTTATTGGTAATATACCAATTAAAAAAAAAAAATAGGGAAGATTGGACTTCACCAAAAGCATTTAAACTAGTGTAGAAAAAAGCTAATGCCGAGAAGCATAAGGAATAACGATTCAAAACTTGCCTAATAGTATATAGGCAAAGAGCAGGAAAATAAAGAAAACAGCTAGGAAGACTAGACAAAAACTGTTGAAAGTTGAATGTAGAAGCATAAAAAAATATGATGGTACAATTTAGAAAAAATAATAGTCTACATGAAGGACAATAAAAGATGAACATAAAAAATGCTCATTAGCAAGATTCACATTTTAAAAGGATGATAAAATCATATAAAAAGTATTGAAAAAAAATTCTTGTAAAAACTTATATTGAAATTGCATCATCATATTACAATAATATAATTGATATTTTACTGGAACAAATTAAAATTATAGAATTGAAGAAGAATAGGAGCTCTGAAAATGATGAAAAAATGATCAAATATTGAGATGTTTTTTCTTTTAGAAATTTTTTAGGCTAGCATGGCATGATAAGAAAATTCAGTTATTTAAAAAGTGAATTAAATTAGATAACAAAATTTTTTTATGACTTGGAAGTAACATTATTAGTGATCTAAACTCAGTAGGAAAACAAATTAAGAATGGCCAATGTAAGAATAGTTTAAAACTGTGGACAGAATTTGAAAAAGATATTGGATTACAAACCAAATCATATGTACTTATTAATGTATTATCTTAAATGTTAAACATGCAAGATTACAAAAGATTTGAATCTATTTCTCTTATTCAATTTCTATCACCTTGTGTAAACATGAATAATCAATAGATGATAGTGCTTAATAAATGTCATATCATCCCCAGATTAGTTTTAGCTTATGACTTTTACTAATAAAAAATTTTGGATTTGGATCTAATGAACTGAATTTTTTGAGTCTACTGCATCTTTTTTTATGTAGATATTTTTTTTTACTCTCAAGTTGTCAACCTGAAATTCATACTATTTTGAACATAAACCAAATTGCTACTATTAATTACTCATGCTCACACAAGATGGCAGAACTGGAATAAAATAAATAGATTTGCTACTTAAAAATAATGTATAGGCATAGTTCATGTGATATTAGTTTTAACAAAAATTCAATGAGAAGAATCTTTGCATTTGTAAGAACTTGTTTAGAAAATCTCACATTTATAAACGATAATTAAAAAAAAGTTCTATTACTAAGATCGTATAATATTCTGCAATTAGGAACATTGTGCAAAATTTAATTTAATTTTTAATTTTAAGAAGTTTCACTTAATAACAAAGTGACAGCCTAAATACTCTTTCTTGACTGAAACAGTAAAAAGAATGATGAAAATATTTCAATCTAATCAAAGAAAATGAATAAATAGATGAAAGCAATTGTATTTACAATAATAACAATCATATGATAAGGTTAGGTGTTCAAAAAATCATTTAATGTTTAAACATCTAATTGGCATGTTGAGCATAACAATTGCATTTAAATGACCTAAATGATTTTTTTTTACTTCACTTTATTGAAAATCTATAGAGGAAGTTTTAACTCTTGAATATGCCACGTTATCATTATGCTAAATCACATAAGGTATTAATCACATATGGGCTATTTCCATCATCTAATATTAATTGTTAATTGTCTTTTTTTTTTAAAAAAAAAACCAACAACACATTTTATTTAAACTTTTTAAATACATTCAGTTTGTAATAATACACAGTTTAGAATATGACACAATATTCGGAATAGTAGTATTCTCCTCTCTTCTTCAGGTAATATTGGCAGTGACAGTACTAACATGGGAATCCATTCTGAATCTTTAGAGTCATGATCATTGAATTTAAAAAAACTTTCTGACCAACTAAGCTATTCTATCAGATTAGTTGATTAGAACATCATCGTAAATAAAATATTCACAAATCTAAAAATCCAGGTTCGAATACCATGCTGGTATGATCACTTGTCAGACTTGCCACACTTGAAGAAGAGAGGTGAATAATACCACTGAAAAGATTGATTGCAACATATATTAACCAATACGTTATTGCTAGCCATTTAATGTATTTGAAAAGTTTAAATGAAATGTGAATTTTTCTGGCCATTTAACAATTAATATTAGATGGTGGAAATAATACATCATATATTTAATATTAAAATGCTATCATCATAAACTTTCAGACAAACACATAAAGTATTATATACATTTACACTGTTCATTCATTATGTTATTAGATAATTTCTATATATACATTTTTAAAAAAGATTTTATTATATTAAAAAGTTGCTGAATATCTAAGAATTAATATCAAAGAATAAAACATGATACATATCCCATCCCCCCCAATATGAAATATAATAGAAAGTAGAAGACTGCAAAAAAAAAAAAATAGTATTTATTTCCAAACATTTTTTTATAATTTTATAGTAACTTTTTAAGAATAAATATATTTTCTAAACCATAATTTCAAATATATTTGGTTACAAATAATAAGTAATTATATATTTTATAAAATGATTATTATATACTATATATTCCATTTTAAATAATAATAAAAATATTTAAGAAAAATTTAGCTATATTTATATATATATGTGGTGTGTTTGAATATAAAAATAAGCATCAGAGTTTTTAATGATGCAGTTTTAATTAAATCTTATTAATACTATTCCTAAGAAAATTTCATTATTGACTATCTTTTTTGAAGCCTCTATTAATAATAAATTAACAAATATTCTTTACTCATTACTTATTTTTTAAATTTTTAGTTACCATTATTTCAAGTGTCATATAGTGACAAAGTATCCTACTTTTCATGGTCAGGTGCTTATTCCAGTTCTGATTGTCATTGGATTGGTCCTGATGTTATATGCATTAATGGGATTTTTGCCAACAAACTGGGTTTAAAACAAGGAGAAACAGTAAGGCTTTTTTTTTTTAGATAATAATATATGCTTTTAAAATATATATGTAAACATATATTTGGATTTGTTCATATAATTAGTTGTTTTTTCTTAGTTGTACTAATGTTTTGATGTGTTGATATTTGTTATCATTTAAGTTGTGGAATCATTTAAATAGATTCTTTGGAGGTATTAAAAATTCATTTGAATGATTTCTGCTATCTGGATAATGGCAAATGTTAATCTTTTGAAACTTTGATAATCTTAAAATATATGATTGCATTTTTGCCCATAACTTCATTTTAATTAATATGGGTTGTATAATTATATATATATATATAGCACTATATTTATTCTGAAATTGTTAGATTTAGACAAGTTGTTATCTTATATTTTATAAGCATAATTTTACTAAATTGTGTTGATATTTTCAATTAAAATTGTGAGTTTCAAAATTTCATTTTGGGTTTTATATATATATCTTCAATCTGCAATATTAATTATTGAATAATTATTAAAAAATCCCTAAAATAAAAATAGGCCTGATAAGTTATTACAATTTAAATTGCAAATTATATATTTATGAAAACTAAACATCACTTGGCTGTTATTCACTCTACTACTAACATTAACTAAATCAATAGCCATGAGGTGGCACTGTACATTGCTTAGACCAGGGGTGTCCAACAAGTCGATCGTGATCCACCGGTCGATCGCAAAGCCATTTTTGGTCGATCGCGAGGCCAATCTGGCAAGAGCTGTCGGATAACGAGTGAAACATATTAAGTCAAGATTTTCAAGTTTTTTTGTTTTTGTTCTAAATTTTTTTTCAATTCTAGATAGGTGAAGTCCACTAAGCCGTATCATTATTGAAAATAATATTTTTTATCTTGATTTGATGTAATTAATTTGAATTAATAAATATTGTTAATAATTACTCATGTGCTTTAATTCCCCCGGACATGAGTTTTTGGCCCGTTAAATAATTATTTTTTACTAGGTAGATATATAAAAATAGTATGTATTTTTATCCCTCCCTCCACTTAGACTAAGCCTATGACAACAAGTCGATCACCTACGGCAACAGGTCGATCGCAACACATTTTAAAAATAAAAAGTAGATCTTATGAACACAAAAGTTGGCCACCCCTGGCTTAGACGATTGGGTTAAAATTTATAAAAATATTGAATCGAGTAAATCTAAATTGAAAAAATATTTGGATGTGTTGCTAGTGAGAATTTAATTTTTCATTATGATATAAAAAATATTGGTGAATCATTGTCTACTGAAATATTTTAAAAGATGATAATGTTAGTGCAAGGAATAATTCTGAAAATAAGATTTGGGGTAGACATACTTGAAGCAAAAATCGTTTTGTAGAATGATAATAATTTATTGTAAAGAGAGAAGGTCTGTGTGGGAATTAAAAATAATGAAATGTATATTATTGAGTAATTCAGTAGTTAGAGAAAGTATAAAAATGTTTTTAGGAAAGAGATAAAAGAATGTAAGGGTGTATCAATCAGGATCTGGAATTTAAACAAAGTGAATAATGTTGTAAAGTTAGTGGAAACAAATGTTGTTGTAAATAAGGATAATGATAAGACAGTATAGGATTATGAGTTTGAAGCAAAAGAATGTGCAGATAGTGGGATTATTGTCTAAATTTAATAATGAAGTACATTTAAATTAAGTGTATGGAGTTAATTTGAGTCTAAAATATTTGTTTGAGAATAGTAGTGTTTGGTTTTTAGATATGTATCATATGTTCATTAGAAATGCAGATTTATTTAAAAGGGATGGATTACATTTATTAAAAAGTGGAGATAAAAGTTAATTTATAATAAATTTTATTATCCATTAAGCTAAAAAAGAGTGTGGGATGCATAGATAAGAGTAAAAAAGCAATATTGATGAAAAAGGAGGATATAGTTATATTTATGGTTGTGAATATGAGGAATATGGAAGAAGATAGAATGAGGGAGGATCTAAGGAGAGAAAATAATTTTTTATAGATGATATTTGGAAATAGTTATAAAAAAAGAATATTTAAAAGAAGCCAAGAATGTTAATGTAAAATTTTGTTTTATAAATATAGAGAAGGCAAAGATATAAATAAGTGGAGAAAATTGGAGAAATTTTTTTAAGAGGAAAAATTGTTGGAGACATATCTGAGGCATAGAGAAGAAGGGATTCTTTAGAAATGTGAACAAATCTAAATAGAAATGATGTAAATGAGAAAGAAGAAGTGTAGAAGTTATTGTTAAGAAGGATAATTGTTATTAAGGGGGATATTATATTGAGTAAAAGGAATTGGATGTGTGAGATAGCACATTTATCTATTGGGAATAGGGATGAAATTGTGAGAGTATTGAAAATTTTATATATAGATATAAGTGAGTTTAGAAAGAATAATTATCAAATATTAATTATAGGTGATATGAATGATTATATAAAATGAAATTAATGGAGTGGAGAATATAAATGCAGCATTATTAAAGAGGATATATGGAAAAATGGGATTGCAGAAAGGAGTTTGCTGTTAACTGAAAGGAGGAAAACCTTTGAATCCTCTTTCAGACCTTAACCCAAACAAGGGAAATTCCTCATATTCACTCCATATATTCTTATTTTTATGTATTTATGTAGTAAGCAAACATATTTAGACTGTTCACTAACATACCCCAATTACCTTTTTATATTTGAGTTTAAAACCAAAAGACAATGTGAATTTTCTTCACAGTTGCCTGATAGTTCTTAACCAAAATATCTATTATTTTCTTGAAGGCAGGATGAATGTATATATGAATGAATTTTTTTATTATAAATATTATACTATCTTGGCAGACAAAAATAAATTATGGCTTTTTAATAGCCAAGGCAGCAGTTGAAGGCTGAAGATAGAGGATGCTAAGAATCTTTTGATTATGGACTAGGCTTCTATTTGATGACAACTTTTATTCAGGTACTTCCAACAGTAGATCACTTTTAAGTGAAGGAAGATTGCATGAATTTGAATAAGAACTGTCTAATAGTAAATAGGACATCGTTGAACTTTGTGAAGTTAGAAGAAAAGGTAAAGAGACATTTGATTTGGAAAATGAACATGTATTTTATAGTAAAAGCACAAATATTGGAATCACAAATGGAATGGGATTAATTATAAATAAAAAATGAAAAGGCAATATGGTGAAAATTGATGCTTTGTCAATAGAGTCACGATGAATTATTCAACCTAAAGGAAATTATCAAATAAAGAGAATTCAAGTTTATGATCTAATAATTTTGTAATATAATGAAATAAATATTTTTTAAAATTTTAATGGGAGACTGTCATGGTAGAATTGGTAAAGAATTGAGAAATGAAAATACTGTGAGTAAATTTGGCTATGTTGACAGAAATGAATGAGTAGATGGACTTCTAGAGTTAGTAACAAATAAAAAATTGTACATTATGAATTTCTTCATTGAGAAAAATGCTAAATGAAAATGACCATAGAAGCATTTAAATAAAGATGTGACAGAATTGGATTATGCTCTAATTAACAGAAAATATATAATTCAAGATTACAATATTAATTTAATAGATTCAATACAGGAAATAATAATGAATTAATGAGATATAAGATACATGTTAATCCAAAACTAGACATACAAAAAGTGTTTAAAAAACAGTATTAACAGTTAATATCTTCAGAAATATTCCAATGAATTTAAATTAGAACTTGGTAATAGTTATAAAATATTAATCAAATTTGAAGATTGTTCAAATTTAATTAAGATCGATAAGAATATAAGCAATATTCTAGTAGGAACAGCAACATAGATAATTGGTACAAAAAAGCAACAAAACCAATCAATTTTCAACTGAAACAAGGCAATGTATAAAGAAAAGAAAAAATATGAGTGCATTTAAAAATGTTTTATTGTTTTGTAGAATATTATCAAAAAGAGTTAATAATAAAATTAGAAAATATAGCAGTGAATTGGCAAAGAAAGCTATAAAAGAGAATAAAAGTTTCAAAAGTATAAAACACTATCTTTGGATTGGAGGAAAGGTTATTTCAGCAATAAGAAGAAAAGATAGAACTATTTCTAAAATGAGAGATGACATTATGAAATATGGGGAGGAGTTTATAAAGAAGCATATAGTAATGTTCTGAACTGCTAAGAATTTTAAATGAAGAGGTGAGACATGCAATTAAATCTATAAATAAAGGATGTAGTAAAGGATGGAATTATTATTGATATATTAAAAGAAATAGAAAAATTGTTAATAAATCTAAAACCAATATCTAAATGATAAAGGTGTATCAGATGATTGGAAGAATGTAATAGTAATATTGATATTTAAAAAAGATGATAAAGAATATATTAGAAATTACAGATCTATTAATCTTCTACAAAATTTTTATCAGACAAATGCAACTCATCTATAGGAAAGTTTTGATTCTAACTAACCAAAAGAATAAATGCAGCAAAAAGTGGTTTTAGCATAGTGGATCACATTCAAAGTATTGAGAGAAGTTTTGAAAGGACCGATAAATATCAGTAGCCACTTTACTTTGGATTAGTAGATTATGAGAGGCATTTGATTGTATGCACATTTTTACCATAATTAAAGCATTAGATCATCAAGATATAGACCCAGGATATTGTCATATTTTGAAGAATATTTTTCAAATGCAACAGCAATGATTAAATTACATGGTGATATTAAAAAGATTTATGTTGAGAAGGATGTATGACAGGATGATTAAATATCTCCAAAACTTTTTACAGCAGTTTTATAAGAAATATTTTGTAGGTTAAAATGAGAATCTAAAAAAGTAAAAGTAAATGGAGATTATTTAATCCATCTAGATTTTGCAAATAATGCTTTAGTACTTTAGAAAATTTTTGCAAAAGTTTATCAGATGAAAATAAGAAAGTAGAACTAAAAATAAATGCTAAAAAGAATTAAATAATATTCAATAGCATTTCTCAAAAGAAGACACTAAAGATTGATAATCATGAATTAAAAGAATTGGTCATATTATTAACACACGCAGAAACATAACGGATGAAATGAATCATAGAAGTGCTTTTGGTAGAAACTACTTAGTATTAAAAGAAAATATGTTTATATATCTGTGACTTGGACTCTTAATTGAAAAGCAATTTAGAGAAATTAGACAACTCAATAAAATATAGAAAGATGTATGTTAAAAGTAACAGCTTTAACATCATTGAAAAAATTAAGAAACTGAAATGGAACTGATCTGGACATATTGCTAGAAAAAATGCTAATTGAATCCTAAGATATTGTAAAAGATTTTGAAAGAGATCACATATGTGCCATGTATATTTGTTACATTCACATAGGAATAGTTTATTATCTTTGCAATAAAATGACTAGAATTTACATGAAAGAAATGCATATTTTGAGAGACTGACATTATGATAATTAAATAAAGTTTATATAAAGCATTTTATATTAGTTACTTAATAATTATCTAATTTTAAAGTTCATTTTAATGCTTGTATAAATAATCCTCTTAATGGCTCATTTAATAACACTTAAAGATATACTTACATATTATATTAGCGTGATCAGATTTGAATAGTAGAGTATTTATTTATAAAGTCTTTAAAACCTCTGATGTTATATTTTATTGATAACTTAATTTATTATTATTGTTATTAATTTCATAAATAAACTATTTTATATTTATTAAATCATTTTGATTTTCATTTTTCATATTTTTGTACTCATTATCTAATTAGTAGTTTTTGGTCATATGATATTATTTTATTTAGTTACTATTATTTGTATTTATATTTTAAATATTAAGGCTTGGTTACTGTAAGATATAGATTGAGTACAATAAAATTCTCTTTGTTATTCAGCTGTATCAATTATAAGATTTACAAATAATAAAATCCTATGTAATTGAAAAGAAAGGTTTTTAATAAATGTGTTTTACCAGTTCTTACTTATGGATCTGAGACTTGGACACTTAATAGAAGAGCAATACAGAGACTTCAGACCACTCAAAGAAATATGGAGAGATGCATGTTAGGAGTAATAAGAAGAGATCAAAAAGGCAATATATGGGTAAGAAAACAAACAGGTGTTATTGACCTCATTGAAAAAATTAAAAGAATGATGTGGAGTTGAGCTGGACATATTGCTAGAAGAGATGATACTAGATGGACAATTGAAATCTTAAACTGGATTCCAAGAGATTGTAAAAGACCTAGAAAGAGACCACATGTGAGATGGATGGATGAAATAAGAAAGTGTGCAGGGGTGATGTGGAGAAGAGAAGCTAAAGATCAAAGAAGATAGTTTGAACTTGGAGCAGACCTTCATCCTACAGTGGATTGTTAATGATTGATGATGATAATGATGACTAAAATCCTAAGAGTTTTATTTATTATACTTAAATATTAGATTTGATTTATTTACATTATTAAATCTGGATAGAATCTTCTAGCTATATCATTATTGTTAGATTTCTTTATTGATTTTTTTATTACTTTGCATTGAAACAGTAAGATTCGTATTCGAATCTTGAGTTTCACCTTTTTCTGTCGTCTCTCACTGACCGGTCTATCCCGCCCAAATTTAAACTTTTTGATATCGAATTGTGTGTGTAACAATATTAAAAATGTATAAATATATGTAGAATTCAGCATAAACACGCACACATTTCGATCTCAAATTAAAGGCAATAAATAGGGATAAAATAATATAATTTAGATTTCTTTTAGTTATATAAAAATGTATAATTTTAATCATTTATTTTGCATTATAAAGTTCGTATTTATTGCTTTGTTTAAATTTCGTTTAATAATAATTCTAAAAATATCTGATGTAATATTTAATTAAAAGTTAAAATAATCTTATGTTCCCGTTTTGTTTTTGAAATTTAAAAGCATCGGTCAGTGATAGATAATAGATTAATTAAAGAAAAATTCCCCAAAAATGTAATTAGTAAATGTAAAATGTAAACAATAGAACGGCAGCTTTCTTTAATTAAAAACCAACAAAATGCATTGATTATCCTCAGGACAGATTAAATAGAACCTAAAAATATCTTAACAAAAATGTGAAAGATCAAGATAAAAAAAAAGAGGCCATCTTAGACTTGCTGGAGACATTCACTTAAACTTTAGCTTTGCTCTCGATCACTGAGAGTCTCCAAAAATATAAAAATAATTTGTTCCTGTCAAGGTATGACCGAGTAAAGCACCTAGATTATTCTCCATCGGGATATGGCCTGTCGGATGCTGAACTTTCCATTGCCCGTCATAAATTAACCATGAAGATCTGCTGCCTTAAATAAATGAAAAAGCTGCTGCTGTTGTGAAATTAAATGAAATATCTCAATACAAGAAAGAATTGCCACTCGTGAACTTTTTGCTTTTAAACTCATGGAATAAGAAAACTTCTTATAAAACAGGTACCTGTCTGTATTCAAACTCTAGAGTACTCTAATAATATGCTATAGCTCTTCTTCATAATCCTTATCTAAATTATAAAATGTAAAACTACCATATGTATAGCTAAAACTGAATAATTAACTTAATGTGTAAATTTCTCTACTAATCTAGCTTACCTCATTCTATATTGGGTGCATATTTCTATAATCTACATTTCTATCTATAGTTATTATTTAATTATTGCATGCTCATAATTCAATTTTCAAAGTTTAAATCTATGATCGCTTAAAACAATGAATGCGTGTCAAATTTTCATTAATATTTACTTTCTTTAATAACTTAACTTTCATATAAATCGACACGCATTCAATGCTTCATTTATTGTAATGCAGGGTCTACTAGTTCGCAAATGGCTGACGTATTAGTTATAATAATTCCCAATTTATATATGTTTTGTATTTATTAAATCATTATGAATTCCAGAAAATTACATTTCTTTGAGAGTCGCCAAAAGTTCTTTAGTAAATGTTGATCATGTGGGGCCGAGCCAGAAATCTACTTAAGTCTTATCATAATCGTTTATAAGTATACATGTGTTACGTTTTAGAGACGCGATGACCCATTCCGCTGTGAAATTTCCGGATTCTTCAGGGTTGAAATTAACCCCAGTCGTCCTACACAAGCGGGCATAATGGGTGCTCCCGTAGGACTTGACATTGTCATGCAGCCAGCCGGCAAAAATGCGACACGGACCGCTTGTCCCTGGTTATGCTTATGTGACACCTTTCTTTGTCGGGTCAGGGCAGAGACCAGCCTGACATTCTTATAAACCCATTCGCGGCATTGCAGTTTCGATATACTGCCATTCCATATCGTCTTTCTAAAGCGTACCACGTGTTCCTTTGCTTAATTTTATTATTCTATATATCACTCCGCCTCTGCATTATCTTCGTAATTCACTCTCAAATAAATGTTGGCCCTTAGTTATAAATAAATATTTTAATTAAATAAATATATGTCTGCCATTACTCTTATAACCCATACTTTAGACTCTTGCATTGCAAAGGTATAAATCCCTCCAGGCATGCATTAGAAATACTCACTCGAGAATTTTAGGTAGCTAGATTACGCCTTCAAATAAATGTATTCATTTTGTAAACATTACAGTATCGGAAATACCGCTACTGAAATCCTCAATATAAAATAATGTCTAAATAAATAAATGTATTCTTTAAAATATAATCATGTCGCAATTCCGCTACTGAAGCTTTCAATCCCTAAAATATTATTAGTCAATGTTTTATTAAAATGTATTAATAAATAATTTCAAACTATATGTCTGCAGTTACGTTTCATTTATTCGATACCCATTCTATATAATATTTCCTCGATTATGTAAATATGAATGTTTAATTAATATTAGTTTGATTATTGGCTAACTCGAGAATAAAATCATGAATCTCTTGCATCTCCCTGACCACCGTGCCTAAGGAAATATTTACTAATGTCGCATCAGATGCGTTGTTTCGTGGATTGTATTGTGGAACCGATAAACTATGTTCGAACTCAGTACCACGGGTGGCTTCGCTACTCGATGGTGCTGCTGTTCTGTATGGTGGTCCAATTCTGCACTATGTTTACGAGTCACACGTTTTCTGACCGTTACAGCATATTATACAATTACATGCATATATGATTATATCCCTGAAATATTATTAATTAATATCTGCATATAAATATTTGGTCACATTATGAGAGTTAATTGCTTATTGTTAGTTAAGCTATTTTGGTTAATCAACATCCAGTTGTTGTTTTTTGATTATAACACTTATTAAACAGATCTAGCTTAGCTCATCATTTTGATAGTTATAATAATTAAGATTAAAACTTGAATGGAAGTGAGTGAAATTTTGGGGGAGATTCAGTATTGATTTCATCCAGGGAGAAAATAGGGATAAATTATTTTTTGAATCTCAGTTAATTGAAATGTCTTATAATGAAAATAAATGACTATTTATTGGATTTTTTGATATAAAAAGAATTTATGATAGAATGGATAGAAATAGATTTTGGAGAAGCCTTGAAAATATAGAAATAGATTTAAATTTGTTAAGAATGATTAAGAATCTTTATAATAATAATTTTTATAAATACTAATTAGGTGATATAGAATCAGTCAGAATTAAATGTGAAATTAGTTTGAAACAAGAATGTCCATTATCACTTTTATTATAAGAAAAATGGAGATTGAAATAGAAAGCTTAGTGATAGAAATGAGAATTCCTATAGTTTGGAATAAGAGAAAATATAATATACCAATTCTTTTTTTTTTTGTTGCAAATAATATGACATTTTTTGCAAACGTTATGGAAGTTATGGAGTTGTTACTAGAGAAGTGTGGAAAGATAAGAAGTATGATAGTTAAATTCATTAAACAAAAATCTAAGGTTCTATTATTTAATGGGAAGAGTAAAACTAAAGAATGGAAAGTAGGAAATATATGTCTTGAAGAAATGGAGGAATATTGGCCTTTAGATACTTTGTTAAATGGAAAAGAGAATTATATAGATAGTTAGGAATTAGAATTAAGAAAAAATAGAATGGAATTAATTAAAAAATTGCCATGTTTCTCATATAATAAATATTAGATATATATAATTATTTAGAAGGAATGGTGATGTCTGCTTTAACATTTGGAAATGATGTGCTTTCTCTGGGAACTCAGATATTATAAATAGAATAAAAAAAAAAGGTAGGAAGATATGTATTGGAGAAAGGATTGCGATAGCAAATGAGCTATTTAATATGAGATCCGGTGGAATTTTTTTTTAATGAGGAAAATCAAAATTAAAATGTTTGGAAGGTTTCAATATATGAATGAAAATAGATAGTTGGGGAAAGTATGCAAAATTAATAGATAGATAATTTATTTCAATATATTTTATAAGAAATGGTATAAATGTGGAGAAAATATATTACAGGTACATAATTATGTTAGGTGATAAAAGAAAATAGATAAGTTAGTTAAAAAGGAAAAGAATTAGAAATAAAACAAATATGAATTAAAAAAATAGTTTGGTATTATTTAAAACTAAAAATTATGTAAAATATGAAAGGACGTATGATAAATACTAAAGGTAGCCTATTGTTATTTAGTACAAGAGCAGGAACTTTAAATGTCAAGGAAAGAAGTCAAAAATGGAGTAAGAATTTGTCTTGAAAATATATTTTATGTGGAGATGGAAGAGATAATATTGGAACATGTATTTTTTAGTGTATAGAATATTGAAAAAAGATAAGGATAAATTGTATAGAGACTGGGAAAAAAGTAAAGATAAATAGAGTGAAAGAAGTAAGGATTTTACAATTTTTTGTTTATATTTTTATAACAAAATTGGGGAACAGGAAATAGGATAGTGAGATTATCAATAGAAGGAAAAAAAAGTTTGGAAAAATAATTGTGTAATGAAAAATAAGAAATAGATGAATTTATTTGTGGTATATAATGATTTTGAAAAAATGTAATGTTTAATTTGGTTATCTAGGTTTTTTAGCATATTATTTATGTATGAAAACTATATCAAAACATCATCATTAGTTTCTGACTAAAAGGCATCACTACTCTGCTTAAACTTTTAGAGATTGTTTGCAGAGAAGTTTGCACTATCATTATAGTACCTTTTTTTTCTTTAATTCAATGCTTTATAATTGGATCGATTAAAGGAGGTAGAGAGATCCTAATGTAAATCTATATGAGAACAATCAAATTTAATAATAAAAAACATTTTTTTTTACTTTGCTATATTTTCAAGTTAATTTTTTAAAAATGAATTTGTTATTTCCAGATAATAATTTTTCTTAATGTTTTAATTAATTTAGGTGACAGTTCAAAGAATTCATCAACCAAAGTCATGTCAGCGAGTGCATATTGAACCTATGTCTGCTAATGATTGGGAAGTTTTTGTAAGTTATCCATTTTGATTAATATTAGAATTGATTATCATTTAAAAGTACTAGCTATTACAGTTGTATTTAACAACAATTTTTTAATATTATCACATATATGATATTCAAATTGAGTTTTGAGGAAAGTTATCAGATTCCACAATCTAAGATGTATTTATTTCTCAGCACATTATGAAAAGGGCAACATATATCAATCTAGCAAAAATGTATTTAAGTGTAAGATATACATCTTATGTATATTATATATAAGATATATATCATATATATTTTATATAATTAATAAATATATTTTTTTAGAAATATAATTGAATTTTTTTATGAATATATTTTTAAAAATATATTTATAGCTATCTTTTTAATATTTGGAATATAAGCATAATTCATATACTTGGAGTTTAAATGTAATTCTAGGGGATTTGAATACAGATTTTCAAACTCCCACTATCCTCTTTATCTCATAAACTAATGCACATAACCACACAGGTGAAAAAGATAAATGATCTCCAATATATGTATAACTAGCACTCATCAGTTGGTCCAGATCATTATCTCCCATACATATATATAATTAATGCTCAGTTTATATTAAGATAGGAAATCTTCAAACTTTAATAGACAGGCTTCAATCTACTCCACTCTCCCAACTTTTCAGTCATCCCTACCATTGTAAATTTAATGATAAATAAATATATTTGTAAATATAAATTTATATAAATATTATATAAATATATTGACTAACAGAAAATATGTATTTTAAGATTGTAATGTTCTTAATAAATTCAGCATGGAAGTGATCATCAATTAGTGAGATGTAAAACTAGAGACAAAAATTATTAAGAAAAATAACATTCACAATTGATATTCCTAATCTTCAGAAACATTCCATTGAATTTAAATTAGAACTTGCAAATCGTTTTCAAATATTAACAGATTTTGAACATGATTCAGATTTGAACAAAATCAATAGGAAGATAACTGATACACTTTTAATAACTGCAACAAAGATAGCCGGAACAAAATAGCAGCAATTGACCAGTAAAATTTTTACTGAGCCTAGAGAATTTTGAAGAAAAAAAGGAATATGAAAAATATAAAAATGATGATTTAAGAAGGATTGAATATCTAAAATGGTGTGAAAAAGAGTTGATAATGATATAAGAAAGTATAATTGTGAACTAGCAAAGAAAGCTATAGTAAAAAATAAAAGTCTCAAGAGTGTAAAACAACATCTTGGTATTGGTAGGAAACTTATTTCTACAATAAGAAAAAAATATGGAACTATTACTAAAAAGAGAGATGATATCATGAACTATGTAAAAGAGTTCTATCAAGAATTATATAGTAATGAAGAACAATGAAAAGTATCTCCTACAACTATTATATCTTTTGAATTGTCCAAGATTTTAAATAAAGATGTGAGATCTGCAATTAAATTTATGAAGAAGGGAGTAGCTTCAGGTAATGATGGAATTATAATCGATATCTTAAAAGAAGCAGGTGAAGAAATAGAAAAAAGATTGGCAAATCAAATATCTAAATGATAAAAATGTATTAAATGATTGGATGAATGCAGTATTAATATTTAAAAATATTAGAAATTATAGACCTATCAGTTCTATGCAAAATTTTTACCAAAATAATTACACTTTATGTGCAACAAACTTTGGATTTTAATCCAACCAAAAGAACAAGCTGGATTTAAAAGTGGTTTTAGTAAAGTGGATCACATCCAAGTATTAAGAGAAGTTTTAGAAAGGACCAATGAATATGAGTTACCATTATGCATTAGATTTGTAGATTATGAAAAGGCATTTGATTTTATAAGCATTTTTTTAGTGATTAAAGCATTGGTTCATCAATGTATAGATCCAGAATATTGTGATATTTTAAAGAACATTTATAAATATGCAACAGCAACAATTAGATTACATAATGTTACTAGTTAGATTAACAATGAAAAGGGTATGTGATAGTAGGATTCCATATTTTCAAAACTTTTTACAGCAGTTCTGCAAGAAGTATTTTGTAGATTAAAATGAGAAGCTAAGGGAGTAAAAGTAAATGGAGATCATTTAAGTCATCTAGATTTTGCAGATGATGTAGTTGTTTTTGCAAATAATATTTTAGAACTGCAAAAAATATTGCAAGAGTTATCAGATGAAAGTAAGAAAATAGGAGTAAAGATAAATATTAAAAAGACTAAAGTAATGTTTAATGGATTTTTTCAAAAGATGAGAATAGGGATTGATAATGATGAGTTAGAAGAAATTAACAGCTACAAATATATTAGTCAGATTATTACTACAGACTGAAACATAATAGATGAAATTAATCATAAAATTAAACATGGTTGGAATGCTTTTAGTAGAAATACTTAATATTAAAAAGAAATATGTTTGAAAGTGAAGGTTTTAATAAATGTGTCTTCAGTTTTTACTTATGGATCTGAGATTGGCACACTTAAAATAAGAGCAATACAGAGATTTCAGATCATTCAAAGAAGTATGGAGAGATGCATGTTAGAAATAACAAAAAGAGATCGAAAACAAAATATGTAGTTGAGAGAAAAAACATGTGTTGCTGACATCATTGAAAAAATTAAGAGACTGGAGTTGGGCTGTGGATGTATTGCTAGAAGATTTGATAATAGATGGATAGTTGAAATCATACATTGGATTCTAAGAAATTTTAAAAGACCCAGAATGAGACAACATGCGAAATGGATGGATGAAATAAGATGTGTGAGGGTGATGTGGAGAAGAGAGGTTAGAGATTGGAGAAGATGGATTGAACTTGGAGAGATCTTCATCCTGCAGTGGATTGATAATGGTTGAAAGTGATGATGATGAAGAAGCTATGCATCTAATAAATCTTAATTTTTAAATTCATTGTATTTGAAAAATCATACATTACTGAATTCATAAATAAATCATAATGAATAAAGAATTCCATAAAAATAATATTTAAAATATATGGTTCTGCAATAGAAACTTGAAGATCACTGGCCAGGATTAAACTCTGTAATTTCATTTTATTATTAATATCTTTTTTATATTACATAAAAATAATGAGTTATTATGATTTATTGAACCAATTTTATTATTCATTGATCCTACTTTACATTTTTTTATATTTTCTGAATAAATAATTTGATTTATTATATATTACTAAAATGATATCTTAAATATGTTATAAAAGAAGGATCGAATATTATTGTCTACAGAGTTAAACACTTATTCATAATTAATTTTCAAATTTAATTCATTGTTGACGACTTGAAAATGAGAGAAACTTATTGATGAAACAGTTAATCGTTGATTTTCATTAGGTGAAATTTTTAATTAAATGATAATATATTAGTATAAAAAAATGGATATAAAATAGATAAAATATCACCTATAATGCTTCATAATAATAATTTGCAATTGATAGGAAAAAGTTGACAGTTAAATTAAAAGTTCAACTTGAGGAACATTATAAAGCAGACATGAATTGATGTACATAAGTTCATAGTACTTTAGTTATTGTAGCAGACAAGACAGAAGAAAGAGAATTTTAAAAAAGATTGCTAAGGCAGAACAGAAAAAGTTAATAATTGTCTGCTTCAAAATATCATATATATATATATATATATATTTATTGTATATGTCTACCTGCAGAAAAATTTTGGAAATCAGTTATACATTTGATGATATATTATTTTCTATAGTTACCTGTGATTGAGCTATTTCTAAATATTTTAGCCAAATTGCAATAATTGATTTATTACCTCTTCCATGTCATTACGCTAAAAAAAATCTCTGCCATGCTTTTGTTTGAAGCATTGTATCTGATTAATGGAGGTGCCATATTTGTATACCTTTTTACATAATTTTTCTTGTGATCTTAATCAAGCTAGTATTTATAAATAGAGTCAATTTTAAAGCATTATATTATAAATCATGAAAGCAAATTAACAGATCAGACAAGAACTATGAAAAAAACGTATCATTTGTTAAGTAAAAAATACTCAAAAACAATTCTTATGAGTAAAATTATTCATAGATCTTCAAAGTTTTATAAATAGAAATTTAAAATCTGTCAAAAATTTGCTTAAAAGCCATTTGACAAAAATAGTTTATATATAATTTAATTTTGGAAATTCTAATGTTTATAAATATATTACAAAAAAATGAATGTCTTATAAAATAACTTTTTTACATATGTATTTTAAAATTAAAATAATGAATCTTGTTATTTTTTTCACTATTTTTGAAATTTATAAAAACTAATAAATAGAATTTGTACATTGCCATTTTTTTAAAAATATAAATTAACTTAGAATAAATTTTTATGTTTGATGGCCAACAAAGAGACAAATAAAGTATAGGCTGGATGTTTATAGTGCTTAATTGATTCACTTCATTATTTTGCCTTTTTTAAATCTTGACCTCAGTGTAGAAGTTCTTATATGTATAATTAAAAATGTGTGTTTATCTGTTCTGTTTATATACATTTATATTTTAGAAATTTTTGATTATTACAAATGTGTTATGTTTATATATTTGGTCAGTTATGAATTATTAGATTGTATCAATCTTTCCATAGGTAAATTGTTTTTTTAAATTTAATTCTTTGCTTAATCACTTAGAATTTTTTTTAAAATATTTAGTTTGGTGTATATATATATGTTCATGTGACATATGACTTGATTTCTTTGTAATTTGTAATTTTGTAATTATATATATTTGTGTTTATTCTACTTTTAATACATGGTCAATCTTTTATTTTATTTTGTGATTTTGTAATATTGACCAGATACTGGTTTGTTCCAGGACCATTGTATTATCTTTTGTAAATAAATGCAATTTTTAGAATAAACTTTGAATATTTTTTATTTTTATTATCAGCATTTTTATTTTATTCATTAAGTATCATGTTTTGAGTATTTTAAGAAATAGAGATTATGTTTTATTTTTAATACGTATATTTCTGACAATTATTATTATTATTATTATTGTAGAATTTGCATGCTGTGTATATACAAAATCATCTATTGAGTCAGCTCAGAATTGTTTGGCAGAATCAAGTATTTCCTATCTGGATCGATAAATCTGTTTACATTTTTGTTAAAATTGGTAAGATACAATTTTGGGAAAAAAAACAAAAACATTATTTATATATTTATAAAAGTATTTAGTAATTAATCATAATATTTGTAATTTAATTTATAAAGTATGTTTCAATGCTCTGATTATTATATTATGGGTTCAATTGTTTTATTATAAATGTGATAATATAAATCGTGCTATCACACTTACGACGACGTAAAGCTGTAACAACAAATAGAAAAATAAATTAAATGGCTGAGCGCTTTCAAGAAGATGTACTTTTCATAATCATAGCCAGTTATAACTTGTTTTTTGAAATCATTATATAAATACAATATGCAAATTCTATGAAAATGAGTCCTTAAGATCGTCTTTTTGAAATAGCAAAACATGCTTCTTTACGGTGTGCATTTAGTTGTTTTATGCATATGTTTATTAATCTTAGTAAAGTTATTTGTAAAACCTTGAATTAAATATATTGGTACTTATATTTTAGACCATACAAGCCGCCTGGTGGTGCTTTACACTCTTTAATATTAATATTGGAATTTAAAGCCATTAAACATTCATTTAAAATTATTTAATTGTTGTGATCAAATTAGTCGAAGAATTAAGTTATTATCTTATCAAGATGAAAATTTAAGAAATATGAAATATTATAAGTATTTAATAAGAATAATAGAAATTCAAGTGAAGTATTATAAGAGATGGACAATTCTATTTCATTTAATAAGAATACTAGAAATTCAAGTAAAGGAAATAAATATATTTTATCAATAAAATATTATATATCTTATTTGTAAAAAAAAAAAAAAAAATGTTGAACATGTAATTTTATATGCATCTATATGAAATGTGTACAAATGATAATATAGATATAAATTTCTAAGTGCAGAGCAAAAGTTTTTCCATCATCATTACTTTAGACTGAATTACAGCAAAGAAGGATAACACATAATTTAACATACTACTCAATTAACAATTGGTGGGAGTTTTTATTTGCATGAATTATCCTATAGCTAAGAATATTAAGATTCCCAATTTGCTGAACAAAAATCAGTAGCTAATTGGGTTGATAATAAACTGCTGTTCAAAAAAAAAAAAAAAAATCTTAAGTTGTTTTGAAATCCTCAACTGGAAAATATTTTAAGCTTCAAGCGATTTGAATCTGATAATAAGCGCAACAGGTAAATGCATTGACTATTAATTACATCATGAGCTCTTCATTATGTGTTTAAATATGTATGTAGTTTGACTTATTTTAGGTATATTTTAAGAGTAGCTGAGTAAGTAAGCTTTCTCTGCCATAGTAACAATTATGGAGGCAATATTTCATCCATGTTTTCTATATGCTTCTTATTTTTCTGATAAGTTCCAAAGGAAGTTCAATGCTTATGTATTTGGAATTTGAGTTGTCATCTCCAGATAAACATAGCTAAATAGCTATTTGATTATGACTATTGGTATCTATTTAAGTTGGTGATATGATAGATATTTAGAAAATTAAGCTTACTTTGGAATTTTTTTGGCCCATTTGAAAAAAGTACTTGAGCTATAGTCACGGCAATATAAATTGTTTTACTAGATCCTAAAATATGTTATCTAATAGATAATTATATCATATCTTATTAAATAACAATAAATGATTTTATTATATTAAATTATGCATTTTAATGATATGGGGGTTTCATTATTTTATGTTGTAGCTCTGAATTTATAGTACCACTCATTTGTGTTAAGAGTAGTAGCAGGCAATGGCAAATTGTAACCAATGATGATCAAGTGTTAGTTAGCACTTTATTATAACATCCATTGCCCAGTTATCTGAAAATATTGGTGTAGAGAATTAAATACATTCTAATTTCCTAATCTCTTTGGGATAAAAATAAAAATATGATAAAACTCCACAAAAGAGATTGAAAAAACACTACAAAGCATGATTGTTTTTTTTCAACTAATTTGAATTATTATTACTGTTTGTTAGATTTCTTACAAATTTCTGATTCCAGCCAAGTATTCCTCAGCAGAGAATATCTCTGAAGCAAATTTTTGTATTCTTTATATTAATGAAGCAGCCCATGTAAAGAGAATGGTTGTTTATTTTGTTTTTTAAATCTTAAAATCATTGATGTTGTAAAAACAATTTTCAGTTGTTTTTATTTTCAGTGATTAAGTTTTAATGCTCTCTTGGAAATTATATTAAAAATATATTTCAACCTTTATCATTATTTATCTTGACCATTTTATTCACAGTAATTAAAACACTCCCTGTGTGCTTTTTTTTATTTATTTATTTTATTACCAAAAGAATTTGAACAAAGTCTATAAAGATCTTATCCAATGTCATTAATTTTTTGTTGCAAAATCCCTACTATGCTTAATTATTTTATATTAGCTTGGGTAGTATAATCTAAATTTATAATTCAGTGGAAGAATGCAGTTCAGTCTGCCTGGAAATGAATATATAACTAGAAATAAACTACAAAAATTTGCAGATTTATCATCTATTTATTTCCTCACTGTATACTCAATGCTTTGATAAAAGTAGATGTCACTATGGAGTAAAATACATAATACCATATGTCATGTGAAAATAAAGTATTTCGTTATTTTTGATTTAATTTTTAATAGTACTTTTTATATAACTATTTTATCAAGGATTACATCATGTAGCTTAAAATTCTTATGTGTTGAATATATAACATTCATTATTGACTTCATCATCATCAGTTTATCTGCCAAAACAGCCTATCTTTTCCATGTTTTTGCCTACCTTATTGTTTTCTTCAAATGCTTATAAGTAATCCCTTTTTGAAAATCATCAATCAATTTCTTTATTTTTGTCTTAATTTTTTCTCTCTACAATTTCTTTCAGTATAAATTTTATAATTTATTTGCCTCAAAGCACATTCTTAATGCAATTCCTCTTTCTTCTCATAGTTTTCTAAAATAATTTATCATTTTTCACTTACTTTTAATTGATTAGTTGTTTTCCATTGATATTTTGAATATGTTCTTTTTATTCTAGTTCTATAGTTTTATTTTTATTATAATAGTTATTAATATCAGCTTATCATTTTTTAATCTATTAAACAAAAATGTATCAGAAATATGTAGAATGTGTTTATACAAATAATTTCAGCACTAATTTTAAAATATTTAATAACTTAAGTCCACTGCCGATAACTAATTTTTTAGATTTAAGTGTATCCTGTACTGATCTTAAAATCTTTTTTGATTATTATGATTTGTCTGAAATAGTGTTGTGGATAGTCTTTGATGTGTATGCTTTTATAAAAAATTGAAAGATTAAACACTATTTGATTATGTCCTTTTTGATTTAGGGCACTGGAAGAATAGTGGACTTTAGAGTTCAAAGTTAATGTTACTGTAGCTCAGTTTTGTCATTTCTAATCTCAAACAGTCATTTAATTATTTCTTTTTGATGCATTTTCTTTATGATCGTTTTCCCAGTTATTTCTATAAGACCAGCTATATACACTGAGAAAAATCTAAAAATTAAATTTTAATTATTATTTTGTAATTCTATTTTTATGCCTGCCATATAATTTTTTTATGGGAGATATTAATGAGCTATTTTTTCCCTTCAAAAAATTAAAGAATAATTACAAATTTAAGATTGGTGATATGTGGTACTGGACAGTTTGGCACCTGCTAGCAAGCTCTGTATTTAGTTGCTTAAGGATTTTGTAAAAATTAAAGGAATTAAATATAACAATCAAGACATCAAAATTTTAACATATTTTAAAATTCAAATTACTCTTTTAGAAAATTTACAATGATAGAAATCAAATTGTAAGAAATGCAAAATGCTATAAAAAATATGGTTTTTTGAAAAATAAGAATTTTGAAAATAGCTGAATGTATGATATTTTGTTTAATTATCAAAAATAAATTTTATATTTATTAATTGCAAATTTTCTTGTTTTAAAGTTATGCTAAAGTTATCATAAAATTTTATAATAAATGTCAAATATAAAATACGAGTGTTACTTATTTACATATATATGTCTACTATTCTAAGTTAAAATTAATATAATAACTTTTATTTTTCAAGAAAGATTATCTATCTATTCAAGCATGGGTGGTGGAATAGAAATTTTAAGTATATTTAAAAGATGCTAATATGAAAAAAAAAAAAACAAGGGATGAAGTTGTTTTAATTTGTAGTTATGTTTAATTGAAAAAATGGACTGATAAATTAATCTTTAACTGGATTTAAATTTTATAACTGAGCTAGGAATGATAGGTTAATCTCTAATCTTATAAATAATTAATAATAATTGTTAATGTATTTCTCTAAAGTGTCAAAATTGTGATTGCAGGAAGTTTAATATTCATAGATCAAATTGTAGAAAAATGTGTGAAACATTAAATTACAATGGTTTAATTAATGATTTTGCAGAATAAAAGGCAGGAAAAGTACATTTTATGATATTGTACGTGACTGTAAATTTTGAGAATTTAAAACAAGACTTTATTTTGTTAACAGCTGATCAGCAGCTCATTATTATTAAGAACATTGGAAAAAATTTTTACTTATAATTCTTATTAGATAGATTTGCACTAATTCTAAATATGCTATAAAATAGGAAGTAAGGTTCTCTATTATTAATTAGATATTTAATATATGGAATTTGAACACAGACTTTCAGGTCTTTCAGCCATCTACTCTATCTCATACAACCAATACAAATGACCACACACGTGAAAAAGATAAATGATCTCCAATATATGTCTTTTGTGCCGAATCAGCACTCATCAGTTGATACAGATTACCATCTCCCACATATATATGTAATCAGCGCTCGATTTATATTAAGATAACACATCTTCACACTTTAATGGACAGACTTCTCAACCCACTCCACCCTACAACTTTTCAGCCATCTATCCCATTGAAAATCTGATGATGGAATGTCCAAATCCTTTGTTAATGCCAATATTATTGTCATGCCCTTGTTGACTTTAAGTCAATGTGACCCTCATTTACAGAAGCTTGTCCATTTAAATGCATAGAAGCGGTGCTGGTTCAGCACAAAATATGGATATTGGAGATCATTTATCTTTTTTCACATGTGTGTGGTCATATGTATTGGTTCTATGAGATAGAATGATAGCTGAAGGAGCTTGAAAGTCTGTGTTCAAATCCCTATATTACATCAGGATTCCAGGTCTATAAAATGTACTTGTATTTAAAACAATTAGATATTTGCAATAATACAGATTTTGCCCTAGACCCTGGAAAGTCTGAGAGCAGTACTACTGGTTATGTATAATGTATATTTAACTTAGATAATGTTTTCTATTATGGTTTTTGTAAATTCTGGTGCTTGGTTTGTTTGTTTTTTCATTACAATTTTCTGTATGTGATGTTAATCAGTGAATTGAATAAGGCAGTAAAATTTAGGATTGCTGAAGAGGGAACTAAATAAATTGAAAAAGAAATGATTGAAAATATAATCAAAATGTTTTTATTATGTTAGTTTGTCTTAAAGTCTTACAAAATAAGTTTATTTAAATATTGTACTTCAATCATTATGGTTTTTAAGATTAAAATCTCCAAATGCTTATATAAATGTTTACTCATTAATTTCAGCTATGGGTCTATGCTAAATGCTTAGACAAAAGCAGTTAAGGCAACTAGGTAGTAGATTACAGCGACAATTAAAAGGTAACATTTGACCATCGTCAATTGTAGTTTGCTCTTGTTTGTCAATCTCATGACATGATTTGTTCATATTTCACTTCTGAAAATTACATCATCAATTTTGATGAGTCTGTTATCTGAATAATATATATTGTTGATGTCATAATTTGTAACAGGTTTGTAATCATTTCACAGACTAATTATATATTTTTAAAAAATTCATTATTTTATCTTTTATTATTTCATAGAAATACAACAGAATTATCTATCTGTTTATAGTTTTTAAGTTTATGAATTACCTTGAACATTCGGTTCCTGGTAAGAATGTCTAAATAAAGAGAAAACCATTTCTGGATTGATCTCTGACTTAAGAAAGTGGGAAAATATAAATAGTAAAGAGAGAAATCTATTTAATTGAAAGGAGTTTTTTTCTTGTGCTTTTATATTGGGGCTTGACATTTTGGGCAACTGATTATACACATAGATGTATAGACATGCATTTAAATGTTATACAGATACATATAAAAAAAATTTCCTTTTCACAAAAATTCATTAATAATTTACTAAAGGAACATCAAAAACTTTCTATCCAGCTCTGATTTCGATTTTCTACCTAAAAAACTAAATGCAGTATTAAAATGGAAGCTCTTTTCCTTAGTAATTATAATTTTATTTTTTGCTGATTATGCAAACATTTTGATATGTCTTTTATCTATTGTTTTGTTTTATTTGCTTGAATAAAGTTGTTTTGAGATATGATATTGGTGAAGAATGGAATACGTAATCAGTGTGAATTGAACAGATAATATTAGGAAATTCTAGACATATCCAAAATAATGGTTTTATAAGGAAAAAATAAGATTCAGTTGGACATACTTTTAGAAGTAGATATTTGAAAAGACAATAATAGTGAAAGCAAAAGTGGAAGATGGAAGCCATTAATTAATATAAATGACATTTGTGAATATGATGAAAAATTTTTCATTTATTTAGGTCAAATGATCAGAAGGTCCATGTTATTTGAATACTAAAATGACAAACTAAGTACAATAATTTCATTCAGATGTCTAAACTTAGTAGGAAACAATTCAAGAAAAAAAAAAGTTTTTTTTTAATTCTACATTTTTAACATTGACTTGCTCTGGTCAAATAAGTATTTAAAGAATAGGTCAAGGGATATTGAAATTTGAAAAAGCTTGCCTGTGATGCTGTATAGATTCTAACTGTTTCTAGGTGTCTAGTGAAGATGAGAAATGTTTATGAATTAATAATATCATGATTTGAAATTTGTTTCATTATGAAATTTTTAAATTAATTTACAATTAGTACAAATTTTGAAATATAGAATATTGTATTTATTCAATGTTCATAAGAAGTTCAGGAACCGGAAGTGCCAGCACCAGAATCGATCCTAGTACCCCACAATCCAGAGTTTGACATTTTAACACTGTGCTAAATCGCACAGAGCAATATTGTTTTTAAGAATTCTGTGAAAATTTAAATAAAATAATATTTGTTATTTATGAATATCTTTAAAAAAATTGACTGTTTTTTTTTTACTTTTTTTTTTTTGCGACATTCTATTTTTTTTATTTGTGCAATATTTTTTAAATTCATAATTGATAATAATAATGTATTCAAACATTTAATATTTCTTTGTGTTTGATTGTAATGCCCTTTACTGAAGTTTACAATTATCACGCACAACAAATCTTTGTAACAGGAAATCTACTTTTAGTTTTATAATAATTTGATTAAATTGATATGAAGAACACATTTTTTTATATATATAAATTTAATAATAATACATTCTGGAATGTTTATGGCGTATTACTATTTTTTTATTTTCGTCTGTATTTTAATTGAAAAGAATGTGTATATTATCAATTTTTTAGTTTCTTGCTTTATTCGCTAGAGGGCAGTAGTAAGTAAGGAAAATAATACCATTCGAAACGTTTGTGTTATAAATTAATCTGTGTGATATTATTAATAATTGAATGTATCTGTAAAGCTTAAATAAAGTTTGAATTTTTTAAAACTCAGTTAACAATATAAGATGATGGAAATAATCCAACATATAAGTATTTTTTATTTTAATTTACTTTAGCCCATTTAAACTTTTCTACAGAGTCTATTTTCTTTAGTACCAATTTTTTATATTTTAAATATGCTTGGAAGTAGGAGCAAAACTTTTTGTTGTAATTGCATTATATATAAAAGTTCTTTTATTATTTTTTTGAGCATGTTGTCTGTGTTGTCACATTACAAGTTGTATTTATGAAAGAAGTGTCATACTTCCGCAAGAGTTGATGTTTGACATTTCTTTACTCTAGGATTTATTTTTAAATTTTGGTACTTTGTTCACTTTAAATGAAAAATGTTAACAGATATTAGTATTCTATATTGTTCTATGTAGTATTTATTATATCTACTTTAGTTGGCACTGTATTGTGCACATAGCAAATAATTTGTGAATAAATTTTTGATCGTGAAAGTGTAAAATATAATTCCAGTCTAATTCAGATGAAAAATATATTCTAACAAGTTGATGTTGAATGGCCTTATGAAAGCTAATCATGAAATTAAATGTATTGGATTCAGTTTTTCTTACTGCATTATAAATAAAGTCATATTTTAGCATAATTAATGGAACTTAAAAATAGGTATTTATTGATTTAATAACTTTATTGCCATTTTTATAATTATTTAATTGGGGTGTTTTTGTTTTGAATATGTATTTTATTTATTTCTACATTATTGTATCAATTTCTTTTATTAACTTTTATTGTTTTACTCACTTTTAGAATCTTTTCATCCTAATGCTCCCTATGCTCTGCTTGAACAGTTAACAGAAGTAATTGTAGCACCCAAACATAGGCAACTAAGTCAAATAGAAATGACACGTGATAGAACACCTTTTATTTCTAACTTTTCAATTACTGAAAACAGTTCCCAACTTCTTCGTCCTAGTGTTATTGCTTATTCTCAGCAATCTTCCTGGGAAAGTCAATTATCTTCTGCAAGCAAGTCTCAAACTGGAATGTCATCTCAGACATCAACACCAGAAACTTCAAGTTCTCAAAGTCTTCAAGCTATCCCCACAAAACCACCAAATTATTCATTCTTTTCATTTATTTTTTGCTTTGTTCGGACAATATTTGGATGGAGTTTGAAAACAAGAAGGGGTAGTCAAGAAATACTAGATTCAGAAATGGTTACAGCCATTTTAAAACATCAAATCTTGCCTGAAAATTTTGATATTATGTTAAGAGTACAAAGTTTTAATTCTATTATAGAAACAGATCTGTTGGAATTTTCAAATGGGGGATTGGATATTAATTCTGGTAGTCGAACTACTATCATTTCTGATACTGTTATTAAAGGAGATTTTAATATGAATTTAAGCAAAGCAGGTGATTCATCAATACCTGGGCTCCATGTGACTTCTCCTGGTGGTACTGAATTTGATATTAATGATTTTGATATTTCTCATCAGCCCACAACAATATATGTTAGAGCTGATACTTTATTTCATAAATTCCGTTGTCGATTATTACCATCTATGTGTTTTCTTGCAACTTTAATTAAAGTTCCATTACCTTTTGAACGGAAAGAAAAAGGTAGCGATGAAGAAAAAAAGGAAGAAACAAGTGATAGCAGTAAAAAGTCTAAAGAAGAAAAGAAAAATGGATCTTGGCATCAAAGATTTGTGAAAGGATTTAAAAAAGATACAGAAAAAATAAAAGAAGTAAAAGAAGAATGTGTCGTGAGAGTGATTGTAATCACTGATCAAATGACAGATAGTGATTGGGCAAAACTGATTCCCAGCAGTAAGCGGAACAAAATTCAACAACAGTTATTACGTGGTCATGCTATGATTCCTGATGTTTTAAGGATGCAAGAAAATTTACCAGTCACATCAAATATTATATTAAAAAAAATTGAAGATATTGGTGGGATGCCCGAGACAATTAGGCTAATCCCTTTACAAATACCCGATGAGGTTAGTAAATTTTAAATTTCTTTTTCTATATATTTAAGTGTACAAAAATAAATTTTTATGTTTTTCATAATAAATTGGTGACTTATAGAAATGTAGGATTATTTACCTTAAGAAAATAATATTTTTTGAGACCAAGTCCTGAAATAATAATGCAGATTTGATTTTTGCTAATAATATGTTATGATTTGTTGATGGCTAAATTTGGATTCAGTGATATTTTCTGAGTATGACAATATTTTATGAGCTATTGTGCCGGTATCACTACTTTTGCATAATATATTTCATATTTTTTAATATTTAAAAGAAAAATAAATGAAAATTATTATTATTATTTTTTTATTGTATAGTCAATTTTTAATCATAGTTTATACTACTTGTTAATCAAAAAGAGCCATTAATGACACAATAAAAACAAGCATGATTATATATGATGAACTTTGAGGAGAGTAACAAATAAAGCATACCAGTAGAAACAATATACTTGTTAGAGGAGATATAAGTTAGAAAGAGATAGCATAAATACTTATTTCATATACATATAAAATAATATTATATCAAAATTAGATAATATTGAATTATAAATGTATTAAATAACCTTCACATCAGCACATATTTTTTTTGAAATTATGTAAAAGACAAATGACTCTTATGTTTTCTGTTTCATAGAAAAACATCTTTAGCAAACTTTCCATACAGTAGTGTCAAAAAAGTAGCAAAATCTCCATACAGCAGTGCCACCCAGTGCAAGTCTTAGTAATCAATAGGTGCAAGAAAGTTTATGCATAAAATCTCCATCTAATGCCTACTCATCCAATATCATGACTAGTTTCTAGCTACATAAATTTATATATAGTGATTATTTATATTTACCATACTGATAAATAATAGGTCATTTGATCAATGGCTTAACAATAGGTTATCTATAATCTTAACTTACAAAAAAAATAGTGGTAATCAATAGCATTTTTTCATATGACAACAAGCACTTTCTTTTTTATTACTTCATTCTTACAGTCATTTTTCAGTAAATTAGACGAGTTGTTTATTATTTCAATTTATTTATAATTTATTGCTTGATTAAGAGACTTTGTACAGATATGTAAAAAAGGGCAATTGAGTTCTCTACTGTTAATACATGAGGCAACAATCAAGATGACATTACTTATCAGACTATGAAATTTAAAAATGATGAGGATTTTTGATTTATTCCTGAGCTAAGAATAATATTACATATCTATTTATTGAATAGTAATTGGAAGGTTGACCAGACTGGCTACCTGATAAAAATCGTAATCTTATTTAGAAATCCTTAGACAACCGAGAAAATGGATTTATTAATAAGATTTTATTTTGTTAAATTTATAGTTCAATTTTTGTTTATTAAAGTATTGTGATTTATTGAAAATTTTGTGTTAATAGTGAATTATGCTTCTGTAACCTTTTTTTAAAATCAAATTGCTTCTTTTTTAAAAAAAAATTAGTATTATTTATAAGCAAAGAGACAATTTGGAAAGGATATATTATTCATTAGCAATGCAAAATGTGTGATGAGTCAATACCATAATAGGGCCGAAATAATAAAAATTGAAATGTGGATTTTAATATAACATAAAATTTTCTCATAAAACTTGAAATAAATGATCAATATTATGATTATGGTAAGGCTTAAAAATGTGCATTAGACATGGAAAAAATTAAGAATAGGCCAGCTTAGATTAAATAATTTTTCATTGAGTTTAAAATCTTAATATCTACAGACAAATATTAATTAATGATTACATTTTTTTACACATAATTGACATGGATGTCTCAAATTATATACATGTATTTTCATTATAATTAATGATTGTGCATAAAAAAGAAATGCCTAAGCTGAGATCAAATTTGTCTACACACACCTCAATGTACTGCTCTCACATGACATGGAGGCCCATATATCATCATGTGGAGAGTAAATATTACACCAAAAATAATATACTTTATGTAATCATTAATGGTTGTGCTATAAAAGTGTATGTCAATCAAATTTTGAAAACATCTTTTTATTTTAAAATCCATTCTATCACAACAATTCAACTGCCAAATCACTCTCTTTCCCTACACGTGTTATATAAACAACCTTCATTTATCAAGCAAGGTGGATTTTCATATTTAGTTACATCCCCTCCACATATAACCTTCAACTATAAGCCAATATAAATTTAACACAGAGTGGGTAGCTTTTCTGTCCTCTTTGGTAGTATCTTGTAGGTTAGTAATTCACACTTAGTGAGGAATATATATATATGTAATAAATAGCAGTTGCAAATAGAATAATATTTAATCAAACAGATTTCAAATTTGTCAGCATGCTCTCTAAATAATATATGATAACTTTAATTCTTTTATGAAGAATTTCCAGTATTAATTATTAATGGAAGAACTTAATTCTGTCAAGTAAGTATTATCAGATGTTCAAAGATGGGCATAAAGTAATCATCTTTATCATTTTCTGTTCCATCTTATTTTGGCTTTTTTAAGCACAATTTTTTATTTATTTATCATTACCAATCATTGCATTGATAATTGATGCGGAAACTATCAGGTAATTATAATTTTTTATTTGTTTTTAAATGTAGGCGTGAAGCTATATATCTAAAATTTTATTATAATTATCCAGGGGCTAAAAAAGTTCTTGTAATCATTATTTTTATTAATTAGGAGATGAAATGAAATATAGATCTTTTTGATAGAAATTAGGCTATTAATTCAAGACTGCATCAATAGATGAGATGTGCTTATTTAGAAAAATAATTTATTTTCTCTTTAAATTGCTTAGTAGTGTTTATCAACATGGATTTTTGTTTTATAACTATTACAAGTTTCAAGTTATTTCAGCTTCCAAGATCTTGATCTGCAATGAATAAAAAAATTGTTCTCAGATGAATCTGTCAATAAAGAACCATTGTATCAAGCAAAAAATGATATTGTTTTATGCATTAAACAATCGTCACAGTAATGAAAGTGAAATATATGTGATATTCTTTTTTAACAATTTATTCCCTTTTTTAACTGCATTTTTTCATTGCAGGTTAGTTTTAGTGATATCTCTATCATTTGTATATTTCTATTATTTTCTTTTTTATAATTGCTATGAAGTTTGAGTAAAAAAAAGCTTTTTCAAAATAGTGTAATGAAGAACTATTACTTTGAAAGGATAATTGAATAACTGCTATTGACAAGTAAAAAGAATCTATTACCAACAGTAATATCGTATAGCTTTCTCATATATTTTAAAGAGTTGTTGGAGGCTTATGAATAAGCATATATGGTATTATTGATAATAATCTTTCCAACTAAAGGTTAGAAGGAGCCTACAGTTATTATAAAACTGAGGCCTCTAAAATGTATAAAAGCTGATCTGTTGATGGATCTATATAGCTATATAAATTAGCTTGATTTCAAAACCTTAGGTTTTTTTTTTTAATTTCAGGATAGTAGTTTGAATAAAAGAATAAAAAGGTGGCTGTTGTTGCATAAATGCATCAAT
This sequence comes from Epiperipatus broadwayi, assembly GCA_028023455.1. NCBI lineage: Eukaryota > Metazoa > Onychophora > Udeonychophora > Euonychophora > Peripatidae > Epiperipatus > Epiperipatus broadwayi. Next base: position 7,783,616 of record JAQFVV010012393.1, on the reverse strand, counting down.
TTGGCTTTGAACCTAGTCTTTACCATTGATGTAGAAATACCATATTTCCTTAAAAATAAGACTGGGTCTTATATTAATTTTTGCTCCAAAAGACACTATAGGACTTATTTTCAGGGGATATCTTATTTTTTCATGTACAAAAAATCTACATTTTTTCAAGTACTTATTCTCTTTATAGAAAGTTGTAAGATTCTTACCCTGGGGTACACCCCCTTCCTCTCATCAATTATTTCTTTCTTGTATTCACTGGTATAGCTCTGTCTTTTTGCTTTCATTTTATTTGGCGATCAGAATATTATTCCATTTAATTTACTATTAAATCGAATATTAATTGAAGACTTGCAAGACAGGGGTGATAACAGAAATTATTACAGTTAAGAATGGTTTGCCCATTCAAAAGCAACAAAAAAAATGCAAGCACAAAAATTCAAAAAAATGATTTTGTATTTCACATGTGCATAACATACAGCTTGTTGAATTACATTTCATATATAACACAACTATATCCATATGTTATTAAGTGTGCACATTGTAAACACTGTTCAAATTATTTGTAAAAGCCGTGCTTGTGTATTTTTTTAATTTTTCATTAGGAGAGACATTGATAATTTAACTTAAGCTAAACTTTGATTATTAAAATCACTTGCATTATTTTTATAAAATCTTTTAGGAGAAGGGGAAAAAATATTTAAGAAATCAAACTAATTTTTTTTTTTTTTTGAATATTTAAAAGCTAACATGATGAAATTCTAAAACTAAATTAAGCATTTTAAATCTAAGTATTAAATATAAATAAAATAAGTATTAAAAAATATATAAATGAAATTATAAATTGTCTGATATATTGACTAGTGGTAGATAAATTGGTTCTCTATACAAGTAGAATTACATTTGTCGAAAATGGTCATCGGGAAAATACAGAAGAACCATATAATTTATATTACCATTTATTTAAAGCTTTAATGTCAACCATATTATTTATTTATACATTCATTACTTTATAATTCAAGACATCCATTGTGTGTTTCAACACAGGCAACACAGGCAAATAAAAGCAGTCTGTCTGGCTAAAAATCTTAACTAGGGTTTATATTTGGAGAAGGGTTTATATTATAAGCATCCTGAAAAATCATGCTAGGGCTTATTTTTTGGTTAGGTCTTATTTTCAGGGAAGCATTATATTACTATGTCATCTGTTGTCCATTGATTATTCAAGCTTAAGATAGATAAATTATAAAGTAGAGTGAAGTGCTCTTATAAAATCATGGCCATCTTAATGATTTCTTGGAAAAGATCTTTTAAATTAATACTATTTAATAGTGTATATTAAGAAATGTCTTCACAAATTCTTAAAAAAAAACATAATCCATTATATGCATATAAATAAATATGTTGGGTTTTTAATTATTATTATATATATTGATTAATAAATGATTGTTAATGAATGCATATGCAGAAAAGATAGATTTTTTAAGTATTAAGCTTTATTACTACCTAACATGCTTTTGACATATCATGTATATCATATTCATAGCTTATAATAATATGACTATAAGCTGTGAAATGATGTAGATGATATATTGAAAATATGCTAGGTAGTAATAAAGCTGAATATTTAAAAACTACCTTTTCTGTGAATGTTTTCATTAACAGTCATTAGATTAGCTCAGAAAAGAAGGAAATAATTTATAGTTGAATTACAAAATATATTTATTAAGAAAATAAACACAAGTTTTTATAAGAAATTGCAGTATTATAAATTAAAGGTCTTTTATTTCTCATTTTTATTGTTTTCATCAATAAACATTTATTTTTTTAAAAATTATGTTTGTGCTTATATTTTCTGTACTTTCAATTTTTCTTTTTTTTTACCATTACCTAAGGCTAGGAGGTTTTTTTTGATGACCTCTATTAAATTGATCATATATGTAGCATTTGTCAGTAGGGCAGTCGGGACCTTCATGGTCATGTCCATGTCTATAGAATGGAAATCTTTATGTGCATTGTATGTGAAAATTATTCAAAGTTTAGTTTATTATTATAGGTATTCATTTAGCTGAGAGTAGAATTGTTGATTTTGATCATTCATATTCCGCATTTCATCATGGAGTAATTTAGTACTAACTTTGCTGGTAATATTTCAAGAGCAGAAGAGAACTTTCATAAGTAAAAACTCATACATGATTGTGGGTTTTTAATCCATTTAGATGTGATAAGATTTAGAATTCTTTGACACAATATTTTTTTTCACTTTTCAGATTTGAATCTTGTTTTACTTGCATGAAATTTCTGGATGGTAATAGGAAAATAAAATTAATATAATCTATATAGTCTTCTCTAATGCATGTAAATACTTTCATAACAACTCTTTTATAGAAGCATTGACTAAATATATTATTGAGATTGATGATTGGGGTGTCCTGGTAAAATTAAATGTGACACCATAATTATTTAATTTTGCAAAGGTGATTGGTATAATTTTTTTATGAGCACTTTATTAATAAAATCGATTTATTAAACATATTGATTAGTTGAAAATTAAATTTATTGTTTATTATTTTTAATTACTTTATTTATTAGTTCAATGTACTTCTTCAATTTGTTAATCAGAATCCATATCATTAGGCCTCCTTTTTCATTTTCTGTTTAGCTAGCTTAGCTGGATTCCAAAAATCTTAATTCATATGTGATAAGTCTGTAATGATTTTATTGTAACAGGTATCATATTATCATTTCCTAGGAGATTTTTGTAAATTTGCCAGTTTTGGTTTTCTCCATATATTAATAAAGTGTTTATGTTTTAAAGCAATCTTGTTTAAGTAACATATTTTTAAAAAGTATTATTAAAGGAATCCATCCTTTTAAAAAGTTTTCATCTCTTGAATAGGATTTCAAAATGAAGGCTTACTTTTTAAGCTTTGTTATTATTTATTTTTACTTTTTGTTCCATGTTTTCAGAAATCAGATTTTCTTGATTTTAATTCCTTCGAATGATGGTGCTTTATGGTCAGACATAATTAAGGATATATTTTTAAAATGCTTGCATTACAAACCCAGTTTATATATTTGTAACCAATGGTGGGGGAAAAAAATCTACAACTGTACTATGGTTATTATTTTAGCATTTGGCTGGGTATTGGCTGTTCATTTATTATATCCTGCTGTCGAGGAATTGAATCATGACTTTGAAAAGTGTATATGAACAGAAAAATTACCTTCTTTTATTTAAAATTAAATTAACTTTTTGATGCCTTTTTTAATCTGTTTTATTAAGAATAAAAGCTATTATTAATATTCAAGATTATGTTATTAGAATACCAGACATTACTCATAGAGAATCAATATTTTATTTTTCTTACATTTAGCAGTATAAAGTTTAAGTAAAATTAATTAATGATGGGCTTATCATCTATAAGAGTATAATAGTTTTTCTACCACTAATGTAGGCTGTGTTATATACAATGTGCCCCAATGAAAAGATGATTAGTTCTCTTTCCAAGTTACCAATAGACCATCTTTGAATCAATGTGTGTATTATATAGTATATAGCTATTATCCACAAAAATTTTAAGATCACAGATGTGAAATGTAACAGTATGTTTTGTATCTTTGTACATCATCTTTAATGTTTTTTTTTTCTGCTGATACAAAATCTCCAAAATCCTTTGAAAATATTCTTGGAGCTCATGGTTTTTCAGCCATAGTGTGAAGAATTTAAAGGTTTCAATAGCAGTTTCTCCAATTTATTATGTTATTTCATAGAGGTACAAAACATATTATCATATTTTATGTTATAACTTGTGATCCAAACATGCTAGAAACTTAAAATTTTTATAGTGGATAGTTAAATTATAATAACACATGTTGATTTAGGGATGGCGCTTCAGTTAGCTTGGATAAAAAATCAGTCACCTTTTCATTCATAGACGCTACCCACTACAGTTATATGTTCATTTTAAAAATTATTTGGATCACTACTCAGGTGATCAACCCAGTTATTTCATTATTTAACCACAAGGATCTATTTTTGATGATAGCTGAAAAAATTGGATCTTTTATCAAGTTTCTAGATACTGACTAAAATACATTTCAATGTGTATAGATATTATTTGATAGATGGAGCACTGTGTGTGTATGGTTTGTTTTTTGCTCATGTTAATTGACTTGAAACAATATTTTTTGATCAAACTATTAGTTTTATTTGAGTTCTTGTGATATACATGAAAAACAAAAATGCTATGATTTAAGTAATGTTTTGTTTTGAAAGTGCATAATGTAAGGAGTTTTGTAAGAGGGTTAATCTATAATAATTACAGTGGTTCATTACTAATGCTTATATTTATTGAAATGAAAATATGCATTTGTTTTTTTTTTTTAATTTATGAAAATTAAAATATCAATTATGCAAATAGTTTTATTATTCAAACAAAATTTTAAAGGTGATCTTTCTTCTTTTACAATAAATAAATTAGTTTGTGCATATATTTACAAACAAATTAAAAAAAAAAACAAGAAAAAAAAAATATAGCAAATGCCTATAAATTAATAAACCTAATTGCAATGATCTGTGGGTTTTTTTTTTGCTATTTTAGCAGAGATTGGATTTACAGTGAAGGGATTACAAAAACATATTTTTGAAAGACAAAAAATTTTACAAATTCGAAATACCCTATGACCAGAGATTTAGAATTAGTAGTCTTATAATGATTATTGTATTAACTTAATGTACTGTAACTTGAAATTTACATCTGAGTTCATTTGGGGAATTGTTTAGGCAATTGAGCAGTTCCCATGCAAGTATGGAATTTTGATTTAGCTGATTCCAACTGGACCTGCAACATTGATTAATAAATGAGTGTAAAGCTAATCTTATTTGGAGAGTAAAGGAAATTGAGAAAAGTTTGTTATTTGTATTAGATGTGCTAGCAGTAATGTGAAAATCAGGATTGAAATACTATATAATCTTTTTTACAGATGAAAGATACTGATTATAATTTTCAGTTTCTGAGAAAGTTCATTCAGCATTAAATGTGTATAAAAACAGAATGGAAATGATTAGACTCCATCTAACTGTGAAATAATTAAGTAAATCCATCACCCTACATCAACAAACTCTGTCTATTCTTATGCTTTTTGATGTAAATAAAACTGAATTAGTTAAACATGTTGTAATTTCAGAAATGTCACTGTCAATTATGAAATTACTAATTAGCCAGGGGGTGAAGATCGTGCCTTATTTTTAACTGTATATTCATAATCCAATCACATAGCATTAAATATATACAAAAATAGAGCAGGAAAGACTAGACTTCCACCACACTATATCAACAAACTAAAGAATAGTTTAGATTCTATCTATGCTCATGATCTTTCAATTCAATTAAGCTATTTTGCTAAACATGTTCAAATTTTAGAATAGAATTAATATTAATACCAGATATATAATAGTATTAATTATGAAATCACATCTAATTAGGCAGAGGATAAAGACTGTGATTTATTTTTAACATCTCTATTAGTAAACTAGAGAACAGAGCAGTCCAGTTCTTTAAATGTGTTAATATTGATTTTTTCCCAAAATTTCAATATATTTAATAAATTTAGTTATTGGGAATAGAAAGGTCCACTATTATTTAATTCACTGGTGTAGTGTGGTGGATTTATTTAATTATTTTATAGCTAGATGAAATTTAGTCATCTCTGCTCTACATTCATATACATTTAAAGCTATGCAAAGTTAATAGTTATTATTATTATATGACTTATATTGATTACCAATATAGGAGTTGTTAAAAATAAGACATAATCTTTATTTTCTGCCTAATTAGAAATGATTTCATAGTTGTTTGTATCAAATTTATATTTGGTGTTAATATGAAGTCCCTCTCTAAAATTTCAATATGTTCAGCAAACTTAGTTTTATTTACATCAAAAAGCATAAGAATAAGTGGATCCACTCTTTTCTGTGGTTTGCTTGCTGATGTAGTATGATGGATAAATTTAATTATTCCACAGACAGATGGAGCTTGATCATCTCTGCTGTATTTTTATAAAAAATCAATTTATGTTTGAATAACAAAATATCAGACTGAGCAAACAATTCCATTCTAGGAATTACATTGAATTTTTTTTCTAAGCTTGGATTTAATTAGATATACTACTTATCCTACTGTTTAGAACAATTGTATGCTTAGTATTTATTGCTTCAACGAAATTATTACATAATTAAATTTTTTTACTTGTTTAATGAAATGGGTATCAGAAATTTTATATGCGTAATACATTATAATATGAAGACAATATTAGGAGTAGAGTTAAGAGCAAATATAAAAATATAGATGCAAAGGTAGGATTTTGCTTTAAAAGTATAACTTACTTTTAGGCTAAGTTTTTGTAATCTATTTTAAGATCTAATGTTTCGTCAACAAGTGTATTTCAATATCTTCAGAAGTAGAAATGGAAGCCTGAAATTTTATTTATTAAATAACTTCCGGAAGAGCATTGATTATGTGCTAGTATTTATAAATAAGTTGAAAGAATGATAAAGGATAAAGCTATTTTAGATTAGTCATTGTTAATTAAATACTTTCCAACAGTTGACGCATCCAGCAGTCCGCTAGTTATATCAATACAGCATAGTTCTGAGTGGGTGTCATCTATCTTGACAATTGGATAGCTGGTTTATGTTGTTTTAGATTTATCATATGATATCAATCTAAAGCTCTTGGAAATATTTCTTTGATTGTGATCAATTTTTAATTAGCTTGATCATTAGTTTTTTTCCCCAGTTTGTTTATAGACATGGTCTGCACTTTGCACTCTATCACTTGTTGAACTACTAAGTAAATTGTTTCAGATGTTTTTTTTTCTTTTTCTGATGATGCTAGTCACAGTTGTCTGTGAAATAATGCTCAGAAAACGTATAATGTGATCTCTAACAATCAGCCTGGAAACTATTTTTATAAGGCTATGAAAGCTTTTTGACTTTTTAAAAAAGACAATGCTATCTTTTTATATATATATTATCAACAATAATTAGTGATTATTCTTAATAATCTAGGTAAAGCATTATACCAAAGAGGACCTTATGCTATGTTTTTGGAAATGGTTACTAGTCTGCAGTAGTATTAACTTTCCTCTTTTGGTTACTAATGAAACATTAATCAGGTTTCCGCTCAGCGAAGGTAAGTAAAAAGCACTTATTTTACCTTTTAAAAATTTAAAAATAGATTCATAAATATTTAATAATAAAGTATTGTATATAATTATTGTAAAATTATTAACATTAATTATTTCAAATTTAGACCTATTTTAATCTGTGGCACAAAGAGTTGTAATCCATTTGTTTAGTCTTGGATAAAGTCTTTTCTCCTTTCAATCCGTATGTCTTCATTTGTGGCAAATTCTCTCTTGATTTATTAAAGTTAATTTTTCACATGAAATAAAAACGTGGAGTTTTTTTTAATACAAATATGTATTTATTGTAACAAAATATTATTCAAAAATATATTGTGTAATTTTATTTATTTATGTCAATTTGTATATCTTTATATTTGTAGACTGTAACATCTTTAATTTTATAAAAATTTATTTTTATAGTTAGTAATTAAGTAAAAGACCATCAGAAGTATTTTAAATATAATACTATTTATGCAGTCATTATTACAGAGTAGAAGAGAAAATAAATTTTTAGATTTTTTTGGATGACCATACAATACACTTTCTTCCATATCCTTATAAGCCTAGCGGTGTTGACAGTAATTGTTGATTTTCATCCTCATATCCATTAGATCACATAATGTACTCTTTATTTTAAATTTATGCTATGATGCAATTAATAAACACAACAAGTAAAAACTGGAATAGCAACTTGAACACATACCATCCAGTAACAGAATGGTTGTGAGCTTAACTATATCATAGCTGAACTCCAGATTAAAATTGCACAGAATTTTTTATTAAATACTTTCAATGTTTACATATATGTATTTCAGTCATATCATTTCACAGTGATATTAAAACTGCATTTCATAATTTCTTAAGCTGTTGATACCTTTGAAAAAGATATATTGATTTCTCACATTGTATATATATATATTTCATGGAAAATCTTCCTACAAAATAGCTGAACTTTTATTATAAATAATATAAATGCATACCATTTTAGTTTCAAAGTCTGAATATATTTTCAATTATATATTGTAACGGGCACATACGCCGTTACATTATTTTTTTTATTAAACACGAAAAAAGAAAAGTTCGCAAATAAAAACTTCTTTTTTTTAAGAATTAAAAATTGAAATTAAATATCATCTAAACTTAAATATATATATATATATAAAATCGCACAGATGAAAAAAATTATTAAAATAAAACTTTATTAAAAATAGAAAAAGTATTTTAAAAGCAAAAACTTAAAAAGATTTAGAGATAAAAATATATCTTTAAGTTTGGAAAACAAAGTAATTAATGTTATTGAAAAATGGAAATGATTATTTTAATTAGTCCAAGTGAACTAGCCCTTCGGCATTTAAATGTATAAGCAAAGGTCAGATAGGAGAGAAAAACAATGGGAATAGAATGGCTAATGAAAGAAATCACTCATGAAATCGACCTCAGCAAAAAGACCATCACCATCGTCGTGACATAATGTCCACTGGATCTGAAAGTCTACTATAAAAAGTGAGTAAAGAAAGAGCAGACAGAAAGGTATGATAGCGGTGGTGATATGTGTTAGTGCGGAGTTGAAGGAGAAGGGATTGAAAAGATGCACTCTTCAATCCCTTCAGTTCTGCTAAAAAAAAAAGAAAGAGAAATGACATCGTTTTCTACATTGAGGACCAGCTAAAGTAAGACCTCCGGATGAATAAATAAAATGGCTAACTGGATAGAAATCTCTTCAGGATGGTGTGGGAATTCGCATCCAAAATTGCAAGCAACGGATAAAGATGAACGTTTTAAAAATCGTAAGAACTTTATGAATATTTTCAAAACAAACTCTAAATTCTAAACCTTTCAGAAATTATCGCAATATTATTTCCTATCTGACCAAACTAAATTATTTAGTAATTCTTTTTATTTGATGTATTTCTTTTTTAAAATCATTTCCATTTATTTATTTATTTTTTGTTCTTTTAAGTTTTATTTATGATTTTTGTTTTTCGTTAAACTAAATTATATAAATGTTAAACTTAAGTCGGGCATGAAGGGCTATATAGATTTGTAAAGTTATATTATTTTTATTAGGGGAGGGTAATCTTGGGTTATTTGTTTCATAGTTGAATTGGGTCAATGGATTGGATATATTGATGCAATTAGTAGATGTAATACGAGATTTGCTACGTGCAGAATCCGCACTCACCCGTTTTGCCTATGGAAGGGATAATAAGACTGTGAAAGCTGTCCCTTCCTATGGAGTTTTTTTTTTATTGCTCTTCTCGTCAGATAGATGTAGTATTCCTATCTGGATGAGAGTCAATTTCTTTTCTTAACCTATATTTCTGCTGTCGTATTCATATTACATTCAACACAACTATATATCAGATGGATTGACGTTGGTTTAACTGCAAGCTTTTGGCTTAAGGTTAAGTAAGGGATAGAATATTTTCTTTTCAAATGCAATCTATGTAGTCTATTCATACTCGACACTCTAAATGCATTAAATTTAAGTTGGATATAGACACTTGCATAGATTCGTTATCGGTTAATTATATTTTTGGTTTTCATATTTGATCAAAATATATAGACATTTGGTAAATAATGATACCTTACGGTGAGTATCTAAAATGTATTTATTCGGATGTCTTTTAACTTATTGGTGTCAATGCGGCATCTTACGATGAATGTCATTGGGTTTCTTATAAATTTCCCTCTGCAATTTTTTATATTTTGTTCATTTATATTTATTTTGAAATGTTTTTAACCGTGTAATCCTTGTAACCGATCTATACTCAACAATATAAAACAAACTTTTATAAATCTCTCTGTGCGAACTTATAAAAAATTAAAATGTAGATTAAAATCTAAAATCAAAGTTAAAAATGTAAGTTAAATTTTAAAATGTAAAACTGATACTAAAATAATTTTAAATCTTATATATATTTAAATAAATGATTGTGTATTATTTCTGGCAGTGGTTTCCTTTATTTTGAAGATGTTTTTGGATGGGAATTATTTTATTATCTCTGTTGTTCCACTGAGCTAGTGACAATGGGCTAATGATCGGAATCAAAATTATATTATAAAAAAAAAAATTTTTTTAAACTTACGTATCTGCCTACTTTATAAATTTTCTAGGTTCTAAGTAGCCTAGTGGCGCCCTCGTAGTGTAGATACATTAAGACTCCCCTTCTGCCGATCGTTATAATATATATGTGTAATTATGATTATATTGAAATTCAGAAAATAATTGATATGAAATCACAATATTCAAAAGGAAAGTTGGTCTACTTTTTCTGATGGAAGGATTCAGATACTAGTTCACATAATAAATAGAGATTTTCTATGAATATATGTGTGTGATGAGAGGAGTCAATCTAATATTTTTTCCATTAGTTCAGTAGTTTACAAGAGAACAGAGTGCAGATGTAAGAGCATTGTGAAATGATTTTGATTGCTTTTATGTATGTCTGTGTCCATGTGTGATCACTGGAATGATAAATTGTCTGAATACTGATTAAATCATGCACTGCCTTCTATTATCAAACCTGTTATGGAAACAAAAAATAATTATTTTCATTTGCTTGTCCCAATGTGTATGTTTATATATTAAAATAGACATTGGGAAATAACAAGTAGAAATTTTCTATGGTAAAATGTTTTCATACCCCCTCCCCCTGATAAGATTGTTTTGTAAATTATGGTCCATTTTTCTCAGAAATTGCCAACTGAGATTTTGATGAGGTCTTAATCACTTCGTCAGGTCTGTTGTCTCCTTGAGAGTAATTGGGATGATTTTTAATTAAATAATCATGAAAATTGTAACAGCCCTCCAGAACTATGCATGATTGCTGCCCATTTCCATGGATTTTTTTTATGTTTATGAATCAGAGTCTTTTTATAAAGATTTGCTACATTCCGATCCATTTTGTTTTGGTCATAAGAAATTTGCCCCAACAAGGACAAAAGGAATACAAAATACTTTTATTGAGGGACACAATGGAAATATTCTCCAGAAAAGTATTTTGACACATTATTTATATTATAATTTTTCACAATAACAGATTTGATCTTTCAATGAAATGGCATTTTTGTTTTTTATTAAAATATATATTTTTAACAAAATTAGACTGTGAATAAAATCTATAAAAGTTTTGTTGAGATTTAAAAAAATATTAAAAAGTTTTTTAAAATTATTTTTGAATATATATATTTTTGCTCTAATGTTATATCAAGTTGTATGCTTTTATTTTTGAAAAAAGAACACGATTTAATTAGTCAACTAAATTTTTTAAAAATAGAATTCATATTTATTAAAAGTTTAGCTTTTTTTTTTAAAAAAAAAAAAAAAAACTACTTCCATTGTAAACTGCAAAAGTTCGGTCCAATTTGCTCAAATGGAAAATTCGCCCTGGTAGAATATGCAGGATTATATAAATTATTGCATGACAATTCTAAGATTTCCCCTGATAATGCATATGGATATATATATATACGAATGTGTGCTTGTGCATCTGAAGTGTTTGTAAATATTTTTTTTATTGTTTTCATTTTTATATTCCAATTTTCTTTTTTCTTCAAATGTCATATGAAGTACCTGAATCTATTGTTTTGAAGCAATATATTGTTTTAGTCTTGATTAGATAATTATTCAGTTTACCCCTCCCGGATTGTTTGAGCTGTATTCTAGTAAAAACTGGATAGATAATGCTTCAGCTGCACTTTATTTGTTTGTTTCTCCACTTTGTTTTCCTAATGCATTTTTGCTCATTTTCAATGTGTTCCCGAAGATGAAAAGTAATATTGATTAATCTAATGACTGTTGAACAAAGTTATATATATATATTAGCTTCTAAAGATTCTGAATTGTAAGAAGAAGAATAAAGCAGTCTTAGTAAAACAATAAGTTTTAGTACTGAGCTAATAATCAGAACAAACAAACAAAAATAATGTGAATGAGAAGAGAGAAAAGTATTTGTTAGCAATTCAATCTTTCAAATGTATTTTAAAAGGTTTAAACTTCCATATAGTCAGTATTTTCCCAAGCCTGAGTACATTAACTAACCATTGTTTCAGATATGTTTTCAAGATGTTAATTAAGCATTGTGTAATAAAACAAAAGAAGGTAAACTAGCGCATGTTTTTGAATGCAACAAATTTACCTGTTCCGCGGGGGTGAAGTGGGGTGGGGGTGGGATCAATTTAATAAATTGTATTTTTTTTGTTTAAAAAAAAGTTATCAAGCAGTCATATTTTTTACTGTGTATGAAAGTTTTGATAGTCTATTCTGCACATACATACTGCATAATGCACGCACACACAAAGTGATTCTGAAACCAAAAGATTAATGAAGATGATATGCAAATAAAAAAAGTGCATCTGTTGATATTCTATATAAAAGGTTATTTTTCTTTTGTAAATAATATGTCCATAAATATGTTTTTTTGTTTGCATTAATACTTTTAAACATTCTTGGTCATTCCTGCATTCTTATTCAGAGATAGAATGAAGAAAGTGTCATCACTTTAGACTAATATAATGTAGGGTAATGAAGTTTATAATATTATTTCAATGTTTAGCTTCTAGCTAAGAATATTTGCTAATTTACAGATAATAATTAGATAGTTGGCTAGTTAGCTGAAAGATGAATCATAATATGTATGTCCAAAAATAGATCTCATAAGCACTTTATTATATAATTAAAATGAAATGTTTATGGATGAAACGGCATTTGCTAAAACATTTATTTTTTTGTGAGAAGTTTCTTAATGATATACATGTACAAACTCATGTAAATTTTAATTTTGATGCAGTTTATTTTTTGTGTATATATCCAGAATTTGTACTATTATAAAGTATCATTCCACTTAAAGTATATATTTATTTCAATTTTGTCTTATTAATATATATATTGTTAGGAAAACAAAGCATTGCTATCACATCAAATTACATTCAATTTTTATATGAAATATTTTGAAAATAAAGCAATTGACGCAGTATCAAAACATTCCATTATTTTATTATATTGTTAACATATTTATAATCTATCGTCATTGGCTTAGCAAACTAAAGGATTTACTCCACAATATAATTGGTTGATTTAATAATAATTCCTATTTATTCAGCATATTATTATAATACATGTATTTCCTGTTTGAAAAGTGTATGGGTTTCATCTTTCACAGTTTCAAATAAATCAAATAAAATCTGCTTAGTATTTAAGTAAGGTTTATGTTTGCTGTGATTTATAGTTAATAAGATTTGAAGGTTTGGTGCATCTGACAAAGAAAGTTTTCTTGAAACAGATCATGAAATCCTTGTATTATTTTAGTTTACAATTGAAAATTTGGCTATTATATGTACTTTTTAATATCTAATGTTCAAATGTATGGAATAAGTTTAAAGGCTGTAATTTGTATCATTGTATTTAGATAATTAATACGATGGCTAAAAACTATTTCTGGATTATTTCAAAATGCATTGATAGAAAAAAAAAAAAAAATTGATTATCAACACCATAATTTGTGGTTCAGTAATTAAATTAAGATTAATGTTATTTGTTTTAATGGGCTATGTGACATTATCATCTCTTTTCAAATATAAGTTTGAATTTAGATCTAATTTTTAAACTTCTACATGATTTGTGGATCATAAAGCTGTATTAGCATTTAATATTGTATTAGTTACACAATTAATAAAATTGGAAAAAAAAATTAGATATAAATTTTTAAACCTATTTTTAATATTTATAAAATGTTTAATAACCATGTCTTTTTTTAAATAATGCCTATCATTTATAAAGTACTAATAAATCATCATCATCAACCATTATCAATCCACTGCAGAATGAAGGTCTCTCCAAGTTCAATCCATCTTCTCTGATATTTAGCTTCTTTTTTCCACATCACCCCTGCACACTTTCTTATTTCATCCATCCATCTCACTTGTGGTCTTTTTCTAGGTTTTTAAGATTTCAATTAATAAATATGATATGGAATAGAGATTAAATTAGGCATCTATTAAAATAAATTGATAAAACTGTCATCAAGTACATTGTTTTACTTTATAAACACAACATATTTTATGATAACATTTATTTATTGTAAGTATTTATTAAAAGAAATCTCAGTTATTTTAACAGAAGTGATTCCTAAACACCTGTCAATTTAATGTTCCTTTTTAAAAATATTCACAACAAATAAAAATTGTAGCAAATGGTAATTAACATCTGGGAATAAGAATTATTTACTATTGATTAAACTACAATACTGATTTAGCTGAATCACCTTTTAGTTTCAACATTGATACCACTTTTGTTTTATCTATTACATCTTTCTAATAATATTATGAATTAAAGCATTTTTACCCTCTTTATTAACATTTTTTATTTAACTAAAATATAAGATGTTATGTAATAGCCAAAATTCCGAATTGTGAATTGATATCTTATATCTTAGATAAATAATGAACGAATATAAGGTGCTTAAAAAAACTCTTGTATTCATTATGTAATTGGTTATCTTTTGGTAATATTCTATAAAGTAAACACAAGACAGACTAGTTTTAAAATTGACTAATAACGGAGTGAAAAAACCTTTCAAACATTATTTTTAATTCTCTTATACTAATACATGTTAGAAAGATTTATATAAAATTATCGTGAGAAGTTTTATTTTTTTGCAAAGAGTTTGAAGAAATAATTCACAATAAATATCTGCATGTAAGATGAAAGTATTTCTGGATTTAACTATTAAATAAAATAAGCCCTTGCTTATTGCTTAATAATTACTTAGGATATCAAATGGGAAAGAAGACATCATTAGTTTTTCCTCCTAATTCTCATATTTTAAACTTTTTCAATAGTACATTCTATTTTAATTATGATTTGGTAAGTTAATCTATTTCTGTTATGTCTTACTTTAGTCTGCATTTTTTTTTTTTTAAAACAAAAACATTTATTTTAGTTGTAAGTAAATAGTTGTGAGAATTTGAAATTGTAATCAGATATCATGTTAAGTTCTGCAAAATTATTGGCATGAGAGTTTCATTTCTCTTGATTGTAACCATAGCTGATTCTATCCAGTTATCCTTTAACTCTTGAATTGTTTCACTTATATTTATATTAAAAAATTCAGTAAAATTCAGATTCTTTATACAGAACAGTAGAAAATAATGGGGGGAAAAAATAGTGTGCATTTTTAGTAGTAGTTATTATCTTGTGCATATTTTTTAACATTAATAGTCACAAAGAAGACATCAAACCATTCAGTAATCAGATTAAAATATTAAAGATAAAACCAGCAAACATCACATGATCTTAATGTAGACAGGGTTTTTATATAGCAAATCTATATCTTTCATTTTTACCATCTAATGTAAGTTTGAGTAGATGGTAGTGCTTAATAAATGCTTATCTACTCCTATCCTATTTTATATCCCTAGACTAGTTTCTAGCTTATGGATTTAGTTAGTTTATTACATCCAGATCCCCAGCTCCCATCAATGAAAGCCATAAGCAAGGAACTAATTTGGAATATTGATAGCACAACACTGAATAGAGATTTATTAAGGCAGATTATGCAAGCATATGGAATTCTTTTGCATTTGTATGTGCGTATGTTTTACAAAGTGGTTTTTATTTCTTTTTTCTTAATTTAGCCGAGTGTATTATAGTGTTGCTGCTTTATTTATAATCCCTTGGACAGAATTGAAATAGAAGAAATCTGTTATTTAAAAATATTAAAAATACCAATGGAACAACAATGTAACAAGACAAATTGATGCTTTGTCATTAGAATTATAGAAATACTTACATACATCAAATTAAAGTTTAAAGACTTAATGAAAGATGTTATAAATGTAGAAGTAATATATATATATATATTAATGCAATAATTATTTGTAAAATTATAAGAAAATTATTTAACATATACATTTTTTTTTTTGCTAAGATACACTTATTGAAAATGATATATAAAATGATTTGAAGATGGATTCAGATAAGACTTTCAACTTGTTATTGTATGCTTACATTGAGCAATTACTAAATACAACTGCAAAAGAAACACTTTTCCATTTCTGAATCAGAATAACATAAGCATTCATAGTAATCCTTAACCTAGTGATGAAGCTTCAATTATGTCTTGAATGGTCAAATTCACTCAGCTTTGTTGTTGAATATATATAAAAAAAATTGATGTTTTGCATAAGATCCATTTTTGTGCTATACTTATTTTTGGTTGAAGGCTTTCCTAGTTGAATATCCAAAACAAAAATATCTTCTAATTCAAGATTTATGATAGATGATGTAACTATATTAAATATAAATATAATAGTTTTTCTTTATATTTCTCTGAAAATATTTTTTTTCTAATATCTACTGAAAGAATAGGTGACTTGATGGGTAGCCATTTCAGGGATTTAAATAGACAGTTTTACCAAGAAAATTTTTCCAGCAAATTCCCAAAGGAAATTGTTCTTAATAGCATGGTATAGGTACATAAATTAGATTTATTTTAGAAAATAATTACTTATTATTTAGCAGGAAAGTTGAAAAATATTTTTTTTGTGAGATCAGAAGTAAAACTAGTCTGTAAAAGATTTCCAAAGTTTTTATATTCGTGTGTAGACTTGCCTCTTTCTTGGAAGGATTATTTTTGAATAACCAAGGTTGTATCATTAGTGCAAGTGCATTTTCTGTTTTCAAAAGATCACTGATGAATATATTAAATAAAAATAAGTGAGAGAAATGAACTGTATAATGTAAAAATGTATCTTTACTACATTTATTCCATAAAATCATTTAATGTTTTATTGAAGAATCTTTATCAGGCAAATTAATTGAAAATAATTTGATCACTAAAATATTATATGATCATTATTTCTTATGTTTAGACATTCTATTAAAATAATATCAACTTTTTCTATACAATAATTTTATTTAATGCAAGCCATAGTAATCAATGGATGCTGGAAGGTTTGTGCATCAAAATCCTTATCCAATATTCCCAGACTAGGGTCTAGTTTATGGCTTTCATTAGTGAGGAACTTTGGATATTGTATCTGAATCTGTTGATCTAATGCGCTCTTCTAACAGCCACCTTTTACTTTTTTAGTTAATTATAAAACTATGAACCTAAACTGAAAATACTAAAGTTTTCAATCCAAGTTAATTCCCTGGTATATTCATACAGATTTGAATCCAGTTTTGTGTATATATATTTTAGTGCCTTTGATTTTTTAACAACCATAGTCACCAATATCCTTGGGCCAGGATTGATACTAAACTACTTAGGTATCACATGATCACTATTTCCTATGCTTACACAATCTGTTAAAACTAGTAACTTCCTCCTTACAATAATAATCAATGATGCTAGAAGATTTAGGGATATTGGATGAGCAGACACTAGATAGGGATTTTGATGCACAAACCTTCTAGAAACCATTGATTACTATGGCTTGCACTAGATGACACTATTGTATGGAGAAACTTGCTATTGTTATAACAGATTGTGCAAGCATAAGAAATGGTGATCTTGTGATGTTTTAATGGTTTAATACTAATCCTAGCTAAAGAATGCTGGTGACTATACTTATTAAAAAATCAAATACACCAACATATATAGATATTGAACTGGGTTCAGATCTGTATGACTATACAAGTATATTAACTTGGATTGAAAACATTATTGTGCTTTCAGTTTGGGCTAATAGTTAATTAAAAAGTAAAAGGTAATTGCTGGAGGAGTGCATTAGATTCAAAGATCTAGCTATATTGCTCTCACTGATAAAAGCCATAAACTAAAAACTAGTCTGTGAATATTGGATGAGTAGGCAATAGTTAGGGATTTTGATGCACAATTCTTTTAGCGTCCAGTGAGTACTAGGGCTTGTAATAGGTGGCACTACTGTATGGAAAAAAACTGGTGTTGTGAAAATAATGTGCTTATATTGCTTTTTGCTTTTTTAGTGTGTAATAAAATAACACTAATGAAATGCAGCTTTCATTTATTATTGTTTTGAAGGGATGATCTAGAAGAAAATTAAAATAAATATTGTAGGTTATTTAAATTTTTAGGTTATTGTTTTTCTTCAGCATGTATTGAATTTTTAATATCTTGTAATAAAAAATGAAAGGGCCAATGAGAATCATATGTTAACCATGATTTAGTCCTGAATCAAAAGGTGTTTATTTATATTTAACAAGAAAGAGGATACATTGATAGATATTTAAAAGTTAAATTATTAAATATTACATAATGCTGACAACATAATATTTGTTCTTGTGCCTTACCCCTCACTGATTCAATGTAAGAGGCTTTTAAGGAGGCCATAAATAAAAGCAGTTTTACTTCCTTTTTTTTGTACATAGAAATATTAACAGATTGAAAGATGTTAATGTGGAACAGTTATCAGTAATGTGGTTTGATGAACTTTTACTTATTTGTTATTTAAAAAATGCATACAAATATTTCTGTTATAATAACATTGTTCATTTTGTTTAGAATTTTTCATCTGGGAAACTCAGATATCTAAAAAATAAAAAATATATTTACCACTATTCTTGGGAAAAACAAAAACTTGAGCCATCTGCAATGTAAAAATATAAATATTTTTTAAAGTAAAAAAACATCATGTGACCCTAGCTTAGACAATGCTTTTCAGCACTTGATTGATGATAATTTTCTATTGCTTGAGATCCTCTTACACTAGTTTTTTTTAGCTTCTCAATATTCAGAGCTACATTGTAATTTATAAGATGCATTATATGGAAACTTTTTTTGTTTTCATGCACCCTTCTATCAGAACAGCTAATCTGTAAAAGTATTCTATACCAAAGTCAAACCATTGCTCATTGGTTTAATTATATTAGGAAGGTAAATAAACTCAATCTCTTTTGGCATGATCATATTTTCTCTATTTCTAAAATGACTTCTCAATATATATATATAATTTAGGGCCAAAAATTATTTCTGCCTTCTCTCTTTATACCTTTTATTATATATAAAAATTTATTTCAACATCTATTAAGTCTATTATTATTTGTTTAGGATCCCCATGTCCAATCCGTGGTATAGTCAATGTCTTTGTGTGGTTCTAAACCAAATTATCTTGTATACATTTTTATTATAGTGAAATATCACATGCATAGTTAAATACATTAATATGATGTTAAACACATTATCACCTACACTCAGAAATTAAAACAGTTATTTAATATGTTTTAACACAGTTTCAAATGTATTACACATACTATGTTATATAATGAGCATACCAATAGCTCTTAACAAGCTTTTCCAAATATCTCTATCTTCATTTGTAGTACAAGCTTATTAAATTAATCCACATGATGTATGACTTGATTTCCTTGCAAGTATATATACTACATATTTATAATCAAAATCATACCAAATTCACAACTCATACAGATTAGCCAAGAAAATAAACTCTAAAATACTACCAATGGTTTCATTGCTTTCTTTCTCTTTTTCCTTTTTGGGTACTGACTATTCTTGAATAATAAGTATCTCATTATGTGAGTTGCTTTAAATAAAAATAAGATTCAGACTTCATTACTTAGGAAAATAATTATTTAATAAGAAAAAGAAAATCAGTAAACATCACATGATCACCATCTCTATACTAGCACATAATGTATGGAGAGTTTTGTCTTTGTTTAAAATTAAAGAAACTTAAATAGTATGATAACTATATAAGTATCTTACTGATTTTAAAATATTAGATATGCAGATATGTGAAATATGGAAGTCAGAATTAATTTTACATTTATCAAATAAAATAAATAATTATATGGTCAGCTATTTGGTAGGTTAAAGGACATTTTGGTGCCAGGGAGGTGAAGTGACATTGAGCACTAAAGTGAAAATGTATATTATTCAGTCATTTGATCAAATTGAGTTTTTAAAATAAAAATGTCATAAAAATTGATGGCATCATAAATAAATAAATAATGGGATTATTGTGTTTGAACATCACTTGTCATCTTGAGTAATTGATCGATGTTATTCAAATATACTTCAGACAGTAATCATAATTTGATATTAATATTGTTTTTATGTTGATTTTAAAGTAAAAAGGTCGTAATAGTATTAATTCGAACTTCCAAGCAATTAACCATTTGATTATTTTTATTATTACTATTGTTGAGGAAATTTTACTAATTATAAAATACATGTATATACATTTTTATATTAGAACATTTTGGACAGTTTATGTTGAAGATAATACCATCTAATGGGAAAGCTAGTAAATATTATTACTTGCATCCTGAAATGAGAGATTCTATTATTATTGATAATGGGCCAATTACTACCATAAAGAACAAACTTCATCCTATTGTAGATCTTGATCCAGCATTTGAGGGAGTAAGGTGTGACAATTTAGGGTAAGTTATTATAAATTGACTTATATTAAAAAAATATATATTTTTTGTATTTAACTTTGAATAAATTGCTTTATATGTTAGATTTTAATCTTATTTGTCCGCATGTATTTCAAATTTCTATTATCAAATCCAACAATTCATTAAAATTTAAAATATTGATTTAAAAAGGTGTCAGAATAAGTAATGTTAAAAAATTTTGAAAGCAATAGCTAACTATTACCAACTTTAAATATTACTTAGTAAGCAATGTGAATTGGTCTGGAGCCAGAAATATATGTACGTACATGTTATGTTTATGTGTAGATATATAAGCCCAATATATATATATATATGTGTGTGTAATTATATTGATTATATCTATAACTAATCAAATCTTCCAAATTTGCAATACACTTTTCTAAACCTTGTTAGAAATCCTGAGCAGTTATATTGTGATAAATATCCCTGACTAATGTTTCTCTCTATACATATATTTCATACGATGAACTAATGCTTATCAAATGAATCAAAGATTTGAAATTCTAAATCTTCCTACAGAAACAACAGCCAGAATTTTTTTCATTTATTTGTAAGTCTTTATTATGATAAGTTTGAATTTTATGCTTAAATGTTTCTGGCTTTGGTCATATATTCATGCTTTAAAATTAAACCTCATAATTAGAAATATATAAATAGAAAATTTTGACTGTTGTAAATCTCCAGAATCACCTGACAAGCAAAAGCTTGTTATGGGAGGTATGCATATAGTGAAAGAGATTGGTCTAGTATGTTTTTACAAGACAATTGCTCAGAATTTGTAGCAAATTTTACAGTATTATGTAGAAAATCAGGAAGATTTAATGTATACATATAAAATATTCTTTATAATATATATATATATATATATATATATATGTTATATATATATATATATATATATATATATATATATATAAAGAACATATATTAACAACAAATAATTTTTATGATGTAGTAGTTGAAGCATTAACTCTGGATATGTATCTATTTTTTGACAGAAAGTAAGAGTCTCAAGATGAATTCACTGATCAAATGACTGTTCATGCATCTTCATCTAGTGTGAGGGACTATAATATATTTGATTACATGTTATATTTAGTAACATAATCTATAAGCAAAAAAGTAAGCAAAGGTTAGTACCAAAACAACTAAAATAATGTTCAATGATTTTTTACAGAAGAAGAAAATATTGATAATCACGAAGCAGTGAAATTACTTGGATGGAGTACTTTTGATAAACAATAATGTAATTTTAAAAGAAGATGAAAAGAAAATTTTTAATATGTTTTACCATATATGAATCTAGAACTTGGATACTTAACTGAAGAGCAATATAGAAATTTCAGATTAAACAATAACATGGAGAATTGGAAATAACAAGGACAACAAACTGGTATCATTGTCATCATTGAAAGAAGTAAGCAATTGAAATAGAGTTATATTGAACTTGTTGCTAAAAGATTTAAAAATAGATGGTCACTTGAAGTCTTATCCAAGCAATTGTAAAGAATATAGAAGGGAACCAACTGTGAATTAGATGAATGAAATAAGAAAATTTGCTGGAGTGCTATAGGTTAGAGAAACTGGATTAAGCATAAGGAGATCCTCATTCTGTAATTAATCAATCATGATTAAAAATAATGCTAATGAATGTATTAAAAAATATGATGTATTCCAATGGCAGCCAAAACAAGCAAATCCAATGATATATAAACATAAGAGTATTTTGAACAGTAATTATTTTTAAATTGTTTTTTGATGAATACAAAGAATTGAATCCATTTCTCTCAAAAATTATACTGTAGATATAAAATCTTGTAGGAAAATTATCATGATTTATATATATAAAGGACCTTTTACTCCAACAAAAGATCCATTATAGGTTAATGAGAAAGTGTGTTTAGCCTCAGGGATTATCAATTAGTAGTAATTGATAGTTTCTTGGCAACATCAAAAGCTAAAGTTATCTCTGTTTATATGGATATAATCTCATTTCTATTCTTTTTTAATTTTCCATACGTCATAGCATCGGCCGGGAGGCGAACCTGCAACAACTGTCTGCAACCAACTGCGTGCTTGCAAGGCAGCTGCGCTGACCCCTTGGCTAACAATGCTTGACTTCTTTTTTATATAATAACAATCTATGGAAATATTTAATACAATATATATTTTAATGGCTTTTTTACATATTTGATGTGGCCAAGCACAATATATAATCAGTTCACAAAAAGGAAGAATCCTAAAATAGATTTGTATAGAAGTTTTGCATTTTGAGACATACAAGGATTGGTCAAAATAATGGAAATACTTATAATTATTATTTTCATCCTATGTAGGATTACCATTTGGACTCTTATCTATAGAATTATTAAGCCATTTTTAATGGAAAAAGCCCAGTTCTTAAAGAAATGTATTTGGAAAATTTTGATATATCTTTATTCAAGAATGTCTGACAGAAATTAAATAATATTTAAATCATGGATTTGAAGAAGTAATGGGAGATGTGTATTATTATGTTAAGATTTTTTAAAGCAATATTTGATTGCATATGTTATCTGAAATTCTGAGTATTATCATTGTGGAAAATGACATTCTTGCCTGAAAATTATGTGTGCATTATGGGATCAAGCCATTGTCAAAAATTTTCTAATAGATTACTGTTGGGATGTGAAATGTTAAAACAAGAGAATATCATGATATGACCACATAAGTTGAAATTGGGGGAAAAGATAGTTTAGTTGAAAGACTATTTTTTGTGGTTGTCAGACAAATTTTTATCACTTGGAAAAAATGTAAATAATGATTCATCAAATCCTTTGATATTATTCCAGTTATTCATGTTTATATTACTATTATTTTCACATTGTATATTCATTTCAGAAAGTAGTGGCATAACAGCTTTTCAATAATTATTAAATGTGAAATTTTTGACATTGTTTTGATGGGCAATGGAACATTAATTCGTGAAGGATTTATTCCTCTAAAGATTTTGTATTTTTTGGCAATTTCTCCCAGTAAATAATTATTTTTAATTATATTTGGCTCGAGCATGTTTTTTTAGTTACCTTTAGTAAATGCAGTTGTGATTACTAAAATAGTTTTTTTTTTGAAAAAGGTAAATAGTTTATCAATTTTGGACGCCAATGCTATAGTTAACTGAGTATTAAGAATTTGATTCCTTTTAAATTCAAATAGTCATATGAAACTGATATCATATCACATTCTCAGGGTCTATTCATAAAAGGAAAAGAAATATGTGCATTACTATGTCATTTTAACCAAATTCCGTTATTTTAAAAGTATTAGCTTATGAAAGAAACATATCTAATATTTGGTTTGAAGTACTTTTTTTTTCATGAAATCATATATAGCACAGACTACAATAATCACTTTCTGTTTAAGACCATCTATCATCTTTTTTCCCTACTTTTCTTGGGGGGAGAGGGTCAACTCTATACTTACTTAATAAAAATACTATTTTGATCTGTATCAAATATGATTATGATGATTCTTTCACTATATCCTTATCTCTAACATTATTGTTTTGCTATTATGAAATATATAAACATCATGCTAATTTTTATCTTAATTTCTCACTGCCATATGGTTCTGATAATTTATACATTCATTATTAATCAAAGCCTCATTAAATTTTTTTTGATTGGCTATATGGGTGATTTTTCATCAGTTTGTTGTGCATTGAATTAAAATAAATTTTAGTATGCTACAAAATATATATTAAAATATAAGAAATGTCTGCTGATAATAATGTGAACAAACTATTTCTAGTATACAAAAAAAAATGTATTTATATATGTTTTAAAGTACTATAATATAAAGGCAAGATAATTTCTAGTCTATTACAAGAATATATACAATATTTTTAATAAATGTTTAGATGGAAATCTTGAAGGTGTAGAGTTATCCATTTAAATCATCTTAATTAGAAAGCACTTAACCTAGAACAACTGCCCAGGCCAAGAGTCAAAGTAAACTGACAGAGTGATGCATCCAAAAGAAGGATCCAGGATCCTCTTTTAAATGCCACTCTAGATCTAATATGGAGATCAAAGTACTGTAGTTTACATTTAAATCTATAAAAAACAAAGTATAACAAACTTTTCAATTTTCTTACTATATAATAAACCGCTCCACTGGTACTTTGATCTCCATATTAGAACTAGAGTGGGATTTAAAAGAGGATTTTCCTTTTGGATGCATCAGTTTGTCAGTCTATTTTGATTCTTGGCCTGGGATAGTTATTCTAGATTAAGTCCTTTCTAATTAAGTTGATTTAAATGGATAACTCCACACATTCAAGATTTTTATCTAAACATTCACTAAAAATATTACATTATATAATTTACCAGTGGAGGGGTTTATTATATAGTAAGAAAATTGAAAAGTTTGTTATTCTTTGATTTCTTACACCTATAAATGTAAATTGCAGTACTTTAGTCTCTATATTAGATCTAGAGTGACATTTAAAATAGATCTTTCTTTTGGATACATCAGTCTGACAGTTTACTTTGACTTTTGACCTGGGGCAGTTCTTCTAGGTTAAGTGCTTTCTAAATGAATTTATTTAAATGGATAACTCCACACATTCAAGATTTATATATATATATTGTACCGCTAATAAACGTGTAATTTGAGAACACACATTTTGTGGTACATGTGGAATCATTTATTAATAAGTGATCAGATTAAATTTTAAAACAAATAATTTAATTGCAAATAAGTGAGAAATATAAGTTACAAAATGTTTTAAAGATTTTCCTTTTAAACGCAACTCACCAAAAATAAAGCATTGCATCATCTTGTTGTTTAGAAGAATAAATAAATAAATAAGAGTTCTAATAGTTAAAGAGCAAATAGGAAAAGAGGGGGGGGGAATTAACTATAAGTAAGAAGTAAAACAGTAGCTCTCTTTATATATTTTTTTTTTAAAAAAGGAAAATGTAAAAATGAAAATTGAATTAAAATGTAAAAAGAAAGCTTGTAAATTTAAATCCACTTAAAGATTGCTTGGCTGATAAATAAAAGAAAGGAAAAAATAACTAATTACATTAATTGATGAGACAAAGGTAAAGGATTCAGAACTGTATCTTATCAGAATGTTAGATTAATCTAAGCAAAAATTTAGATTAGAATGTAACAGAAAATTAATTAAAAAAATATTAATTAATTAAATTAGATTAGCGCATGATAACTAGAAGAACAATAATGAAGAAGCATATAAAAAGACCAAGAAATCCATTATTAGTATTAAGATTAAGATTATTATAACATATTCGTTATTACTACTGTGTAAGAGGTTTCAAAGAAGAAAAGACGGTGAGGGCCATTAACATCTCCAGCATGCAGGCATGTATACCTACATTTACTGAAGAGCAACCTAGCATCATGCAGTGCTAGACAGTAATTGAAGTGTGCGACCAGTCTTCAGCTGAAGTTCTCCATCTAGAAATCATATTCACCTTATGATAAGAAAATTCACATATATCTCTCTCTCTTCCATTGAAATGTGGGAAATCAGCAAGAAGCAAAATCATTAATAGGAAAAGGAAAGGTTGGTGATCAACATAGCAGGAGAAAGCAATGAATCGTGTCCCTAGAAGTATAATGTGCAATCCGCAAAAATCCTAGGTAACTATAAACTTTATTATTCCTCTTTAAAGACTGAATTGTGTTCAAATAAAGGACTCTAATGAAGTCTAATAGCCACAGCCATAGTAATCTTTAAGTTGCTTCCATAAATTATTATACGGAGTTATATCTTAATATGTGTGTGTATTTAAATTTTATCATAACGTATTTTAATATGTGTAAAGCTGTAAGTTTTCTTGAATTCCTATTATAATAGATCTTGATGTGTGTGTGTGTATATTTAAATTTATAATGTGTTTTATTTTAGGGTGTTTTAATTATAAGTATATTTAAATAAATCATTTGTTTGCTTAATTATGTTTGGTCAGTTTTCTTTTTATAATTGTGCCATTATTAGGTAAATTTATAGTTAAGTGTATTAAAGTTTCCATTGTCTTTTCCACAATTGAGAAAAGAGCTAGCTTGGGATATATCAAGCACTAAATTGTATACTTATAGTCTGGGCATGTTGATTATAACTTATGATTATCTGGCACCCAAGGTTTTACTTTGAATCAAATAAAAATGCTTTGGATGACAGGGGTTTGAATTTAACAGCTAAGGAGTTCTATAGCCTGGAAATGTGGCCACACGTTATACTTTGTATAGCCTGTCTGGTTATAGGTACCATTGGTCTCATCCACCTTCTGTAGTAGGTTTCTCCACTTGAAGGGCTAGTCTGTTACAGTATTAAAAGGTGTAGATGGAGTTATGATCAAGATTTTAAAAAATATAATCATAGCAATTTTCTCCCACCCAGTTCAATATATATATATTCAAATATATTATCCTATGGCTTACAACACAATGAAGGGATAATCTTGATAGAATATGGTTGTTCATATAAATGACTTAAATATTGATTAAATGATAATATTTATTGATATTTTGAAATAAATTATTTAAAATTAAATAAAAGATTTCTGATACAAATATTTAATTTATTTTGATTCTGACAATGATCTTAAGTTTTTAAGATAACAAAACTAATAATATATATATATGTGTGTTTATTTTAATGGATTTGTAATTATAAATCTTGTTCTCATTATGTTAATGTTTAGCTAAGATTAAAAAAAAAATTGAGAAACTAATTTTGAACTTAGTTTTGTTTTGATGTGTAAAATATACATAGTAATCTTGTTTTTATTATTTAAGAAAGAAAATTACTTAACTCTAATTCTTTTTGTTTATCAATATGTATATTTTTTATTATCTGCAATAAATATTGAGGTCAATTTAATTCAAAAAGGTTGCAAAGTTGGAAAGGAAATAGTCACTAGCATTCTCTATGCAAGTTTAGTTTGTCAAGCCCAAACTTCATGATATTTATTCTGTCTGTAGTTATCCATAGCTCGAAAAAGTGTATAAGTTTGAATTGAAAGTTATCAGCATTTATATTGTCTAACTGATTAATTAAGAATAAATCTATATAGGGCAGAGTAAGATCAAATCTACTGTCCCTCATTTACATTGTCTACTTATGGTATGAAGCCTATTATTACATATATAAATACTTTGTTAAATAATTACTATTGAGAATTTTTTTTATATATACTCAATGTGTTATTTTAAAATAGAACTCTAGTAAATACCCCCCCTCCCCGAAGAAAAATATATTTATTGATCAAAAGACAGATATTTTTTTCTTATGCTAATTCATATTAATCTGTTTTAAAAGTAAGAACTGATAAAATAATTTGGAATTAATACCAGCCAAGAGTAAAGAAACTAAACAGTTTGGGGACCTGTGGACAAAAGAACAGTCAAAAAGAGTTTGATTTAGAGTTATGTATATTTTATTGTCTGAATTTTACTAAACCACTCTTGATTGGTTTCATAATTAAAAAAAATTTTTTTTATGTCTAAGGCTAGTTTTATATTAAGGATAAGTGACCATATTTTTAAAGGATGTTTTATATATTGTAATTAAAATTAAGACTTTAAATATTTTTATATGCTTTATACATATATAAGTTCATTTACCATTTGATTTACAAATAATAATTCAGCTCTATGGATTTAAATCAAGTAATTGTTCATAATTGGAATATTTTTTACTAGAATCATATGTCTGTACACATCTAAAAGTGATGTAATTGAGACCATTTATCATTTTATATATATATATCTGTTAACCACAATTTAAAATATTTATTATTTTGTGTTCAATCTATTGAAATTCATATAGAGGACCATATAGAAATTATATTTTAGAATTAATACTGAGATATCAAAAGCAAAATACATGAATGAGAATACATGTTTTTAGATGAAATGACAATGGTAGATAACTGAAGTCCTAAACTGAATCTGAATATATTTTAAGAGATCGTGAAATAGACTACATGTGAAATGGAAGGATAAAATAAAAATGAAATCATGGTCCAGAAAGTAATGTATTAAACATAAGAAAATCATTGATCTTCAATAAGTAATTGAAAATTATTTTTAAATTTGTAATCTCTGCTGTTACATGCAATATGAAAACTGTATTTTTTTAATGTAATTTTTGATTTAACATTAATCTTTTTTTTTTTACATATCATAGTGTAAATCTACAGGAAATTGGGATTTAAATCATGAGGGATCTGGGGATTGTATTTTTATCCTCATGTTTAAAAAAAATTAATTTCAAAAGGAATGAGCATAATAGATCACTCTGAGTGATCAGCATAACTAACTATAAGTTCACTAGCACTCCCTAAAAGTAACAATCTTTCATCATCATGAATGATCTATCAAAATTAATCAACAATCAATCTTGTGACTGAATTGGAAATGGATCTTTTATAGACCAAGCTAATATTGAGCCTTTGCCAGCTTGGGCAATTATTTAAATATAATTTTGGATGCACGACTTAAGTGCTAATCCATTAGAATACATAATCATCAAAATAATAATGCTAGAATATTAAAACATGCTGATCATCATCAATCCTCTGGTCACTTAGTGCCATTAATGTACTGACCATTATAAATTTAATTTTTAATAAGACTAAACTAATATAAAATGTAGTGCGTGGGCTTTAAAGAATATAATCTTAGCACCATACTAGGACAATGTCATACTGGAATGCCCCTTGCACTAATATAAATCCCCCCCATTCATATAATCATACCATTATATTAGAATCTAGCTCACAGAGAATGTAAGCTCTATTACTGTTATGTGACCAAGAGATGATGGAATACAATTTTAGCAATTGAATATAAGTTTATTAACAACAATAAAAAAAATTATATTAAAGCCTCTAGAATATGGTCTACAATTAGAAGCCTTCTGATTTTGATTAACATACAATAAAAAAAATTTATCATATTTGTGATTTACAAAATTACACAATTCTTGTTATTACTATGGTTTACAATATTTCTCAATGGGTTCTTCTATATATAATTTGCACAGATGTGCAACACCTTAGTTTATAATGAATACATTTGAATGGTCAAAAATGATTAAAATTTACGTGTAAGTCCTATTTGATACTCAATAATATATATACGCACACATACATGTATGTGCATGTAATTTCTGAACATTATTTAAATTTTCCTACTATAATACACGATTAAACTTTTAAGTTATATTTTTAATAATACAAATATCTATGGTAGGTTTACTAGTATATATAATTGCACATGTATGTGCGGAGCAATAATTGATTAATTATAAATGAAATTCATTTTCTATCATAAACAATTCCTCAACAAGCTTTGTGATAAATGCTTAGCTAGAGAAAGCATTTAAAATATCTCTGTCAGGACTCCTCCAAACCTTTGACCATAATATATGGTATGGCTGAAGATCTCTCAGCCCTATATAGCTATTTGAGTTGGATAGCTGAGTTTGAAGACATGTAGGTGTCTGAAAATTTCAGATTTTCCAATCAGTAGATAACTTTTAATTAAATGCTGGCTTTGGGTTGGTGTTTTTAGATCTAGTGTCTGAACTTATCCTAGCACCTCTGTGAGGAGAGTGCCAGAGCATGAAACCATGGTCAGAGTTTGGGAGGTGGGTCCTGACATATTTTAAATGCTTTCTTTAGCTAAGCATTTATCACAAATCTTGTTGAGGAATTGGCAATCCTCATTGTTTATAACTTACAAGCTTAAGAGTATAGGGTCATGTGATCTATGACTCTTATTTTGACTATGTATAGTCTCTGCCTTAAGTTTTATGCAATGTTATATTGCTAAGACTACTAATATATGGTATGGTTGAAGATCTCTCAGCTCCATATAGCTATTTGAGTTGGATAGCTGGGTTTGAAGACATGTAGGTGTCTGAAAATTTCAGATTTTCCACTCAGTAGATAACTTTTAATTAAATGCTGGCTTTGGGTTGGTGTTTTTAGATCTAGTGTCTGAACTTATCCTAGCACCTCTGTGAGGAGAGTGCCAGAGCATGAAACTATGGTCAGAGTTTGGGAGGTGGGTCCTGACATATTTTAAATGCTTTCTTTAGCTAAGCATTTATCACAAATCTTGTTGAGGAATTGGCAATCCTCATTGTTTATAACTTACAAGCTTAAGAGTATAGGGTCATGTGATCTATGACTCTTATTTTGACTATGTATAGTCTCTGCCTTAAGTTTTATGCAATGTTATATTGCTAAGACTACTAATATATGGTATGGTTGAAGATCTCTCAGCTCCATATAGCTATTTGAGTTGGATAGCTGGGTTTGAAGACATGTAGGTGTCTGAAAATATCAGATTTTTCACTCAATAGATAACTTTTAATTAAATGCTGGCTTTGGGTTGATGTTTTTAGATCTAGTGTCTGAACCTACCCTAGCACCTCTCTGAGGAGTGCCAGAGCATGAAACCATGGTCAGAGGTTTGGGGGGGGTCCTGACAGATATTTTAAATACTTTCTCTGGCTAAACATTTATCACAAAGCTTGTTGAGGAATTGGCAATCCTCATTGTTTATAACTTACAAGCTTAAGAGTATAGGGTCTTGTGATCTATGACTCTTATTTTGATCATTTTCTATCATATTTGATAATAGAAAAAAACTCATTTTCTTTTTCATAGGACAAGATTTAATATATAGGTGTGTGCGTTTAACCATTTACACACACACTGATGTTTACATATTTTAGTCTGACACAATAATAAAAGTTATTCAAAATATACTTTTCATAATTAATTCCTTTGTTAAAATACATTAAATCAATAAAAAAAATCAGTTTATTATGGCCCTCTTTTTTTTCTTTAAAAAAAGTATTGTCAACTTTTTTTCTTTTAAAAATATACATTTGATTTTTGTTTGACAGGCATGTACTTTGTTCATTGATTAATTTGATAAATGTTTTAAAAATAATATTCTTGAAAGTTTTTTTTTAATTTAAGCAAAAATTAGTTACTTGTTATAAGTTATATCACTATCACAGGTTGGCATTAATCATAATGTCTTTAAATTTAAAAACATAGGTTAAAAAATGTCTTTTTAAGGAATATTAAAATAATTTCTTTACAAAATATATATATAACATTGTCTATGTCCCTTCTTTTAGATTTATTTTATGTTATTAAGTTATAAATTTAAAAGTCATTTTAAGGATTTTAAACAAATTCACCAGCTATATATATATATATATATGTTTATCTGTGCTTCTCTGCATATAGCTGAAATAGCATACATATAATCAATTTTCATCCATTGATGACCTCTCTTGGGCAAGCTGGTAGACTGGTTTATCATCAAGATTGGTATAGTCCAGGTAAGGGTTGTTCTGCAGTTGGTTCCACTTAGACTTGGTAAGCTTCAGGCTATCAAGCTATTTTGTCTTCATTTGTTTAGGCTTCTGATTCAGAAGTGACCCAGCTTCATGTAAATCAATGCCCCTGTGAAGGAAAATAGTAGAAGCTCCTGGATCTACTGTCTTGACTTCAGTTATTTCATGTTCATTCTTTAACTCTGGAAAATCAACTTCAGCAGTACTACAAACTCCAGCAAAATTTCTATCCAATTGCCCCTCAAAAATTTAAATCAGACTGTTTTATCAGCATTTTTTGTAAATGTCATCTAAGATGCTAAAAACATTTTAATTGAAAACAGTTTTTTTTTAACTTTTTAAAAAGATTATTAATCCTTTCAAAAGCAACTTTGAAATTTTACTAAAGGTGTGATCTACATGATTTTACTGTCTTCAAATCACTTTTAATTAAAAGCTATTTTTTTGGAATTTTTAATCTACAAAGATTTTTAAAAATAAAGAAATGTAATATATATATATATTACATATTGGTAATGCAAGCTATATATGTCATGTGACACGTGACTGATTTTTAAAAAAGAAATGTATACAATTATCAGAAACATGCTTGTTTTTAAATTCAAAATCAGAATTCAATAGTAATTATTTATTTAGATCTTTTTTAAAATATTTATTTCATAATAAAATTCTGTTTGAAATCCAGAACTATTTAATTCTTTATTATTACTTTTATTTGCAGTGAATGTAGAAAAATGTCTACAAAAATTTATGTCTGTGTTTATTCCTATTTTTCCTTTCAACTTTATATATATTTGTGCACACACCCTATATTATTGGGTGCCATGTAACAGACCTGTTATAATAGTTAATATTAATTTATATTTTTATACAAAGGTCACTACTGTTGTGTCTGTGTGGTTTAGTGCATTGGTGGAGCAGTGATCTCTAGAACTTATTTTATAAATTTTGTCACATAGTGCTCAAACGTTTTATGAACTCCTGAACCATAAATCATTCGGTTGTTCTTTCCCTATTTTATAAGACTTTAAAAGCTTATTAATAGATTACAGCTCAATTCTGTCACCTCCGGTGTTTGAATCTTTATGAAATTTTTAAGTAACAAATCATTGATTTACTTTATGCTATGTGGTTTATTGCACTGATAGACAGAAGGACTCTAGAATTCAACTTGAATTGTAAATCTATCTCAATCACTTCTGGTGTTTGAACTTCTTATGAACTTCCTAGCAATAAACTGTTTGATTATTTTATTATTATTGTGAATGTAAAGTAAAAATTAAACTTATTGAATTTGCTATTGTGCTATTAAATTATTTGCTACCTATATATATATATGATAAATGTAAATGAAGTTGAATAGCACTATACTAGATTGATATTGGTTGCAAGTGATTAAATTGTATGATTTGTAAGTGACAGTAAACTAACTATGAAAAAGACAAAACTTACTATGTAATCCCCAGTGATAAATGTCTCTACATATATCAGGTTGTTTGCGCAAAACTTAATATTTAGGATTAATTGGAAAGATTTTTTAAAAAAGTTATGCAACAAAGAATATGAAGTAAGATTTGAATTAATTTTTACAACTGAAATCATAACTTTTCACCGATGTCAAATTTAAATCATTATAATAATAATCAAATGGTTTATTTATTGTTTAAGAGTTATAAGCTCAAGCATCAGAAATGACTGAGAAAGCTGTGATCTATAGGTCTTGAACTGCAGTTTCCTACTTCATCATTGCACCAAACCATGTGGGACAAAATTAGTCAAAGGACATACAAGTTGGAAGAAAATCAAAAACCAAGTCATTAATATTTTAACTTGACATAAGAAAATAATTTGCATAATCAAAGACAAAAAGCACTATCATTAATAATTCTATTAAAAACAGCTACTCTAAATTTGTTATTGTTAGAAAACTACATTTTAAAATATTTTTAAAAAAAAAATTTATTTGCTTATTGTATTCATTAAATCATAAATTTATGCTTATAAAAATTAAAGTATATTATCATAGTCAGATTTGTACATTCATGTAACAGAATCCAGAGTCCAGGTAAAATACACCAAAGCCGATTGAAAAGGAACGGTGAGATCTCGAGTCCAACCAAATTCTAACTCATTCACCAGTGCTCCATGATTTAACACCTTATGAATGACATTTCTGAGGTCACACACGAGTCTCAATTTAATCTGCAAGCTGGCTCCGAACAGGAAAAAACATTCCAGAATTGACTACCCAAAATGGCTAACTAAAGGGTTAATTGAATTAAACAACATGCTAATTGACTAAATATAAAGTTAACCCTTAAAACTATAATGCATATCATATATATGTAAGGTAATAAATGAATTAGAATTGGGTTGGATTTAGACTAGAGCAAAAATGATATGAATCAAATTAAATTCAAAATGATTTATTAATAATACAGATTAATCAATAAAATGAACAATAATTATACAGGTTTAATATGTGGGACCAGACACACACTGGCATTACATATAGATGAGAGCCAATAGAATTATAGAAATTCTCATCATATATCTAAATATAAGTATGGGTATGCAGTTAATAAATTATGTCTATAAGTTTAATATGCCAACATCAAAGTTTATTAATATCATGGTTTGCTATTTTATAAGTGAACATGCTAGCCTAGGATAGAAAATAGATTACAGCACTGAAGTGGCTGCTGTTATATATATAAGATATGAGCATATAATAAAGCTCCAGAATGATGCAGATTTAATCTAATCGAGATTTGGCTTCAGACAAATGCTGAATAATCATTAACTATAGAGATAAGAACTGGTTGCCTTAGGTCAATATATGCTATGGCACAGACCAAAATATTGCTAAATTAGATTACATTGTGGATAAATAATTATTCATAGTCTTTACCCTAGGACTGAACGGCTTGCTACTAATAACGAACATATGTAGTTCGGGGAACTCGGGCTACTCAAGAATTCTGGGCCTTTACCCCAATAACATACTTGGTGCTCTTACCCAAAATAAGTGTATGGGGGCAGCCTCCACTGTGAGACCATAAAAGGTACAGCAAGACGTTATGTTCAATGCGTACTTAGTAAAAACACATCCACAATGCATAAAACAAATACAAATATGTATACTTAAAATTATGGTGCCTAATACAGATAGCCTCTATTTGCATAACTAATAGAAACCAATTCTTAAATCAAGCAACATAATTATGCTATATTAATGGAGTAAAACTAAATTACTAATCCAGCTTAATATCCTCAATCTGCATCTTGAATTAGTTTTCATTAGGGGGAGAAAGTACATTTAACTGGCAATTAATGATACATTAATAAATATACTTTTATCTATCCCTCGGCTAGTCTATCTCTTTTAATAAAACATATATTTAAAGTCATAGGTTATAACTACGATCATGCAAACCATAATAGATATTTAATAGTATTTAAAATTGAATCAACTGATAATAACAAACGCGTAGCAATTGGTTATTATTCAATATATAGGATTTTGAACCATCGTGGGTACAAAACAAATAAGTATTTTAAAATATATTAAAATTGAAGATATCAAATTATCATATCTTCGTTAAATTTTTTAGGTCTGAATATCCAGTTTTCCATTATGCTAGGTTTTAAGATGAAGATTTAAAAATTAAGAAATTTATGTTGGAGCTCTGCGGTGCTTGAATGGTTTTCTCTCTTCTAGCAGCTTCTGTCTTGGGCACATCAGATGATGGACATAGTGGCTGTCTCGATCTCTGGATAGGTGGCATGGTTCAGATGTTTTTCTTCTTTCAGCTGACCATTGGTTAGAATGCCTGCCATCCCCACGATGGTGACGACATGCCATTAGGCATGTAGGATGGGACTAGAGATTATCATCTTCATGCAGGAAAATGGCAAATCTATGCTCTCCTACTCCACCATGTCAAAATGACAATTTGTGTGGAGTCTGGTGGCAATGCTTCTCTAAAATTATAAAGTTTATTTTGATGTATAAAATATAGTCTATTTATATGATTTTGAGATCCGGCTATATTACTGTTGACAAGATTGTTTACTGCTAGTAAATCTATTAGCACTGTTTGAAATTTTAGATTTTAAATTTATGAAAATTATTTAAACTTTTGTTTTAACATTTACTGGGATGTTTGTGGCTAAGTTTGACCATTACAGATCCCTAAAGACCTGGTAATAGTTTCAGTTCAGTAAATCTTATGTACCAGAAATGATATTTTAGGAAAATGTTATTGCTAAAAATTAAGATGTTAGATTTTATCTTACGTTATTCTAACACAGGTGCACATGACGTGATTCTTGTTTTCAAGTATTTAAGATTAAATTTAAGAATCACAAGGAACTACTTGATAATGTTGCATTATATATGTATCATGGTAGTATGTGGAATACACATATATACATGTGATTTCAATCTTAAAAATGGTAAATCGACTCATTAATGAACAAAATTTATAATTCAAAATATAGTATTTTAAAATTAAAATACTCGCAATATAACTACATCTATGATATTATCATTCTTTGTTCACATATATATATATATGGTGATACCTATATAACTGTGTTAGAAACCTTATATATGTACTCAGGGTGGGTTTAAAGCTGGTAAGGGTAGGGTTATAGGGAAAAATAGGTAAAACAGATATGACATCAGGAATATACTGTTTCAATATAAAAAATATGATATTCTTGGGAAGATTGCTACCACATATATATATATACATATTCCTATATTGATTGTTAAATCATATAAATTGAGAATATATCAATTTCTCATTTTTTAAGATGAGAACTTGTTAAATAAATTCAGCATTGCCCAAATAATAAAACAATTGTAGTAAAATGCTTATTATAGAATCCAAAGTCAATAAAAGTAATATTCCAAACAAGTCACTTAACAGCCTCTTTTTTTATCAGCTAAATTAATAAAAGTCTGTTTAGTCATTTCAATCAAATGGTAAAAAATAAATAACTTCTCTCAAACACCAGATAGTCTTTATATTATAAAAAATACTAATTCACTGCTGCAGATTATTTATATCTGAAGAAGTGCTACTCTCTTAATATATGCATTGTAATGGAGATTTGTTAAAAGATGAAGAAATAAAAATATTTTAAAAGAATATCTTGTAGTAGTCTCTATAATGCTGAGAAATTTCTGTGACAAGTAATAAAAAAAAATCTTTGTTTCTGATTCATAAATATAGAAAAATTCTCTGCAGAAATTTCTAGCCAACATTTTACTGATATCTTGGAAAAAGTTAATAAATATTTCATCAAAATGCTAGATTACTATGGATCAGAATCTTCATAAAGACTTGAAATAACAGGTGTCTTTGATACTGATCATTGTAATTTCTCAGCATCATGGAGGATTGCTATATTGTATCTCAAAGATATATATATGTACACTTAATTAAAGAATGAAGCAGCATTTATGTTTTTATTTTTGTGGAATATTGTGAATGGATAGTAGTAGATATTTATTATTTAAAATAAATAAATATATTACGCATACATTTAAACACAAAGTTCAGTTATTATTTTTCTAATAGTTTTATAAAATTATAACTGTGATAAATTTACAAATCCTGATTTTCTTTTTTTTTTAAATTTAATTTAGTGGTGTTTCTCATTTAATTGCGAAGGCATTAGATTTTTTGACTGTAAGCTTGACATCAAGACCTCTTACTAGCTTTCTTTGTGGCACTTCATTTGGACTAATTAATGGAGGTTTACTCATTCATGGACCCAAAGGATGTGGCAAGACGTTACTGGCCAAGGCATTGTGTCGTTTGTTATCAGAACTTCCATGTCTTGCTTATGTAACATATGTTAAATGTAAACCTTTAAGAGGTATCAATAAATAATATTTATTTATAATAATTATTTTTTAATAAATATATAAATGATTTTTAATCACATATTATTATGTCAGAAATTATTATATTTTTTCAAACCATAGATATAGATTTTTAACTTATTAAAGGTCAGATATGTCTCTTTATTTACTATGCACGATAATCTTTTTTTCATTATTCATTCAACTTTTTTTACCATGTGCACAGTGAAATTACAGTTAATGTTCTTACATTTCAAACATTCAATAGTCCAATGTAGCAAATGTATGTTTGGATAGTTTCTAAAAATAACATTAATTTCCATTATTACTTGTTGAAAAAAAAACAATCAAAGTGATTCATCCATTGTTATTTTTTAAAAAGACATAAAATACATTCTTATTAAACGCTTTTTTATTAACTTGCCCTGTTTGCATTTCATTCGATATGTCCACATTGTGTCTGTGTTTTTGTCAGTATGTTCACATTTTTGAATTAACAATGGAAAAAAATCCTTCTCATTTAGAACTTGAATTCACATCCTTACACTTTCCAAGAAAACTCCTTAGCAACTGAGCCAATAGAAATATTATATTTGTAGAATAAAATGTTGTTAGTATTGATGTAATTTATACTTAATTAAATAAATTAATTAAAATAAAAAAAATATATTTGATGGAAATATTACATTTGTGGAATAAAATTTTGTTAATATTGATTTAATTCATACTTAATTAATTAAATTAATTTAAAAGCCAGTACATAAATATTTTTATTTAGTACATGATCATATAATATTTAAATGTAGAATTCATTTGTTAGAGGGCGTATTT
This sequence comes from Epiperipatus broadwayi, assembly GCA_028023455.1. Classification (NCBI taxonomy): domain Eukaryota; kingdom Metazoa; phylum Onychophora; class Udeonychophora; order Euonychophora; family Peripatidae; genus Epiperipatus; species Epiperipatus broadwayi. The sequence continues at coordinate 7,744,928 of JAQFVV010012393.1, read as the reverse complement.
TTTATTTTCATGTCTTATTACTATGTTTCTCTGCAAATAAGACATGGTCTTATATTAATTTTTGTTTCAAAAGACACTATAGGGCTTATTTTCAGGGAATGTCTTAATTCTCTTTACGGAAAATTAAGATTTTTACTCTGCCTCCTCCCCCCAATTTTTTTTTGTACTGAATAGAATAGCTTTTTTTTTGCACTCATCTTATCTGGTAATCAGAATATTATTCTGTTTAAATTTACATTTAGGTCAAGTATTAATTGAAGATTTTTGAGACTAGAGTGTTAACCAAAATGATTACAATTAAGAATGGTTTGTCCACACAAAAACCAACAAAAAAATGCAAGTACAAAAATTCATATTCTCGAGGATACAGCCTCGGTAAATATTACTATATTACAGATTGTAAACACTTTCCAAATTACATGTAATAGCCCTACTTGGGTATTCTTTTTAAAAAAATTTTTTTTAGGAAAAATATTGATGATTTAACTTAAGGTAAACTTTGATTATTAAAATCACTTCTATTATTTTAATAATCTTTTAGGAGAAAAAAAATGTTTAAGAAATCAAACTAATTTTTTTTTTATCTTGCATATTTATAATCTATCACGAGGAAACTCTAAAACTAGATAAATCATTCTAAATTTAAGTATTAAATATAAATAAAATAAATACCTAAAAATATATAAATAAAATTATAAATTGTCTAATGTACTGACTTGTGATAAGATAAATTGTTAATATAGGTAGAATTATGTTTGTTGAAAATGATTGAGAGGAAAATACAAAAGCACATATAATTTATATTACCATTTATTTAAAGCATTAATGCCAATAATATTGTTTATTTATACATTTATTACTTTATAATTCAATACATCTATCATGTGTTTCAATAGGGTGATGATCTTAACTAGGGCTTATATTTGGGGTAGAGTTTATTTTCTGTCTAGGTCTTATTTTCAGGGAAACATAGCATTAAATTATATAATTTTTGTCAGATTTTTTTTTGTAGTTTTAAAATAATATGTAAATATAACTAAAGAGTAAAAAAATAATATGTAAAAAAAAAACTTTAAGCCAATAAACATCACAGGACCACCATCTCTTATGCTTGTGTATAACTGTTGTTAAATCAGGCAAAACTCACTATACGTATGCCACACACAGCAAGTTAGAGTAATCAATGGATGCCATAAAGCATGTGCATAAAATCCCCATCTAGTGCCTACTCATTCAATATCCCCAGACTAGTTTCTTGGCATCCATTGATTACTCTAGCTTGCTGTGTGTGGCATATGTATAGTGAGTTTTGCCTGTTTTAAAAAAAAAACTTGTTTTAAATAATGCTTTTATGTAAGTAGTCAACTAAAAATTAGAAAAATAACAAGGTAATTCATTTCTTGGTTAATGTGCCATTCTTTTGGAAAATATTAGTAATCTTAAGAATCTAGACTTATTATAAAACAATTGGAAATTGCAGGATTATTATCATTTCGTAAAAACATTTGAGACCAAATTATAAAAATCAAAAAGGCCTCAAATGCTTTTATGAAATGACAATAATCATGTAATTTCCAATTGATTTATAACAAGCCTAGATTTTTGAGATCTCTTGATATTTTCCAAGAATGGCAAATTAATCGTGAAGCAGATTACTTCGTTATTTTTCTAATTTTTAGTCTACTATTTACCTAAAAACATTATAGTGATATTAGTGATTAAGCCAATACACATGTGCTTTAAAGATAAACTATAAATGAATACTCTCACTTTTCCAGACCCAAGATATAGTTTTTTAGAAAAGATGGAATGAATCCACCCATCCTTTCAACCCAAACATTTATGTGTGGGCAAATCTTAAGCGTATGGAAATGAGAGCACGAAGATGTTAAGCAATCACTTTAAATTACATTTATTATGCTTGAACGAATGATGCTTGCGAAATCTTTACAATTTACGATACGTCATTTTTTAGTTGAAATTAAACATATATAATGAGATATTATTTTATATAGCACTATGTTTTTATACTGTAATAGTGATATTAGTGATTAAGCCAAGGCACATGCACTTTAAAGATAAATTATAAATGAATACTCTCACTTTTCCAGTGATTGCTTAACATCTTCATGCTCTCATTTTCATACGCTTAAGATTTGCCCATACATAAATGTTTAGGTCGAAAGGATGGGTGGAATCATTTCATCTTTTCTAAAAAACTGTATCTTGTGTCTGGAAAAGTGAGAGTATTCATTTATAATTTATCTTTAAAGTGCATGTGCCTTGGCTTAATCGCTAATATCACTGTTACAGTATAAAAACATAGCGCTATATAAAATAATATCTCATTATAAAAGCATTATGTAAAACAAATTGTTCTTTTTTTAAAAGTTTAATAGATTAAATAAAATATTTCCATTCATCCATATTTATATCTAAGCCACAAAATTCTCTAGTCTGAATGCTTTTTTTAAATTAGTGTTTTTATAAATAAATATAGAAGATTAAAATAGTAAGAAGTTTCAGTTATTTTAGAATTTTTGAAATTTATGATATATATTTTATAATTAATTTACATTTATTATTCTTTTTCTGCTGAATATTTAATTATAATGTGTTTTTGTTTGATACTGTTATAATTATGATTCAATTTTTTTTAAAACAATTTATTAATCATTTTTTAAAATTAAAGTTTGATAATTAAAAAAAACTTAAGAATCACTAAGACTAATAAATTTTGCTGAAGATAATTATTAATTTTAATTATTAATCAAAATGTATTAATTTTTCATAAAATATATAATACAGATTGGAATATTTTCAAAATATTTGCATTTAAGCAAATAAATAAAATTACGCCATATTGACTATTAATTTTTTGTGGAGTTATATTCTGTTAATAGTAGTTCTAACTAATTTATATAGTACAGTATACATCTTAATTTTATCAATGTAAGAAGTCACGTTATCAAATTTGTACAGGAAAATTATTGTCTGTGTCTGCTTATATTTTGAGATGGAGGGTAATATTCTATTCACATATTAAACAACAAGTATACTCACATCAGTTTTATTTTTTAAACAAAAATAAGCCTTTGTTTATTTTGAAGAATGAAAATATGTTATGAAAAGGATTTTAAATAATAATAAAAAATTTTAAATAATATAATTTTAATTTGTTTTTTGTTTCTGGTAAAAATTTACTTCAAAATTTTTTGGCACTTAAACTTTTAATTAATTACCAACGACTGTAAGAGAAAGATCAAAGAGGCGTACTTCATTGTTTGCGACAACAATTCTATCAATAGACGCGACACGTGTTTTTCCATTTCAAAAAAATGGTCAAACTGATTTGCATTTACATTTGCATATTTGTTATTTAATAACACTACGTAAAGATTTATTACGTTCGTCGGCCATGAATATGAGGGCAAACCTCGAAAGCGCTTGGCCCATTTAATAGTTTTATGCGAAATTTGTTTTGTTTATTTGGAAGCTTCTTCGTCAGCGAGTAAATCGTTTTTAGGCTATTCCAAAATAAAGTAACAAATGGTTTCTGAAGCTTATATTTAATCTGCATTTGATACAGTCATAAATTTTATCTCATTCTACTTCTGAGTTATTATTGCTAACATCAATAATCAGTACATATAACAACTTACCATATGACTTTTTTATATATTAACTTGTAAGCTTCCAAAAACAACCATATACTGTAAGTTCAATAAATCATTGAGCACCAGATGCTATATTGCTAAAATATTCTATCCCTGGACTAGTTTCTGACTTTTGATATTCTAAGGTGAAAATAATGTACTTATGAATCTAGTTAACCATCATTTGCTTCTTTGCACTTTTTAATGCAGGGATATCCAATCCATGCCTTATGGGCTGCCTGCTGCAGCCCAACACAAAATCATAAACGTATTTAAACATTATGAGATTTTTTTGTCATTATGTATGCGATATGATTAAAATAAACAATGCATGTTGTCAAATACAATGTTAAATATCTCACTAGTTTTACGTTGTTCTCTTTTCTTTTACTTTTGTCATAAAAAAATATATATACAAAGCATTAATGACATTATATTACTTAGATATGTACATTTTCTATATTAGTGATCACAAACTTGGAATCTGCTCAACATTTTTACAAGACTTTCCAAATGGGTCATTTCATATGATAAAAGATTGGATACATGTGATTTAATGTAATAACCTGAAATTAAAAATAATCTTAAGGTTTTGAACATCATTTAGACTTTTTTAAATTTGAGGATATTATCTTAAATAGTATAAATGAGTTAAAAGTGACCACTAGGTGAATAAGTGCATTAGTTCCACCTTCAAATTCTATTCATTCCTGATAATGATAAAGCCAGAAACTGGCTGGGGATAATCCTTAAAATTCCTCTTAACCAGCATATATCAGAGAAATTCTTTTTTAGTAAAAAGCAGTGCTTTTGAATCATAGCTATTTTACAAGTAACTTTTATTCATATTATGCTGTTCAAATTAATGACCCTAAATATTCATATACTCTAAGATTATTAATTCAAGCCAATTTGCTGTCTAGCTACTTAGGTGTGAGGCTAAATCAGTAGCTATATATTTTAGTAATTTTACCTTATATAATAATTGATTACTTTAAGTTTTTGTAGAAAAGAATAGCATATATCAAAAACACTTTTATTTGGCTTTCATTTAATCTATGGTATTAGTAATCCATTGGTTAAGATTAATGTGGTGCAAAATAGATTAGTATTGTTAAATGGATTAAATGGAAAATAAAAGATCATATATTGCTTTGATTTTATGTATATTTTTTTACTCAAAAATCAAAAATACCTACTGTTCTTTTATAACTGAAATCCTTAAAATATATAATTATTGATTTATAAATTTGGCATATATTGATACATAAGCAATTTAGATTGGGTTCTAATTCTTAAGAGTATTTGAAATATCTCATGCCATTAGCTTGAACTGCAAACCGATGTAAAAGCAGATGATGTATGACTATAATGCAGAAATATCAAGATTAACTGTCGGAAATGAGTCCAGGATCTTTTTGGTCTTCCCATTTAAAATGATATCTGTTGGTTACTTCATGTTTACAGAATAATATAAGATGAAAACAAGGCTATCAAAAATAACTAGTATTATTTATAATAAAATAAATTTGTTTATATAATTTTTTGTCAAAATTTTTTAACGGGCTCACAATTGTTCCTATTCTGTGTATGTGTGTGTGTGTTTTATAGAATAGTGCTTACTGTTAACAATTGTAATTAGTATTATCTTTTTATATATTTGTCACCATTTTCAATATGCAGGAAAATGATTCCTTAAGGTGCTATTTGTCAGTAATAGAATTTAGTCATAAATCAATCAATCTGAAAAATTAAACAAGGAATGATTGCTGCATACCATTGCATTTAGTGACAATTGTGTAAATAGAAACTAAGGATTGAGAGATTTCAACCATCCCTAATTATTTTTCTTTATTGCTTTTTTAATTTTATTTCAAAATACTGATATAACAATTAACATTTTGTTTAGGGAAAAGAATCGATACTATCAAAAGAAGTTTGGAGAAAGTGATTGCAGAAGCAGTTCATCGCCAGCCATCTGTTATCTTATTGGATGATGTAGACCATATTGTATCAGCATCCCATGGTCCTGAACATGAAATTGGAATGGATGTAGTTTACAATACAAAAGTTGCTGAAGGTATAGTTTGATAAATTGTTTGCCATTTATTTATAAAATTAGCATTAAACTGTAATATTTTAAGTGCTGGTGGTCAAGAGGTCAGCACAGCCGCCTTACAAGCAGTTGTCCTGGATTAGCCGGTTCACTTCCCGGCCGATGCTATGACACATGAAAAAAAAAAAAAAAACTGTAATATTTTAGTTCTATATATGTAGATGGGGAATTATTTTTTATAATATAAGATTTTGTCAAACTTTATTTTTTTTGGTTAGAAAATTATAGAATATGACTTACAAACCTGAAACCTTTATTATGAATATATTTAAATATTCCAATTATTCCTCAATTGCAATCTGACAAAAAAATTTTTTTTTATTAACCCCTATCTTCACTCATATAATTATGTAAGCATAGAGAAATCAATATTTGATACTGGAAGTTAAACTAATAAAATAATGTGATAATTAGGGTTTTTTAAACACTGTAAATGAGGTTCGTATATAATGAGATTTTTATTTAATAATACAAATAAGCCTTTTAACTCACTAGATTGTACAAATATTCCTAATTAGAATAATGTAAATTCTTCATGATTGTTATTATATATGCACTTTGTAGAATACTATTTTAGCCAGTATATGTATTGCTATAATGTAGACTCTAATTTAAAGTATCAAAGTCAAATGAAGTCATAACCATTAGCTACATTCCAAATATGTGTCGAATTACTGCTTTGTGATAGAGTTTCAGAACTTCTAGAGAGTTACTGTTGCATGATAACATTACTGTAGCATTACTGTATAAATTTCAATGCAAGTTTAGTGTAATTAGAAGATGATTATATTTACTTTAAATATTCACAGTTATAGTAACTCTCTCTGTATGTATATCAATATATTGAATCATGTTAGAAAAACTTGTTAATGAAATTCTTCTATAAATTGATAATCACCTGGCATAGAAAGAGAAAGGTAAAAAGATATTGAATAGTCTGTAAGAGAAGTTATATTAAATGATCTTTTAATGTTGCTTAAAAAATATTGAAAATATTTCTGATTATCTTATAAATGCCAATATATCACTAGGTTTTTGCAGCTACTACTAATATAAGCAAGATAAATTTTTCTCTCTCTGCTACTCTATTGCCATCCATTATAAGTCTGAATAATTAGTGATTACCAAATGGTAGTATGATTTATTATTCTCCATTTCCAGACCAGTTTTTAGTTTTTAACTTGGGTTCAAACTTTAGGTTTTTTTTTTTAATTTAGGAATTAAAAGTGGCTTTCAGATATGTAACTGACTTAGCTCCAGCTTTGAATCCCAAGTTCTTATTGATAAAGATGAAAGTTAGAAACTGGTCTTGGGATAGGATTTAATATCTTGCATCATTTTCTGATAATCATCATTTATTTAGGCTTGCAGTAGTTAGCATTAGAAGTACAGAGAAAAATGATATTTTTTATAAATACAGATTTTAACATTAGCAAAGTTTTTGAATTTGGTGGAATAGAGATTACACTAGTTTTTGCTATAGAAATAAGCATAATGAAAAATAGAGTAAAATACATGTACAAAAACTTCATTATTGAGGTTTTTTTTTAAAAAAATAATAATAATTTTTTTTGCAACTTTCATCAAAAATATGATTTTTTATTTTTATTTCTTATTACTTTTTGAAGTGAATAATTGATCATCAGTAATGCATTACCATACAATTTATTATAATGATGTACTTATCAGCCATTTTCCACAATGAAGGATTGTTTTGAAGCAATTATAACCTATTACATAATTTTACTGCATACATTTAAATGTCCTAAGTAAATTCTGATGCCTATTTTTATTTTCCACTTTCTGCTTCAGGTATTTCTGTGATGCATTAATATCCTTATTTTTCTATTTCATTTCCGTTAGTGATATCTTTTGTTTTCATATTCATGGATAACCATTCTGTCATTACTTTTGGCCATTCACTTTCTATTATTCTAAATTTATGACTGTACCATTTTAGGATTTTAATTTTCTTTTACAATAATTATCCTGATTTTTATAATTCCATTTATAATTTCTGGTTATTTTTAAATATAAAAAACTGGGACTTACTACTATCAATAAAATATTTAAATTGGGTTAATCAAGAGAACTACATGGGAGTCTCTTTAGTAAAAGATTTGTATTTGAAATTTTTGGAATAATCAGTAAATAAGCAATTAGATATAGTAGAAAAGGAGATTTTACATTTTGGTAGTTTTGTTTGTTGAATGGATGCTGGTGGAGGGATATATGGGTGTTTATATCAATGTAATGTTAAGTGTGTTAGCTTATAGGGCGACCATGCCCAAATGAATGCATGAACCCAAAGGTGTAGTCATCACGTTGCAATGGATGCAGATGTATTTCCTGGGACATTGATTTCGTTTAGCTCTATGGATAGGGACTATAAATTGGCAAAAGTTCCACTCTCCCTCCTTATGTAGCATTTCTCTTTAATATTTAGTATACGTGATTCCTTCGCCAGACAGACGCACATTCCTGTACTGGACAAGGATCATTTCCTTTAAATAATATCATGCTGCAGATGCACATTCTTGCCAGCATGGTTTTATGCTAGCATTTTCATATTGTATTGGTTGCATCTGTATATTAGGAAGCAAGCATTGATTTGGCTATGAACTTTTAGCCTGAGGTTGAATGTTTGTTTTTTGAAAAGTTTTAATAGTATAGTCTTTGTAACCTATCTATACTCAACATTCTACAATAAAAATATGTAAACTGTCCATCTGTGCGGACCTACAAAAGTAAAAATTTAATTTTAAAATCAATAATAAAATCTAAATTTATTCCTCAAAGTTATATGTGTGTAAATAAATGTTTTGTGATAATTACTGACAGTGGTTTATTTTTTTAAAAATCTTTTTCTTTATTAAAATATATTTTTAAGAATTTGATTATAAATCTCTTCTTCTCTTTGAGCTAGTGGCATGGGCTAACAGTCAATAATAAAATAAAATTAGATCTTAGCAAGAAGTATCTGCCTACGCTATAAATTTTTCTAGGTTCGAATAGCCTAGTGGCGCCCTGTACAACAGATAGGGTAAGAGTCAAACTTTATCCTGACCATTATAATATGTTAATTTATAAGTTTTAATTATGGTAGATGTGAAAAGGCATACTATCTCCCCTATGTTGCAGGACTAATACCTAAGTACCAAAGCTGCTATTGGTGAAATATTCACAGACTATGTTATTATCTAAAATGTATTAATTTTTATGGAATAAAAGTTTTTTTTTTAATTTATTGAAAACTATACACTTATAGTTTCAATGGTATATATATATAAATTATTAAAATGATCTCATCTAGAATTATTTTTCAATGTAGTAATTTTTTAAAAAACACTGAAATAAGTATACCTGTGGAATTTTCTTCCCATTACTTTCAGTTTTTTGTATACTGAAATGACAAATAATTGCCATGAATAAACAAAAAATTCTTTGCTTTAAACAAAAAATGTCTAGATCTCAAAGATCAATTAAAATATTTGCTAAGACGCTGCTACGAACATTAAGCCTTTTCTTATTGAAAGAATTCCAATTACATAAAATGCTTATTAAGAAATATTGCATTAACATTTATTTTAAATAAATCTACATGAAATAAACATCAAATACATTAATTATTAATTCATGCAGTTGGATTTTCAAGTATCTTTGATTTTGTTAATTGATAGAATCTATGAGATAAAATCAAGAAAAAGATTGTAAAAAATAAAGCAAAATATGAATATACAAAAAAATGATAATTTATTGCCATTATCTTCTTTGACATTGATACGCTTGTTCTATTGTGCTAAATGTGTGTGTATATTTATGTATACACAAAATATGTATTACTAGTTAATAATTATAAATATAAAACTAAACGGATTGCTAATTGTGTGTTATAAGTAATAAATGATATATTAACGTTAAACTAAAAGTATGTGCATGATGCCAGGGGCATTCACAATGATAAAGCATTAGACTAATTAAATAGTTTAATTAAAGAGAAACTATAAAGTAATTTATCAAGAAGGATTAGATAATGTAAACAAAGCCATTGCTTAAAATAGACAGTTCTTAAGTCATGGCCTCTAATCAGGGATCGAATAGTAACTAAAGAGATGACCACCATGTGTGCAACGGATGGCCAATCAAGGAGAAAGAAATAATAGATCTAGAATTGAACTGAAACCAAGACACTTGCTAAGTGAAGCTCTTGAAAGGCAGATGTGCTATTTTCCTCGGGTGCTCCAGTCAGCTTCTTCCTTCACTTAGCCTTGTGGAGAAGTTTACCTCCAGACATTCCAAAGTAAACCTAGGGACTATGTAATGTAACAGGTCGTTTTGATCTCATTATTTTTGTATACCTTCGGGCCCTCATATATATTTGTATAGCATGTGTATAATAGTTATATTTTGTATATATAACTCTGTAAATAAATTCTCATTATTTAAATTGTCGAGCTGCCTCATTAATTATTATATATTTGTGTTATTGATATTTGCAATCCAGCGAGCAATAGAGTGCCACTGGACACAACATTGGCACAGTCATTACAGTCTTGATTACGAACCTCAATGGTCTTAATTCCCAGAAAATCGCGGAATTGTCACTAATAACAATCAACGCATTGACAGCCGAATACATTGGCGTCTAATTAATTGATTTCGTGAGGAGATAAACTTCTAAATTATATTTCTATTTTTTTTTTTGTTAAATTGACTAAGTTATTGTAATACAGCCGGCAATATCTGAATTTGACGTCAGAGAGGCAAGTGAGTGGCCCCTGTACGTTTAACAAATAGAAAAACTTTTAATTATTAACACAGTAAAGGACGATAAAACTAAAACAGCGACCTTATTGTGTTTCACTGGAAAAGGGGTTATCTAAATTGCAAATAGGCTTTGTGAACCTAAAACCCCGGAAGAATTAACCTTTGAACAGATCAAAGATCTTTTGACCGACTCTTTTAATCCTCGTGAGTCTAGACACATTGCCAGACTCCACTTCAGAAATCGCTGCCAAGGCAAAAATGAGCGGACACAAGATTATGATACTGCCATGCGTGAACTCGCAAAAAACTGCACCTATGATTCATGCCTGGAGGAAGCTCTCGAACAATTTTTATGTGGAATGAGCAGTGACAGCCTTAGATAGCAGTTATTGGCAGATATGGACATCAATTATAAAGTAGCTATCAAACGTGGCATAGCTCACAAACTTGTGTTACAGCAATCAAAAGAATTTGCGGCCATGAAAATAGCAGACGATTCTTATGAAATCCATAAAATTGACAAACCAAATAGAAGGGTGCCTGACCAAAGTGGAACAGCTGACATTAAGAAAGGTCGAACTAAGTGCTTTTGCTGTAGGAAAGTAGGTCACATGGCACTGAATGTTTTTATAAGGACCAACGCTGTAAACACTGTCATAAAGTTGGCCATTTTGAAAAAATGTGCCGAAATAAGAAATTTGACAATGATACACATAATAACAGCCAAGAGCATTTTACTAGAAAAACCAAGCAAGAGGAATTTGCGGTGATTAATAACGTATCTTTGGACCAATCACCGAAATTTGAAATGACTGTCAAAATTTTTGGAAAACTTTAGCGATGGAAATTAATAGCGGTAGTGGGTGTCTTTACTGTCATTTAAACATTGGAAAACCATCGTGGCAGATATGACACAACCACCTAGACTTCTGCATACCAAATTTAAAGCTCGGGACATCAATGGCAAGGCCATAAAGATTAAAGGAGCAATTCGGCTCCAATTACTTCTTACAATGGCAAAAAATTAAAATTGCTACTATATATAATTCATGCCCCGATAAATCCCCTCATTGGCCGTGATTGGTTCATTCACTTGGGAATTAAATTATCGATGAGCAAAATTAATGACATTGTAATGTTTATTGAAAAATGTAAAAACTGTCAATTGCATGCGAAAACATGTCCAACCATAGTCAAGAAATCAACCCCACAGAAATATCTAGGTCGCAGACTGTGAACAAAGCTTGACAAAATTATACCAACGAAGGACACCAAAGTACCTTCAGGCATAAACTATAAATACTCACCACAAGATCGCGTTTGGCTTAGAAATAATCAGGACAGATTCTGGATTAAAGCAGAAATTGTGCGACATTTAAGTAAGCAAGTGGTTGCTGTGCGTATGGCCGTCGGACGATTGTTACACAAACATATCAGCCAGTTGAGGAAAGAAGAATATAGTCAACAAACGCCGCAGTTGTTTCAGGAAAAATACAACAGCAAGTGGACATTTGGGAAAAACCATAACAGCAGGGCAGTCCCAAACAAAATTAAAATAAACCTTTAAAGAAAAATTTCCCCCTGCCATACTTATTATGTTTTAAGTTCAGAGAATAGAAAAAAAGTAAAACATGAATCTCTGAACATGAGGGAGATATGCTAAATGTGTGTGTATATTTATGTATACACAAAATATGTATTACTAGTTAATAATTATAAATGTAAAACTAAAGGGATTGCTAATTGTGTATTATAAGTAATAAATGATATATTAACGCTAAACTAAAAGTATGTGCGTTGATGCCAAGGACATTCACAATGATAAAGCATTAGACTAATTAAATAGTTTAATTAAGAAGAAACTATAAAGTAATTTATCAAGAAGGATTAGATAATGTAAACAAAGCCATTGCTTAAATAGACAATTCTAAAGTCATGGCATTATCTAATTAGGGATCGAATAATAACTAAAGAGGTGACCACCACGTGGACACTGGATGGCTAATCAAGAAGAGAGAAATAATAGATCTAGAATTGAACTGAAACCAAGACACTTGCTAAGTGAAGCTCTTAAAAGGCACATGTGCCATTTCCTCAGGTGCTCCAGTCAGCTTTTTCCTTCACTTAGCCTTGCGGAGAGGTTTATCTTCGGACGTTCTAAAGTAAACCTAGGGACTACGTAACAGGTCGTATTGATCTCATTATTATTTTTGTATGCCTTCGGGCCCTCATATATATATGTATAGCGTGTGTGTAATAGTTATATTTTGTATATATAACTCTGTAAATATATTCTCATTATTTAAATTGCTGAGCTGCCTCATTAATTATTATATATTTGTGTTATTGATATTTGCAATCCAGTTAGCAATAGGGTGCCGCTGGACACAACATATTGTTTTTCAGTTTTTGAAAACCAGCAGTACAGAAGACATTTATTTGTTGTCTTAATTATTCATGCATCTTATTTTCAACTTTTTACAGAACATATTTCCTAATTTTTTGCTAACAAATCACAAAATATAGCTCTTTGTACATATATTTCTCAAATATGGTTGGCATGTTAATTACTGAAACTAGTCATTGATCATACACATCTCTTACCTAAACCAGATTAAATTGATTGTACTACCATATTATTCCTGTTAAAGTTGTTATTATTTTTTCTATTTATAATCTGTGTATTAGACTTTTTTATTTATTTATTCATCAGTTCTTACTTCAGATTATAGCATTTTTATCAGGGATAATAAGAGGTGTTTTATTTATCTCATTTTATTTAAATTCTACATTTGAATCTTATACTCTAAGGATCACTATAAGTTTGATTATTATTCTCTGTTTACATTTATAATTTGACAAATAGATTGGTATCATTACTAGTAGTAATCTTTTTCTTTTATGTCTGCAAAAACAAGTCAATGCTATCTTTTACTTAAAATAATTATAAATTATTCTTTCATACTATTTCTGCTGTAATCAAATTTCACAAATATAAGATAATTTTTAACTTAACAGGACTTGAATTCAACATGTTTCTTTATTTTTCTAAATTAGTTCAAATTTTCAAATAGTTTCAGATTGTGATGTGTCCTCTGTTGATTGTGTTTTTACTATCTTTTATCGAGTCATTTTAAATTACACAAACAAAACAATTTATTTGTGCTAAAATTAAAGTCATAGAACATAATAACTAGCTCTATTAAGATTCTCATCTTAAAAATTGAATGAGTCAAGTAAAAATTTTTTTCTCCATTTTTCACTATTTATGAATTACAAATGTCACCAAACCTACCACTTCTTTTATTTTGCTGTAATATTTTATATAAATACAATTTGTGCATCTTACTTCAAACGCTTATTAGCAAAAATTTTTAGACATGTAGGTGGATATTTTTTTTAATGATTCCTCTTATTTTGTAAAATATAGTAATCACTTTAGAAATAATCTGCATAAAATAGCCTAAATTATTTATTATAAAACATTTTTGAAAGCAGAGTAGAAAAGCATTATGATGATAGATTTTTTAGTTAAAAAATAAATTTTATATATAATAAAAAAAACTGGAGAAATAGTAAATACAGTATTAGCCATAAAGGGAAAAAAGATACAGGCATATCAATATATAATTATTATAAAAGTGACATATTAATATATAATTATTATAAAAGTGAATTTGAAGATAAGTTATATCAATAAGCAGTAAAATTATAAAAATCGGGTTAATATAAAATTCTTTTTAAAAAACTACAAACAAACTGTCATGCAGCCAAAAACTGATGTAAACCCAATGTAAACCTTCCTTAAATTACTAGCCCTCACTGGTTTTATCATTTACTAGAAAAATTTGTTTCCCAAAATGATGCACAATTATTATGGAAGCCATAACCCCAGAATAGTGTAATAATTTGAAACCAATATATGTTAATAAGACAGTTCTAGCGAACATCAAACAAAATCATAAAAAGAGATTGCAATGTGCATTAGAAATTTAAATTAATTATAATATTGAATAGTGCTTAAAATATAAAACAATTTCAGTGTATAATATTCATACAGAATTACTTTTAAAAAACTTGAGGCAAAGTGATTAAAACGACAACTTTTCCCAGTATATGTTTTTAGATTGTGTGTGTGTATGTACAATAAATTTTTCCCGCTAAAAAGTGTTTGAAGTAACAAATTGTATTTCTAAATTAATGTCTACTAATAATGTTTTATACGCTCATATTAATAATTGTATGCTGATAAATGAATTCAAATGTTATATTTTAAATCTATTCATCTATTGGGGAAAGATATTATGATAGACAGTAATAAATTTGTGCAATGTTTAAATCTATACAAGATAAAAACAATATCTTAAGAAAGTATATATATCTAATATTTTTTATTAATTTATCATAATAACTATTCAAATTTGCATACATTTGTTCACCTGCATAATGAAGTGGTTTCTTTATGCAAATTTGAATTACAAATACAGACAAAGGGAAAAATCAATTGACTATTCTAAATTTCCTTTAGGAGCAGTTTCTTACTTTGTACTGTAAGCTTGAATAATCATCTGACCTCAAATAGTAGTGCTATCATATTCCAAGATTAATTTCTGACTTATGATCTTTATCATTAGGATCTTGAATTTAATGAACTGTTGCATCTAGAAGCTATCATTAACTCTTTTATACTATCGGGATGATAGCATGAAATTTTAAAAAGTCTTAAGGTCCTGTCTGAATGTCTATACAAATCTGACACAAGGCTGATAACTAAGTCTTTTAGTAATTTCACTTTTTCTTTAACTGTATGCACTTTTCACTTTTGTTTAGGATGGTCTGTATCAACAAAATATAACATGATTTTTTTTACTTACTATTAACATATGCCTTCAAGATCATTTCTCTTCACACTATTTCAGAGCCATCTCATGTAAACTTACTATTTCAGAGCCATCCCATGTAAACTTAAGTTAACAGTGGTCATCTAATGGTAGTACTAACTATATCCACCCCTCCAAATTAATTTTTAATTTATGTGACCTTAAGAAAGAAAAGTATTTGGTTAAAAAAATTAAAACATATAAATATAGCCTAAAATAAACTTTTGACTAATATTAAATCTGATTGTCTTCTGTTAAGTTTTATCCATTTTATGTATGCACTTATAAATTTAGTATTTGACCTTCTATGTGAAAGAGTAGTCATAATCCTTTATTTGTTAATTATCCCAGTTTTTTAGTCTTTTTTAAGGAAATACATGTACATTGTGGGTGTCTCTATGTACATACAGATTTATATACTTACAAATGTAGGGCAAATATGGATAAACACTCACTTACTTGTATATTTTGTATTGTTGCAGTAATTCATGACTTACTTACTATTGAAATCAAAGAACAGACAAAGGTTGCTGTTATTGCTACCAGCCAGAGTAGAAATTCAGTGCATTCGAGACTTATTTCCACAAGGGGGAAGCATCTTTTTCAAGAATTCATTGAAATCATTTCACCTAAATTAGTAAGTATGTATTATATCTGCACACACATACATATATAAATGACTATAAACATATAATGATAATCCAACAACTTCATGCCACTTGGTATAATTGCTTAGTAATGATAGAGAAAACTAATATAATTCCTTTTCTGCTTCTCTAAAATTTTAAATAAATATGTGTATTTAAGTGGTTGCATCAGGTGGCTTTAAATTCACTAGATTGAGTATCATGCTACGTGTTTATAATTCTTTTATAATTGTCTAGTATTGGTGAAGTATAAATCAAGTCATCTGAGAAAAAATTATATGTATTTTATTAGTGCCATTTTAGAGGCATATTTCATTGCAGAAGCTGTTTATTAATTTGTGCCACTAAAAACAATATTGATAATAATGTAAAATTAGATATTATTTTTAGAAAACTATCTTTGTAGAGTATTTGTTTTTTTTTTGAAATGAAAATCTGTTGTTTTTGTACAAAGACATTTTTATATGAAGTTTTTAACAAAGACATTTTTATATGAAGTTTTTAAAAAACTTTTCCAAAAGTTGTAGCAATATTTTGGCTAGGCATAAAAATATTTTTAGAAAATGGAAAACCAAATTTGAAGAAACTGCCAAGGGTTATGAACATCCCTAAAAATTCAACACAGATTATTAGAAAAGGATGCTTTATGAAAGCTATTACACAATAAATTATTGCATAATAACAAACTTTGCTGTTTCAACTTTGCTACTGATAGGTTTGGTTGGCTTCCTGTATTAATATATTTTATTTGCAGATGCATAAAACTTTTTCTCTATCAGATAAAATAAACAATAGCATAATAACATGGGATTTGGAAATTCATATGATGGTGAATATTAGCTAAACAAGTTTCATGCAGGAGACTTCCTGTATTCGAGTATATTATTATTATTAGGGGAAAAGAAAAAAAACTTTTGAATTGCTTTAACAAAACCAATAAACTTTGTGTTATTATTGTACATGTGTGCGTGTGTACATATTTAATGACTTTTAAATATATCTAGGACTTTTGACTCTTAATGTGTATATATGTATATAATAGAATTTTAGCAATATTGATAAACACTTGGAATAATAAAACTCTGATCACTTGTTATATTAATGCATTGCCTTCTGATAGCTCCGAAAGCATTAAGCTAAACATTGTTATTTGTGAAAATTTTTATTAACTTCACTTATATAAGTTTAAAAGCATATTATAAGTAATAGAGATGAAAAATGAATCCATTTTTATCTGCTAATGCCCTGTGAATTTAAGTGTAAGATCAATAAAATAAATTTGCAATATCATCTTGGTTGATTTAATATTTGTCCTTATAGTTATATTGTTCTAATTTACCATTTGTGTAGCAGCATTTTGAACAATGGATGAAAATTGATATATTTTTTGTCTACAACGTAGACTGATTGCATCATGCAGTGAGAAAATCTTATAAACAATGTGAAATATTGTATGAGAAGTATTTCAAATTGACATTATTATATATATTTAAGCCAATGCACATGCGCTTTAAAGATAAATTATAAATGAATATTCTCACTTTTCCCAACACAAGATATAGTATTTTAGAAAGGATGAATGAATCCACTCATCTTTTTGACCCAAACATTTATGTATGGGCAAATCTTAAGCATATGGAAATGTTAAGCAATCACTTTAAATTACATTTGTTATGTTTGAACGAATCACTATTACACTATAAAAACATAGCGCTATATAAAATAATATCTCATTATATATATATTTAAACAAAAAAGAATTTTTTAAAAAAATTTTATGCTTTAATTTATTATATGTAGGTGTGATGCTCCTTGTGGCCTAAATTTACAGTTCATGAATAAAATATTTGGAAAGCAAAGATGTCATGTTCTAGGTGTAATTTTTTTCATTTATTGAGTGTAACTTCTCATCTTTTATATTTAATTTTTTCTTCCCTCATCAAATATTTATTTGGAAATTCTTATCTTTATCTTTATTCAGTTACTTTTGTTTTGTATTACATTAGCTAATTTTGTTTTATCTATTTTTTTTTTTAATGTCTTACTGTAATATCTGTAATGATCAGCAGCATAGGAAGATGATGATAACATCTGACCACAGTCATGTCAACAGCAAACATTATGAACTGCATTTGGGAATGAAGTCATAAATTTACTATTGTTTAAAATATTATGAATGAGGAGAAAAACTTACTCATATAATTACTAGGAATCTGTGTGAACTTTGATGAAATATCACTAATTATCGTCAACATTAAGATTAATAAATAAAATAATATACCGTTTAACACAAAAGTCTTTATTTACATATATAACCATGAAAATAGTAAATATAGTATGTATATATACACACATGCTTTGTGGGTAAATTGACTTTCATGCTTATATGTATAGGATTAGAAATTAATCAGAGAGAAGAAAGAGAATATTTTGTCAGCAGAATATAACATTTAGTATCAATGTAAATTAGTATATCAGAAGATATAGTAGACAATTTAGAAAATTTTATGTTATGTAGGAATAGTCACCAGAAAATCAAAAGCTGTAAATAATAAACGGAACTTCGGTATCCTATGCATCTGAGCATTTTGTAAAAGTCAGCTGAGATTTATCGGAGAAAGTTTGGTTAGATCTGATACAATGAAAAATAAAGTTGCAAATGAAAAATAGAGAGCATATTGAAAATAGTTTGACAAAAGAGAATCACAATAAATAACAGTACAATAAAAGGTCACATAGAATTAAAATCTGTATAAATGTAGCAAAATTAAAGAAATTATGGATATTCAATGTAAGAATGAAGTATATGCTAATATACAGGAAGATTTAGATGATGAAATTTTTATAAGTGCTGAAAAAAATTGACAAAGAATGTACGTGAAATGTTATTAATAAGGATTCATTAATTAGAAGATTTTAGGAGTGTTATTCCTAAAAGGAATTGGGGTTATATTTGCCATAGACAAAAAATCACATTAACAATAAGTTAGTAAAACATGTCAGCAATGAAAATATTATTTGTATTGCTACAAATCTTTCAGAATCACACAGATCTAAAATGAAAGAATTTATAAAATTAATAATGTATAAAATAATTATAAGGTTTTACTGAGAATCAGTGATACCTATAATTTAAGTAGGCCAGTTCCGTTAATGATTGATTTAAAAAATTATATAAAGAGAATATTGTGTTTTGTATGTGAAGGATGATTTAATTAAATATGAATTCTTTTTTAATAAAATTAGTATCATACAGTTTACAAAACAGAATGATACAATTTATCCAAACCTCTTCAAACACTTTTTAGCAAAACTCTTTATTTGTACATGTTAAGCCACTAAACATCACATGATCACCATCTCTATACTATCACATAATTGTTGTAAACAAAAGCAAAACTCCCCATACAGTAGTGCCACCCTGCGCCAAACAGAGTAATAAATGTGTGCCAGAAGGCTTGTGCATAAAATCCCTATCTAGTGCCTACTCATCCAATCTTCCCAGACTAGTTTCTGGCTTATGGCCATCATCAATGAGGAGCCTTGGATCTCAGAGCACTGCACCTAGATCTTAGGATCTAATGCAACCCTCCAGCAGCCACCTTTTAACTCTATTTTACTACAAAACTATGAGAATGAAATTGAAAACACAATAATATTTTCAATCTAAGCTCAATAGCATATGTAATCATATGGGTCTGAACTCACCCATACATTTTGGTGTCTTTGACTCTTAAACAACCATAGACACCACTATCCTATTAGACAGGATTGGTGTTAATCCACTAAACATCACAAGATCACCATCTCTATACTAGCACATAATTGATGTAAACAAAGGCAAAACTCTCCATATAGTAGTGCCACCCTGTGCCAAACAGAGTAATCAATGGATGCCAGGGGCTTGTGCATAAAATCCCTATCTAGTGCCTACTCACCCAATATCCCCAGACTAGTTTCTGGCTTGTGGCCATCATCAGTTGAGGAGC
This sequence comes from Epiperipatus broadwayi, assembly GCA_028023455.1. Taxonomy (NCBI): domain Eukaryota; kingdom Metazoa; phylum Onychophora; class Udeonychophora; order Euonychophora; family Peripatidae; genus Epiperipatus; species Epiperipatus broadwayi. The sequence goes on along the minus strand of JAQFVV010012393.1, from coordinate 7,724,873 downwards.
CTTGGATCTGAGAACACTGCACCTAGATCTTAGGATCTAATGCAACCCTCCAGCAGTCACCTTTTAACTCTACTTTACTACAAAACTATAAGAATGAAATTGAAAACACAATAATATTTTCAATCTAAGCTCAATAGCTTATATAGTCATATGAGTCTGAACTCTAATTCAGCACCCATACATTTTCATGTCTTTGGCTCTTAAACAACCAGAGACACCACTATCCTATTAGGTAGGATTGGTGTTAAACCACTAAACATCACTTGATCACCATCTCTATACTAGCACATAATTGTTGTAAACAAAGGCCAAACTCTCTGTACAGTAGTGCCACTATATGCCAATCCTTTCTAATAGGATAGTGGTGTCTATGGTTGTTTAAGAGCCAAAGACACCAAAATGTGTGGGTGTTGAATTGATTTTAGACCCATATTATTATATAAGCTATTGAGCTTAGATTGAAAATATTACTGTGTTTTCAATTTCATTCTCATAGTTTTGTAGTAGAGTTAAAAGGCAGCTGTTGGAGGGTTGCATTAGATCCTAAGATCTAGGTGCATTGCTCTCAGATCTAAGGCTCCTCACTGATGATGGCCACAAGCCAGAAAATAGTCTGCAGATATTGGGTGAGTAGGGACTAGATAGGGACTTTATGCACAAGCCTTCTGGCCTCCATTGATTACTCTGTTGGGCACAGGGTGGCACTACTGTATGGAGAGTTTTGCCTTTGTTTACAACAATTATATGCTAGTATAGAGATGGTGATCATGTGATGTTTAGTGGTTTAACACCAATCCTGCCTAATAGGATAGTGGTGTTTATGGTTGTTTAAGAGCCAAAGACACCAAAATGTATGGGTGTTGAATTGAGTTCAGACTCATATGACTATATAAGCTATTGAGCTTAGATTGAAAATATTATTGTGTTTTCAATTTTATTTTCATACTTTTGTAGTAAAGTAGAATTAAAAAGTGGCTGCTGGAGGGTTGCATTAGATCCTAAGATCTAGGTGCAGTGCTCTCAGATCCAAGGCTCCTCACTGATGATGACCAGAAACCAAAAACTAGTCTGGACATATTGGGTGAGTAGGCACTAGATAGGGATTTTATGCACAAGTCTTCTGGCATCCATTGAGTACTCTGTTTAGTACAAGGTGGCACTACTGTATGGAGAGTTTTGCTTTTGTTTACAACAATTGTGCTAATATAGAGATGGTGATCATGTGATGTTTAGTGGTTTAACACCAATCCTGCATAATAGGATAGTGGTGTCTCTGGTTGTTTAAGAGCCAAAGACACCAAAATGTATGGGTGCTGAATTGAGTTCAGACCCATATGTCTATATAAGCTATTGAGCTTAGATTGAAAATATTATTGTGTTTTCAATTTCATTCTCATAGTTTTGTAGTAAACTAGAGTTAAAAGGTGGCTGCTGGAGGGTTGCATCCTAAGATCTATGTGCAGTGCTCTCAGATCCAAGGCTCCTCACTGATGACGGCCACAAGCCAGAAACTAGTCTGGGGATATTGGGTGACTGGGCACTAGCTAGGGATTTTATGCACAAGTCTTCTGGCATCCATTGAGTACTCTGTTTAGCACAAGGTGGCACTACTGTATGGAGAGTTTTGCCTTTGTTTACAACAATTATGTGCCAGTATAGAGATGGTGATCATGTGATGTTTAGTGGTTTAACACCAATCCTGCCTAATAGGATAGTGGTGTCTATGGTTGTTAAAGAGCCAAAGACACCAAAATGTATGGCTGCTGAATTGAGTTCAGACCCATATGACTATATAAGCTATTGAGCTTAGATTGAAAATATTATTGTGTTTTCAATTTCATTCTCATAGTTTTGTAGTAAAGTAGAGTTAAAAGGTGGCTGCTGGAGGGTTGCATTAGATCCTAAGATCTAGGTGCAGTGCTCTCAGATCCAAGGCTCTTCACTGATGATGGCCACAAGCCAGAAACTAGTCTGGGGATATTGGGTGAGTAGGCACTAGATAGGAATTTTATGCACAAGCCTTCTGGCATTCATTAATTACTCTGTTTGGCACAGGGTGGCACTACTGTATGGAGAGTTTTGCCTTTGTTTATCTGTACATGTACATACACCTACATTTCAACTGACCTGCAGTCTTCTTCAGAGCAAGTTTATTTTGATCTAACAAAAATAGCAAAATAAACTTGCTCTGAAGAAGACTGCAGGTCAGTCAAAACGTTGGTGTAGATCAAAATAAACTTGCTCTGAAGAAGACTGCAGGTCAGTCGAAACGTAGGTGTATGTATATGTACAAATAAAGAGTTTTGCTAAAAAGTGTTTGAAGCAGCTTGGATAAATTGTATTTATAGGATATTACAGCAAAAATAAAGAAAAGTGTGATTTTGGTAAAACAGAATGATAAAATCTTAGAAAATATGAATAGACTTTTAAAATGCAAGAAATGAAATAGAGATAAATTGTAAAAATAAAGATATAATAAACAAATATGTCAGCTGGAAAAGATTAATCTAGATCTTGTAAAGAAGTAGTGAAAAGGCAATAAACTTTTTAAGTATGATGTATAAATATGGAAGGAGATAGGAGCACAGAGAAATGATTTGAATGTAAAAAGCATTTAACAGAGAAGAGATGTTAGCAATAGTGTAGACTTAATCAAATATGAGAAGAATATCATTACAGGAGCCACTTATAAATGAATATAGACATTCCAATTCTTGGGATGGGGGGGGGGTTGATAAAGAAATCAAAAAAGTTGATTTATGCAATGACTATACAACCAATTTGTGAATCATAAAGCACTTACATCTATGATCCTTTTTTATTTTGCATTTTGCAACCCTTTTTTTTCCACTTCTCAATAAAAAAAATTTTCTGCTTACTTATAGCTTTCTATTGCATTCTAACCTATGTCATATTCTCCCACTGAAATAAATAAATACTGCACTTTTTAAAAATGTCTGAAGCAATCTTTATAATATAAACCAGTTGTCTTCAGCCCTTGGTCCGCGGACTGGTGTCGGTCTGCAGAAGTTTTTTTGCTGGTCCGCGCTAGACTGGCAGGAAAGTTTGTAATAACAAAATAATAAGATTTTAAATTTTTAATTAATATAAACAATTTTTATTTATTTTTTCATCGCAATTGCGTAAATAAAATTAATTATAAATCAAAATTTTATTTAAATTATTAGATAATACTATAATTACTAAATAATAATCAAAGAAATTTATCTGAAAATGCAATCTTTAAAAGACAAAGCATCAATCTCATGATAATTGCACCACTCCTTACACATCAATTTCTATACCTAGTAGGCATTTCTGTATTGCGTCAGCTCATTTATTGGTCACATATAGCAAAATTTTTTATTGCATTTGTATTATCTTTTTATTTTGTGTGTGACATTTCATTTTGAATTGTAAACTTCACAAAATGGAGACAGATCATTGATGATGATTTCCCATCATCAAGAATGAAAATCTATTATCTTTTTTTTTTTTATAGCAAAATGACATCTTTATAATGATTGTTTTATTTCTATGTGATACTTTACCAAAACAACTTTTCGTTCTGTTTTTTTTTTTTTTTAATTGACTAAAAATGAGATTTAATATAACACCAGATTCAAAATTAAAAAAAAAAGTTTATTATTATTCAAACTCCATATATATAACTTCATCTAGTATATTTAACATTAAATACAGATATTACATTTATCATAATCATTGTTATGTAATTACACTAGCTGTGATATTTCCCAACATTCAGGTGAATAACATTTTATTCCTGCATATTTTAACAATGAAATAATAAATGTAGCAATGCAGGCACATTTATTGAGAACAGTTGTTATTGTGCTGTTTTCTGTAGCAGATTGCGCAACTCGAGAAAGAGTGTTCAGCATGTGAAGGTAAATAACACCATTACAATACACAGTAACTAGTGTGTTGTTTTGGTCAGTTATAACAATTATGCTCATCTAAGGCTAAGCAGTTTAAATCTTTAAGAAAATTTATCTGTAGACTTCTGCCGGTTCCGCGAAATCTTATCCTTATTCTTGCTGGTCCACGAAATCTTATCCTTATTTTTGCCGATCCACAGGTATGAAAAGGTTGAAGACCACTGATATAAACAATGCCTATCCTCTGAAAACCATATTCAAGTTTGTCATAAAATATTTTTTTAAGATATCAACTACTTTTCATTACAGTCACATATCCAGTTTAACTAATTTTACAACAATAGTTTCTCTGATGGATAAAGCATGTGAATTTTTTGTAGCATTAATTATTAAACCAAAATTTTTACAGTTTTGTTTCAAAGCATTAAGAATATTATGTAGATCATCCTTTGAATTGGAAAGACTTTTACAATCAGCAGCGTATTATAAGTCTAACGATGAAGAAAGTAAGATCTTGGATTTTCTTTTAATCAGTTCAAATTAAAACTCCACTGTTAAACATATATTGCATTTTAGGCTTGCTTGCTGAAGCTGCCTTACTATTCCAAAAACTATTGTTATAAAAGTTGAAAACAAATCATCTACGATTAACATCAGTTTTTATTTTGTCTAAATTTTTATCACTATTATCTCATGAAGCTGTTATATAATATGATAAATTTCCATGGACAATCAGTTATTTTCAAACACTATCATAAACCTTTTCAATTAACAGTTTTAATTTATAAATTGAATCTTTACTCAAAGCAAAAATCCACTTATATATGATTGAAAGTTATCTATTTAATAAGGTTCTTAGAAGTTCTTTTGCTAGAAAGGATATTAATAATAATCCAGTATAACTACTGTAATCTTTTATATTTGTTATTTTTATAAACTGGAGCAATAGAGATACCCACTAAATAAGATAAAACAACTTCATATATCCATGTATTTCTTCAAAAAAAAAAAAAAGTAATTTTGAAGCTAATATATTATCTCATCAACAGCTTCAGGCTTTTCATTTTTAAGAATAACTTCATCATGTTGGATATTTTTTCATTATCTAAGCAAACTAGGAATACTATTAAAAGCAGCATCTAAATTCTTGAAGAATTATTCAAAAGGATAAAACTCTTCATCCATCTGTTTGAAATATTATTATTATTATATATAAAAAAGTGCTATTCACAATTTAGTAGGATTTATGATATTATTTTTTATGCCAATATTTTACTTTCACAACCTCAAGAAAGATTTAATGTGATCACAATTAAAATGACCGTATCTCTTATACAATTTTAATCCATCAATCATTCTTAAATCTTATTGGTTATTGAACATCTGCCTTAAATCTGTTGATTGAAATTAGTAAGAAGATAGTTGCAATCTATTAAGAACTGCAAAAAAGATAGGTCTTACAAAAATGCAACATTATCAGTAAATTTACACCAAGGCAAGACAATGTATGAAAAAAAGAAAATATTTGAAAATTTTTAAAACTGATCCATTAGGACTGACTATCTAGATTTTTATAAAATGGTACAAAAAAGGAGTTAATAATGATAAATAACTGAAAATTGGCAAAACAAAGCTATAGAAGAGTTTAAAAGTGTAAAACAACAACTTAGTATTAGAAGGAAAGTTGTTTCAGCTATCAATACAAAGAAAAAATGGAAGTATTATAAAATGAGAGATAAAAGCATGAATGTGTCGAAGTATTCTATAATGTTTTACATATCTTCTGGATTGCCAAGTATTTTAAATGAAGAGATGAGATATGAAATTAAATCTATGAAGAAGGGAAAGTTCCAGGAAATGATGGAATTACTATTGATATGGAAGTAGTGAAGAAATAAAAAAAATGTTAGTAAAGTTATATGCTAAAGGGGCAAAACTCTCTATATATTGTAACAGGCACACATGCCGTTACATTATTTATTTTAAGAATTAGACATGAAATTAAAATATAAAGTTTGCAAATAAAAATTTGTTTTTAAAAAAATTGAAATTTAAAAGTCATCTAAACTTTATAATATATATAAAATCGCACCGATAAATAATTATTAAACGAAAATTTTATTAAGAAGAAAAAAAAAAGTATTTTAAAACTAAATTTTCAGTAAAGATTTAAAGATAAAAATATATCTAAGTTTGTACAAAAAAATTAATTAATGTTATTGAAAAATGGAAACTTTATTAAGAAGAAAAAAAAAGTATTTTAAAACTAAATTTTCAGTAAAGATTTAAAGATAAAAATATATCTAAGTTTGTACAAAAAATTAATTAATGTTATTGAAAAATGGAAATGATTATTTTAATTAGTCCAAGTGAACTAGCCCTTGGGCATTTCATAATATGTAATCAAAGGTCAGATAGGAGAGGAAAAACAACAGGAACAGAATGGCCAATGAAAGAAATCCATCGGGGAAATGGACCTCAATGAAAAGACCATCACCATCGTCATGACGCAATGTTGAGTTAATCCGCAAAATTAATATAAAAGGAAAGGTTTGGAAATAAAAAAATTAATTATTATTAAGAGAAGACAGATATGTGTTAAGTCGGAGAGGGTGGGAGGAGAAGGGATTGAAAGACACTTTCAATTCCTTCAGTTGTTCAAAAAAAATGAAACATCGTTTTCCGATATTGCGGACCACCGGAAATCAAGGCCCGGAAGAATACCATCAACCATAAAGGATCAACGGTTAACTGCACACCGATCTCCTCATGACTTCGTGGGAATTAACTCCTTCAATTACAAGAAATTAGAGACTACGGACATTTTTCAAAACAGTAAGAAATATATCATTAATGAACATTTCTAAACAAAAAGAACCCTAAATGCTAAACTTTCAATATTCTAAAGAAGAATTTCCTATCTGACTAAATTATTTATTATTTTATTGAATGTATTTTTTTTTTTATTTAAATCATTTCCATTTTTTTTTTTTGTTCTTTTTAAGTGTTATTTTCTTTTCTTCTTTTAAATAGCTTATATATAAATGTTAAACTTAAGTCGGGTGTGAATGGCTATATAGATTTGTAAAGTTATATTAGTTTTATTAGGGGAGGGTAATCTTAGGTTATTCATTTCATAGTTAAATTGGGTCAGTGGATTGGATATATTGGTGTAATTAGTAGATGTAGTACGAGGTTCGCTACGTGCAGAATTGCATTATACGCCGCACACTCCCGTTTTGTCTATGGAAGGGGATAGTAAGACTGAAACGCAGTCCCTTCCTTCTTGCCGGACAGATATCACATTCCTGTTCTGGGCGAGAAACAATTTTTTCTCTTAACCATGCTGTTCAGATGTACATTCCTGACAGTATGATATTTGTGCTGTCATATTCATGCTACATTGAATACATCGATATATCAGATGGATTGACGTTGGTTTGGCTGCGAACTTTGGCCTAAGGTTAAATAAGGGATAGAATATTTTCTTTTCAAATGCAATCTATATAGTCTATTTATACTCGACACTCTAAATAAAAATATTGAACTCATCTGTGTGAACTTACAAAAGTTAAAATGTAAATTAAAATCTAAAATCAAAATTAAAAAATGTAAGTTAAATTTTAAAATGTAAACTGATACTAAAATAATTTTAAATCTTCTATATGTTTAAATAAATGTTTGTGTGTTATTACTGGCAGTGGCTTCTAATATTTTTTAATATTGAAATATAATTAGATAAGAATTAAAATATAAATCTCTGCTGTTCCACTGAGCTAGTGGCATGAGCTGATGGTCTGAATAAAGCATATAAAGTGTGAATCTTAACTTACGTATCTGCCTACTATATAAATTTTCTAGGTTCAGATACCTAATGGCACCCTGTAGTGCAGATACATTAAGACTCCTTTTTTTCGGACCATTATAATATATTGCCACACACAACAAGCTAGAGTAATCAATGGATGCCAGAAGGCTTGTGCATAAAATCCCCATCTAGTGCCTACTCATCCAATATCCCCAGACTAGTTTCTGGCTGGCATCCATTGATTATTCTAGCTTGCTGGATGTGGCAATATATATAGTGAGTTTTGCCTGTTTTAACAACAGATAATAAGCATAAAAGGAGGTGGTCATGTGATGTTTATTGGTTTAAAGTTATATGCCAAATGCTTTAATCATAAAGATTACCAGATAATTGAAAGAATGCAGTAATAATATTGATATTTATGAAAGGTAATGAAAATACATTTTAAATTACAGACTTTAGTCTTCTATCAGTTCTATATAAAATCTTTAACAAGATAATTACAACTCATCGACAGTGAACTTGGATTCTAGTGATTATATCCATGTATTGAGAGAAATTATATAAAAAAACCAATGAATATAAATTGCCATTAGCTTCGGATTTGTAGATTATAAAAAGATATTTGATTTCATAAGCATTTCCATGATAATTAAAACATTGGATCACTTGAGTCATTGATCTCTAGTGTGAGAAACATTTATCAAAATATTTAACAGCAGTGATTAAATTATATGGTAGCACTAAGAAATCTAACATTTGAGAAAGGATTATGACAGAGTGATTCTTTATATCTGAAACTTTTTGCAGCAGTTTCACAAGAATTGTTTTCTGGATTATAAAATGGGAAAGTAAAGAAGTGAAAATAAATGGAGATTATTTAAATCATTTAGATTTTGCAAATGATGTGGTTGTTTTTGGAAGCAGTGATTTAGAACTTCAGAATATGTTGCAACAGTAATAAAATAGGACTGAAGTTTAAGTAAAAAAACTAATGTAATATTTAATGGATTTTCTTAAAAAAAATAAAATAAATAAATTGATAATCATGAAATTAAACTTAAATGGAGTGTTTTTGATAGGAGCAACTTAGTATTAAAAATGAATATGCTTATATATTTGAAAAGGAAGATTTTGAATAGATATACTTAATCAGTTCTTACTTTTAGATTATCTGAGATTTGGACACTTAAATAGAAGAGCATTACAATGAAGTATGGAGAGATGTATATTAAGTATAACAATAAGAGATTAAAAATGAAATCACTGACACTGAAAGAATTAAGAGGTAGAAATGAAGTTGGGCTGACTATATTGTTAGAAGAGATGATGATATTGGATGAACAAATAGATGAAATGAGTAAGTTTATTGATATTATATGGAGAAGAGAAGCTAGAGATAATAGAAACTGGATTAGTCTGGGAGAGATTTTTATGTTGTGCTGGATCAAGAATAGTTGAAAGTGGTGATTGTTTTATATACAATCATTGTCAGAGAAAGAGCCAAGATATATGAGTTAAAATTAAAAAATTAGAAATGTATGGTGAATATGGTATTTATATACAATCATTGTCAGAGAAAGAGCCAAGATATATGAGTTAAAATTAAAAAATTAGAAATGTATGGTGAATATGGTATATATGGCTCGATGGGCTACAGAATTTATGAATCTTTGACTTAGGGTAATCAGATTTTTTAATTGGGGGGGGGGGGATAATTATTAGAATTTGAATTGATCACCAAGATAATTAAATGGGCCAATTATTAAATTTTGTTGCCAGTTTTATACTGGAATAAAAAAAAAATGTTTATAAAGAATAAGGGTCTAATATTTAATTTGTCAGATTAGATATTTATATATATTGTATTTGTTAGAACTTTGAAGAAGACTAAAATATGGAATAATAAAGTATTATATTTGCATTTTAAAAGTTAGTATTGCTTATTTATATTAATATATCTAATCTATTGAAAATCCTTCTATTCCAGGCATAAATCATAATCATTTCAGTTGTGAGGCAGATTAAACTCATTGTTCTCAAGTCTTCATATTTCTCTAAAATAATACTTTTTTATCTCACTGAAATACAATTATCAGAGAAAATCTATGATTATTGTTGTGGCACAATCATGTTTTTTTTTTTAAATGTCTGCAGTCTTATGTTAGAAATATAAGAATGTGCTGCTGGTTACTTTAAAAATAACTGAATGATTAAATAGTCTAATGTTTCATAGTCATTTAATTATTCAAAATTTTACTAATGCTGTGTTTAATTGTTATTTATTTTTATATGAATTTATTTGGTAAAAATAATTAGAGCTTATATCTTAATTTGTCTTTATAGGCAGTAGGATTAAATTTTAGTTCCAAATGAGATAGAAAATAGCATTAATTAGCAGATAGAATATTTTATTGTAGTATGATTAGTCAATCATCAAATGGGATAAATTAATAAAGGATTGAATAATGATATTAGCTGTGATATGGAAATTTATAGAAATCTAAAATAAACTGTTTAATTAAATTATACATGCTAGGAACACTAAATAAGAAAAGCTTAAGTGTAAAAGCCTATTATAATCTTATCGTAGGCCACTTTCTATGTCTTGGGCTTGATATATCATATTCATAACAATGACCAGAAGACAGGAGAGCGATAGGTATAAGTATGATGTGAATTTATGTAAATATATACAAATGAATTAAGTAGCCTACTTTTTAGAGGGGGGGGGGGAAGCAGGATTCCTTTTTTATTTATAGAGTTAGGATTATTAGTGATGTGTCATGCCTCATTTATTTTTAGCTTAGAATCATTTTTTTCAGTGCACACAATGCTGACTGATATAGGCTTAAATGTATGGATGAGTTTATTTTGGCTCCAGAAATATAGATTTGTGGTCAGGATTGCTTTTCGTCCTTTTGTAGATGTATTAATGTTGGGATAATTTTCTTGCGAGGTTGGCATGTAATTCTCTTCAAAGTAGACTGCATTGCAGCTAGTTTGAATGCAAGCAGTCTTGTAAACAGTGTGGGAGGTATGTAAATGAGAAGTTTATCGTTGGAATTATTGATCAACCTGTTTATAGAGGGTGATGGCTGATTGTATGTGAATCTGAGCATATTTTATTTATATTTCTGAGATATTAAGAATATAGGGGAATGATATCCAGGGCTTGTCAGATAGTATAAACCTAGTTCTGATCTTATTGTAAAATTTGATGAGAATGTTAGTGAGTGTCATATATTCGAACCCCTAGGACTCTCACTAATTTTCTCACCAAATTTTACAGCAAGATCAGAACTAGACTTATATCATCTGACAACAAGCCCTGGATATTATTCCCCTATATTCTTAATGTCTCCAGAAATTTTAATTAAATATGCTCATATTCATATAGAATCAATCTTTCCACTCCACTCTCTCTAAATAGGTTGATTAATAATTCCAAAGATAAACTTTCCACCAATCATAACCCCCACACTGTCTACAATATTACTTACCCTCAAATCAGCTGCAATGTGCTCTACTTTGGAGCATCATGTGCCAGCCTCACAACACAATTGTCCCAACATCAATACCTTTACAGAAGGGCTAAAAACAATCCAGACTACAACTCCATATTGCTGGATTACCAAAATAAACTTGGCTATACATTTGAATCTACATCAGCCAGCAGTATATACATTGAAAGAAAATAAAGGGAAGCATGGCACATTGTTAATAATCTGAACTCTATAAACAAAAAGCAATTCTGCTTCACCCTCTCTAAAAAATGGTCCTGTTAGCTCATTTGTATAAATTTACATCATACTTATGCCTGCCACCCTCCTATTCACCAATCATTACTATGAATACGAATGATATCATGATCAAGATATCGAAAGTGACTTAGCATAAGACTATAATAAGCTTTTACACCTTGAGCTTTTTTTATTTAGCATTTCTAGAACTTATAATTTAATTATTATTTGTCTATGAAAAGTTAACCAATGTATATGTAATAAACAGTTTAATTTCTTTTGTTAAATAATTAACTAGCAATTCAAAGCTATTATTATTAGAGAACATTAAAGATAAATGTATTTCACCCAGATATTTCCTTACACAATAATTCAATTGCTTCCATGTTAGGCTAAGACACAAATTTTTTGAACATGTTATTAATTATTATCCAAACTGTATAAAAAGGCAATTAGGAACTTTTGCAGTTAATGTGATGAGGCAGTTTGGTAAATAATTATGAGAAGAAAGAAGTCTGGCAATATGTTCTTTGTAATATAAAGTCATGCTGAGAAAGAGAATCTCAAAAAGCAATGAGCAAAAGATGTACTCACTATAGTCTGAAAGTGGTGCCTGATGGAGATTCGTAAGTATTGATTAGATTGGTAGAGTAAAAAAGAAATCATTTAAGATAACTTTTCTTGGAGAATAGACAGTTAAGCCAATAAACTTCACATGATCACCATTTCCTATTCTTGCTCATAACTGTTATCAAAACAGGCAAAACTCTCTATACGTATTGCCATGTGGTGCAAGCCAGAGTAATCAATGGATGCCAGTGCCTACTCATCCAAGTCGTTAAAATGTATAGGTACTGAACTGAGTTCAGATCTATATGATTATATAAGCTAATGAGCTTGGATTGAAAATATTACAGTGTTTTCAATTTAAAACTTATAATTTTGTAGTTAAGTAGATATAAAAGGTGGCTGCTGGAGGGTTGCATGAGATCTTAAGATCTAGATGCAGTGCTCTCAGATCCAAGGCTCCTCACTGATGAAGGTCACAAGCCAGAAACTAGTTTGGGGATATTGGATGAGTAGGCACTAGATGGGGTTTATATGCACAACCCTTCTGGAATCCATTGACTACTCAGGTTTGCACTGAGTGGCAATATGTATAGAGAGTTTTGCCTGTTATGAGAATAGACAGTTATTAATTAATACAAATTAGAATAATAATGAAAGAAGACAATTACATAATTAAATTTATTACTTTTTAGATTTTGGGTTGTTGTTGCTATAGTACACTGCATTGTTGTTTTTTTAAATTTATAGAATTGTTTCATATGCATTATTCTGTACACTATCTTATATCTGTGTCTATGTACTTCTTATACTACTTGATAGGACATTTTGTTTACATCATATTTCTTTAAACTAAAACAAGATTTTACCTGATATAACCACATGAACTATGTGAAGTTTATTAACTGTGTAAAAATTTTATAAGTGAATGAGATTTTATTTGATTATAGAAATTAATAAAAGTGAAATTTTTAACTTTTACCTGTACAAAAAGTATTAAATAAAAATAAATAAATAAAACTTATATAGATCAAGTTCTCTTCTTGAAGGTAATCAGGCATTAAATAATACTTAATCATCACCCATGGTAGTTGGCTGCTGGTTGTCAGCTTCTTAATATGATTTTGTTTACTTTCTGAATTTTAGAATTCATCATAAAATTTGAAAAAAAAAACCCTTACATATGTTTTTATCAGTGTGAAAACTGGCATTGTTTAGAATTCCTAGATATTCTATATAATGCAAAGAATGGAATATCCAACTATGAAATGATTAGTATTTCACATATTTCTTAGGCATTCTATAAAATGTCAAAAGGGAAATCAGTAAAGTATAAAATACTCTCAGTTTAATGTCACAAAGCTAATCAGGATATTGAAAGAAAATATACTGAGGATATTGAAGGTATACTGTATACATGGATGCATAATGAAAATACTGACTGATGGAATGAGGGACTACAATTTGTGCAGCTTATGAAGAACAGAGTATTTCATGAAGGGATTAAAAGAATACCATATGAAGCTCTCTTTGACCGCAGAGCTAAAGTGGATCTCTTAATGACTTTCTTATCTTATGATGTTTTACAAGACATACAAACTGAGGAGCAACTCGAAAAAATAATAGAAAACAAACAATACAACAAGAAACAGATCACCCTATCTAACATAAAAATTCTCTAACACAAAACATGGATGAGATCTTAATCAGTGCAGGAAGAAACTAAAATGATATTGAATGCATGTCTACCGAGACTTCTAGTTCTGCTATCTGTTTGAAGGAAGACAATGGTACACTGACATGCAAAAACTGTTACTGAAACATTCATACTGTTTGTGAATATAAAGATGATGGAACTGAGAGCATAAAGGGTTATGATGTCTTTGCTGAAATATTGAAAATGCTGTTGAAGGTAAAATTCAATCTAAACTGAATCTGGAAATACAGGCCAAAAATAAACAAAAATGAAAATGGATCTTAATAAAAAATTTTCTTTTGCATCTTGGGGGATCACTGTTGAATTCCTATCCCAGAGGTTGATAAGGGACAGAGTGACTCGTACCATTTTCTGGTAGTTGTTACGAGTGTGACAGATGATGGTCTTTATTGGCCTTAAATTCTGAAGGAATTTTAAACCAACTTTATGTCAGATGTTTCTGGAAAAAATTAGTTCTCCAGTCAAGCGCTTCCACTCATTCCACTGGTAATGATTAAAGCTTCGTGAAGGGTATTTGCAGGACCAAGTGCCAAAATTTGAAGTGCTTTTGTATGAAAAAGGCAGTTAAGTGCAATTCAAATGTCATCCCAGTCTACTTTCTAGCAATAAATAATTCTATACTAGTTTTTTTTTCTTTGCGTATTTTATATTTTGTATTTATTACATTTTCACATGTATCTATTCAATAAAGTCTTCTTTATATTTTGCTGAAAAACTATTTGGTATTCGTTATAATATCTAGATATTCTATACAAGGTCTAGGGAAAGTATATAAAAAATAAAAATAAAAATGAAATTTTATATTTTGCCAAAAAATGTCACACATTATACAGAATGCCTAGACATTCTGTACAATGCCAACTTTTCATAATTTGCTGGTAACATATATACATTTTTCTTTTTAAAAGCATATGATTGTTGATATTTTTTAAAGTGTAATTATTTAGATTTCTTTAAGTAGCTGTCTTTAAAATTATAAATTTAGCGAAAGACATTTCTTTTGTAATTTGCTTAATCATGAGAATATTTTCATTTTTTTTTTTGCGTCCTATAAACTCACTGATATACTTAATATAATGTTACTATTTTAGTAAGTTTGTTGGAGTTTTGCATTTAACAATGTTCTGTGTAAAATGTATATTAATTACAATAGTGCTTATTATTATATAAATTATCAGCAGGTTGTAAACATTTGGTGTTCTATTTTTTACTATTTTATTTTATTTTTGTTTGCTAGGAGAATTTATATCATTAACATGGCATATAAATCCATGAACAAGAACCCTCAAATTAAAAAACAGATATGATTTTTTATTTATGTAAATAAATGTGCAACTAATTTGTTTGAAGATTGTATCAGTTATGAAAAAGAATTAAAATTAAATCATAGTCATTCTAATATTTTTCTATGTGATTTAGTGTAGTAGTAGAGTATGGTTTCTCTAGAGCATTAAGCCCTTGGATTTATTCCAGCTCTGGCATTTAGGATATTCAAACTTTTTATGAATTCTCAAAGCAAGAAAGCCAACTATTTTGATAATAAAAACATGATGTGGATTACCAAAATCAATAATGTGTATATACACACACACCAAGATACCAATACAATCAAGGTAAGACTAATAATTTTCCTTGAACATGACTCTAAATATGGTCACAGTTTCAAATCTACATCTACTAGCATTGTCTGCTTTGAAAAAAGCAATACTAAATGTAAAGTTAGAGGTTTGGCATATTACCAACAACATACACACAATCAACAAAAAAGAATTTTGCACCCTCCTATCAAAAAAGTGGCTCATTTAAATTAACTTATTTACATTCTATATTCAAATTTTATGCAAATCCCAACTCTTGTTTATTCTTTTATAAAAGTCACAAGCTTCTTGGACAACTATGACTATGAATATGAATATGACTCCCAGTTAATCAAAAGCATGCTTAGCATACCATGTGGTTAAAATATTAATGTTTGTATATTTTTTAGTAATACAGTATATAATTTATAATTTTTGATTAAAAGTATGTTCAAATATATTTTTTGTTGATTTTACAATTGAGTTAAAAAAATAATAATTTTAATTTAGTATTTGTGTTTGATATATTTTAC
Source organism: Epiperipatus broadwayi (assembly GCA_028023455.1). Taxonomy (NCBI): domain Eukaryota; kingdom Metazoa; phylum Onychophora; class Udeonychophora; order Euonychophora; family Peripatidae; genus Epiperipatus; species Epiperipatus broadwayi. Next base: position 7,709,029 of record JAQFVV010012393.1, on the reverse strand, counting down.
AGATTTCAATAGCATCAGGTTTAAATACTTTATTCAGAATCATATCTTGTTATCAATGGTCAAATTAGATATATGTAATTACAAATTTGTCCATAATGTTTCTAATAATATTATTAATAATCAATTATAATTAATTGAATTGAACAACTTCTTTAATATAAAATATATTAATCAAACCGATTTTCATCGAATATCGGATAAAAACCAGTTTGATTAATATATTTATATTAAAGAAATTGTTTAATTCAATTAAATATAATTGATTATTAATAATATTAACAATCATATCTTTTATTTTGATGTTTATTAAGAATCATATCTTTTTATAATAAATTTATCTATTTGTATTATTATGACAGTAAATAATTAATTTTTAATACAATAAATTTTAACTGATGATTAAAACATTTAATAAAGATTGAAATAATAATTTAAAGTTATTTATTAGTAAGAAAAAAAAAGTATTATCTAATTAAAACCATGTGACATCAGAGTTTATATGTAACACAGAAATTAAATACATTCATCCAAACTTTATGCCAAAATTTAAATTATCGTAAGTAAAAAAAATAATTTAGAGATAATTTTATTAAGAAAACATTTTATTTTATAATTATTGAAAACTATATCAAATTTTAGTTTGTAATAATGAAATGTTTTTATTATAGGTGTGTATTAAAATAATCACAGCATATTATTATTTTTTAATTGATTTACAATTAATATTTTATTTTTTAATTAGTTTTGATTAAATATTTTAATTTACATTGAATAAAATTGCTATTTTGTTTTTATTTGATTGATTTTTTTTTTTGTAATGTTAAACTCATACACAAAATTGAACTAATAGAAATAGAACCTTTTCAAAATTAGTTACGTCATTTATTCATAGAGGGCGATTTCTATTCTTTTTTTTTTTTTTAAAGATTATTGCGCGGTTTGGCGAACTTGGTAGAGCGTCAAACTTGGGATTAGTATTCGCTCGAACTTATCTGAGCACTTATAGTATATATGTGTGGGAGATGATAATCTGGACCAACTGATGATTGCTGGTTTAGCATGAAATACCTTTATTGGTGATTATTTATCTTTTCAGCATATATGTGCTTGAGTGTATCAGTGTTATTAGATAGAGTGGAGAGTGATGGGTCATCTGAAAGTCTGTGCTCATATACCCTATATTACATATATAGACACAGGTATATAATAAGCCTGTGTTTCAGTTATTATATATAATGCAGATTTATGAATAATTTTTTTATGATAGTTATTTAATAGAGATTAAAAAGTAAAATATTTATTTAATTGTTTACAATGTGATAAAATTAGTTGAAAATAGGAATAATTTCTGTGAAAATAAATGATATATATATTGTTTTCCTGACAGGATTTTTATAGAGAATGGGAATGGGTAAGAATTATGTATGGAAATAAAACTAATAACTAGAGCTAATATATTACCTATGATGAAAAGAAATTTAAAGGTGATATAATATTAAATAATGTAAAATAATTAATGTGATTTACAAATAGAGACCGGGGTAAAGTTAAGTTTACTATTGAGAAAGGAGTTGTGCAAAGACTAAATATTAGTGCAGTAATGAGGAAAAAGAGAATATATAAAAAGTGATATAATGCAATAGAGAGATTTACGATAAATCTTTTAAATATGCAATTAGATTATAATACAAAAATGGAAGAATTTCCTTAACTTAACATTTAAGAAGAGAATTTGCAAATCAACTTATTATAATATTTCAGTAATATCTCAGACTTGAATTATATCAATAAGAAGACAATAGATAGTAGTAGAAAAAAACCAGCAATTCACAGTAAATTTTCACTTGAAGTATGGGAATGTATGATTTAGCAGAATTAAATATTTGAAATTCTGTAAAGTGGTATGAAAAAGAATTAATGATGATATATGGAAATATAATTGAATTAGTAAGGAAAGTTATAGAAGAGAATAAAATTCTCATAAGTACAGAGTATTGGAAGAAAAGTTTTTTCAACAATAAGAACAAAAGTTGACACTGTTACTAGAAAGAGTAATAACATTATAAAATGTATGCAAGAGATTTTCAAAGAACTACATAATAACAATGAACAAGAAAAAAAAAATACTACATCTTTTAATTTGTCAAATAAGTAAAAACTGTGCCTTTAAATTTATAAAAAATGAAATAGCTCCAGAAATGATAGAAATTATTATTGATATAAAAGAAGTAGATGAAGAAATATGCAAATTATTGATAAAACTATATATTAAATGTTTAAATGATAATGACATCTCAGATGATGCTGATATTTAGGAAATGTGAAAAGATTAGAAATTACAGAGCTACCAGCTTTTTATCAGTTTAATACAAGAGTTTTACTAAGATCTTTATAACTTATCTCTGGACATTTTTGGCTCAAACTGTTTAAAAGAATAAAGATGATTTAAAAATGGTTTTAACATAATATATCATATCCAAGTATTAAGAGAAGTAATGAGTATGAGTTATCATTTGTAAATTAGGAAAAGACATTTGACCTCTATGATTAAAGCTTTGTAATATGAAGATATAAGGTAAGAATTTTGTCAAATTCTGATAATATTTATCCTAATGTAGTAGCAGTCATGAGATTACATAGTGATAGTAAGAACAGTAGCATTGATAAGAATGTTCAGCATGAGATTGCATATTTCAACATTTTTTAACACAGTTTGACAGAAAGTGTTTATTGATTCCAATGGGAAACTAATTGAATAATAATAAATGAAGAGGCTATTTAAGTCATCTAGATTTTGCAGATAATATAATTGTTTTTGCTAACTGCATTTCAAAACTTTAAGAAATGTTACAAGAATTATCAGATGAAAGCAAGAAAATAAAACTAAAAATGAATCCTAAAAAAATTAAAGTTAAGTTCAATGGTTTTTCACCTAAGATACAAATAAATATTGATAATATTAATAAATTAAAAGGAGTCTATAAATACTCTTGATTGTTTTTATTATTAATACAGATGGGGGCATAGTGTGTGAAATTAATTATAGAATTAATCTTGGATGGAATGTTTTTAAAAGGAGTATGCCTATGTGCTTGAAAAGGAAGGTTTTTAATAGATATTCTTTATTAGTTTTATACATAGATTTGAAACTTGAGCTGAAGAACAATTTAGAGACCTCAGATCACACAGCCAATTATAAAGATGTATGTTGGGAATGACCAGGAGGAATCGAAAGCAAATTATATGAATAAGAAAAGAAACAGTAACAGATATCTTCAATAGAACAAGAGATTGAAATGGAACTAGGTGGGTTATGTTTTTTGGAGAGATGATAATTGATGTAGAGCTGAAAGCTTGAACTAGATCCAAAGAGATGTGGATAAAACATGGAAAAATCTTTATCTTGCAATGAACAGTAATGGTTGAAAATCTTGATGAATAAGTGAGGTTGCTTTATATACTAAAAGAGTAATGGAATTGTATTTAAGAGAGGAGGAAGAATATAAACATAGAATATTGTTATTGAATAGGCATCAATAGTGGAGGAGAAGAGAAGGGCCTTGATTAAAATTATAACAAATCAAAGCTTGACTGAATTTCAATATGTCTAACATAGTGAATGTTGACATTTAGAGAATGCATAATTATTTCTTAAGTAAATTAATAGGCTGTAAATGGATATGTTGGGGGTAACTATAGTGCCAATAACATAGTTATGGAGAAAAATATAATAAGATGGCGTTGGAATTAGAAAACTTATTAGGGCAATGTGAAAGTGGATTTTACCTGTCAAAAAGTAAAATAAGGTATGCAATATGTTATTATATTTCAGTAACTAATCAAAACTTAGTAATGCTTAAAAAGTAAAATTTATTGTGATGAGACAAAAGATGCATAGGCAAAAATAATAATATATAGCATATTTTATTGATAAAAAAAAAATTATTCTTGTAAAGAAAAGGCACATATACTTTTTCTTAGTGAAGAAAATATTAAAGTGGGAGGAGGGGTATTTGAAACTAAGATAATTAATTTAAGAATGCATTTAAAGAGTGAAATAAAAAAGCAAAACAGTAATGAATATTTTTTTATTATAGAAATATATAAGATAAATTAAAAAATCGTTGGACGTAATAAAGAAGAAGGCTTGTAGAAATAGATATATAAGATAATATTAGGAAATTATAGTAATTTAAAAAGAATAAAGATTATCTTATACTAAAACAATGTCAACAGAGAAATAGCTAATATTTTTAATAGAATATATTATATGTATGGACTAGTAAAGAGAATATTTCAAAATTTTGGAATTTTGAGTGGAAAAAAGGAAATAGCGAAAGTTATATAATGAAAGTGCATTTTGATTACATCTATTGATTTATATTGTGACTATTTTGCAGTTGTAACAAAATATGAATTTCTCAGGGAATTAAAAAAATTAAGAAATAATAAAGTGAGAGGATAATTGGTTAATATATAATTTTCACTCTACCACTCTCATGCAAGGTAGAGACTGGTTCTGTTTGCTTTTAACATCTTGCGGAAGGATATAATTATAAATATATGCCCAAAGATGTGAAAAAGAAGTCGGAGTCAAGTATTGGTTTGGCATGAAATGTGCATCTTGGGAATCATGATTTTTTTCACATGTGTTTGGTCATATATTTATGATTTCGTCCCTCCACAAGGTGCTAAAAGTGAATAGAAATCAGTCCCCTTGTGTGAAAAAAGTATAGTGAAAATTACACTAAAGAAATATTATTCATTATTAGATAATCTCTAGCCTAATGAATCACTAATAAAAATTATGGGTAATTGATTATCTTCTTAAATGATTAAAATTATAGATAATCTTTTAAAAATATTATTAAAATATTTATACAATGTAAGTAATAAGAAGTTGGTATATTACTGGCAAAACATTGAAAGAATTAAGAGACTGAAGTGGTGTTGAGTTGAACATATTGCTAAAAGAAATGATAATAGATGGACAGTTGAAATCTTACATTGGATTCCAAGAGATTGTAAAAGACCTAGAAAACGATTACATGTGAGATGAATTGATGAAATAAGGAGGTGTGCTGGTATGATGTGGAGGGGAGAGAGTAGAAATCAGAGAAGATGGATATGGATTTGGAGAGACAATTCTACAGTGGATTGATAATTGTTGAAAATGATATATGATACTGGAATCTGTAACTTTTTTGAAATAAAGAGCTATTCCAACAACAACAAAAAACTATAAAAAATAAAACTTAGGGAATCATAGTTTATCTTATTCTCAGTAAAAGTTTAAAATAGTTGAAACTTTGGGTAATTTTGTAATTATTTCAGTACTTCACTTCCCTGCTGATACTATGACACATGAGGGGAAAAAAAAATTGTACTGATATAAGATTTGAAAAACTCTCATGTTTGTATATAGTTGTTTTGTTTTTTTATGGATATAATAAAACAGCTTTTTTTTTTGTAGATATTTATTTTAATCAAAAGACATATTCAAAAAAATACAATACATTTGTATTTCAAAAAATAAATAAATCAAATACCAATGCATAAAATTATTTATTTAAATGAAAGTGTTTAACTAACATTATATAATAAAATTTACTAGTGTGATTTTTGAATTTGCATGTTTTTTTCATGTGTCAAAGCATCGGCCGGGAAGCGAATCCGGGACAACTGCTTGTAAAGCAGCTGTGCTGACCACTCGACCACCAACGCTTGACGCTTGAATTTGCATGTTATCAGCCAATTTATTTAAGTTTGGAGTATACTTTGTACATTTTAATAATAATTCAGCTGCTTCAAACTGGCATCAATCAGCCTGTTTTTGTATTTACTTTTAAAATAATTCATTGAAGAGAAAAATAATTCACAGTTATATGTTGAACTAAAAAGAATCGAAATCCTAAAAATAAGTGGTCTGGCATTTGCATAGTTATCTAAGATTTTTTTCAACATGTGCCACTATTTTCTGAAGTTTTTGTGCTCAGATAACATATTCTGAATTTCTAGAAGCTCCATTTGTAGTTCTGCAACAAGTATTCCAGGTAAAGCTTTGATGTCTTAATTTTTTTACATTTTAGTGGATGTAATGTAAATTGAATTATATCCTGGTGGTTTCTAAAATTCTGAAATCTCTTGTAAATGAGATTAAAGTGATGTTAATTTTTTCAATTAATAGTTTATATTCAATTGATTTTTAATATTGAAATTCAACTTATAATATCTTTTAAAAAAACATTCATGATTTCTGCTCAAATGTAATGAGTTCTAGTAAGTATAAAGCTATATTTCCTTCTTCTCGCAACTTCAGATTTAGCTTATTAAAATATTTGCTCATATCAAGCAAAAAATAAAAAATTTTGAATCCACTCAGAATTAGTGAAGTTGTAATTTTTACAGACTAAGGAAATTATCACTTTTTTGCAATACTAGAAGAACTATTTTAACGTTCATCCGTGATTTCCATCTTACAGATTTAACGTAATTAATTCTTTATATTGACTACATATTTCTTCTAACAATGTGCCAAAAAAGTCTGTGATTCTCTGCTTTAAAGTGGATGAAATTGATTATTGGTACAACAAAGTCAATTACTCTTTTCAGTTGTGGTAATAATTCCAAATATTGTGCAATTAAAGTTTCTTGATGCAAAATACAATGAAATGAAATAATTTTATAAGAAACTGAGTGAAGAATGGAAGGCAAAACCAGTTTATTGCAATGCATAATATATTATCAATATTTATATTTTTATTTTGTAAAGATATTAGGAGGTTTTCTGAAAACTTAATAATGCGATTAAAAACTTCTTTTTGAATACTGGAAGATATCTATTTAATAATCTTGCACATGGTGCTATATCAGAAATACTGGTTGATTCATCAGCAGCAATGGGTTTGCATATTTAATACTTCTTAAGCAGTAGTTACCATTTGTTCCTTTACAGCTCTAGCTGAGAGGGCTGAATCTTTAATTTTTTTTAATATATATATCACCCTTATTCTTCAATCTTTAAAAAAAAAAAAAAATAGAGACTTTATATATGCAATTTTTTAAAATTCTACCACTCTTAAAATATTTTCCTGTGTTTGCTACTTTCAGGAATAACAAAAAACTTATAGGAGTAATATTTGACAAAGATGTCCCAACTTTGTTGAAGTAGTGTTTGTTATTCTTCAACAGCTTTTTTTTAATTATCATTATCAGGATACATTTCATAAAAATCAAAATATTTTCCTTGAAAATATTGTTCAGTTTTATGTGATTTATTATTTTGAAGACACAGTATCGAATTAAACATCAAGAACTTTTATTTACTTCCATAAATGCAAATTTCTTTGTCTATATTCTATTGAAAATTTTTTTTCTTAAGCTCATTGTTTTATAAGGGTTATTATTGTGAATTTGAAATACTCGTATTACTATTCCTGTAGTCATAAAACACCAACTAAGTTATTCTGTCAATATTCTTTTATGTATTCTAGATTTTACAGTATGTCTGATGAGTATTCATTATAAATTAAGTATTGTGATTACAAGTTCAAATGCATATACACCTGGGTCTCTTTTTACGTGGACTTATTTAACACGATTTATGTTTCACCGGAAGTCGAACTCCGATAATGCGCTATTATTTTAAATAATAAATTTCACGCACTTATGTTATATTGAAAGTAATAGCACATTATTGTAATTCAACTTTCATCTTAGTAATTTCAATATTTTCAGTGCTTTATAATAGTAAGATTTTATGCAGTAATGAAATTAAAATCATGATTTCGACATTTTATGTATACACACATTAAATTTTACAAAATTATAATGTAAATTTGTTCAAACATTGTGCGTGCTAATTTTGCATTTTAAATCACATTCTGTTTTTGCTTTTTAAAAAAGAATGCAATCAATTATTAATCATTTAGTGTCCGCAAGTTTATTTTTAAAAGATGAGTAATAGCAGTGAAATGAAATTTGATTTTTAAATGGAATTGAAAATTAAAGACAAAAATAAGAATTTAATTTTTAGTTGTTACTTTTAATTAAATTTTTCCCAGCAGTGGTGAATAAATGTTTTTTTATTATCATAAGTCTAAGTTCATAAACAATTAATAAAATCATCGTCTCAAAGATTAATTACGTTGTCAACAGAAAACCATTAACACAACATGAGAGTCAACTTGATGCTAGTTGTATTTCCTCTTGTGAGAATCTGATTTTTTACCAGTTTGCAAACGAATGTGTATTTCGGCAAATAGCGATAATAATTAAAACGTGTATAAAAAAATGTAAATTACTGTACTGTAAATTATGCATAAAAATATATTATTTTGAATAAAATTAAATATTATAGTTAAAGAAAGTTTGTCTTGTATCAATTTTTTTCAAATTTGAAATTTTTTAACAGTCATATTTTATTTCCTTATTTTTTTTTTTGCGCGAATTTTAAAGTAATTTTACGTTGGTGCTTTGCTTTTACACGAATTTTGAAAAATCACAGACCATCCCCCCTTTTTTTTCAATGTAAGTTACTTCTATTTTTGCGTGATTTCGTTTGTGCATGTTTTCTGAGGCACCTATCTATCGTGTAAAACGAGACCCAGGTGTACATAACTTTGAGAAGTTAGAAGTTACAGTTTCTGGTCAAGAGAAAGATATAACAATATCTTTTCTAATGTTATCTGTTGTTTGTTTCTGTTTTTTATAATTATCAAGAAATCCTCCATCATACCATAAGAAGTAATGCATTCAGGTTCTAAGAATGAGAAGCATTTTTGATTTTTAGATTTCTCATCAAACTTACATTCTTGCTATCTCAATCTTACATGTATTAGATTAAATGACCTCTGAAACAATGTATAGAGAAATACTTTAACTTAAGTAGTTTTTGTCCATTTAAAATTCAAAGTCCAATTTAACCTGACACTATATTGATACACTCATTTAAGTTCATCACAATAAGTGAACTGAAAATTCTATTGCACAGTTTATATCACTAGACAGCATACATTGTGTTGAATTTTGTTACCATAGCAACATTGCCACTCAAATGCCAAACTTGCTTCATAATTTGCTTCCCATCACAATAATATGTGTAAGTATGCCTTGTGAAATGCAACTTTGTTAATTTTTAATATTGTGTTTGAAAGTCATACTATGCCAGATTATTTTATTCCTTTTGATATCTATTTGACATATATATATATATATATTGTAACAGACTGGATATATTGGATTTAATCTGGCCACCCATCCTTGGACAAGCAAATTTAACTGACTACAAGAAGTTTAGTCATTTACTCTGAAACCAACTATTTATTAGATGCCCACTTGATTAACAAGGTAGACAGTCAAGAATAAGGGAAAGTGATATATAAATAAGCTTTATTACTGCACATTATTGGTAAATATACTTTTGATAGATTAATTAAATTTCTTAATATAGTTTCTCTGATGTTTAGCCTATGGAAAATGTGATGATGAAGGTTTGTATATTAATGAGAACAAAAACATTATCTTACTTTTTTTATATTGAACTCAATTAACCAAATTAATTTGAAATTTATATACTTTTATATCAGTCTATTCATGTTTTGCATGCACACATGAGGTTAAATAAATCACAATCTGGAATTTAATAGGTTTTTTTTTTCGATATGGTCACCAATCAGCTTCTCTTGTTCTCCATCTCTGGTAAATTATCTTCCTAATTCAACTTTTATTCATATATAGATAAAAAGGCATTTTTCTATGGTCAGATCATCATAGATGGCGTTGAATATGAGGATCATTGTGGGTCATTCTCTCCCACTTTCTTTTAGCAGGTTACTTTACATTCTTCTCTTGTAGGCAGACATCCACATGTTTTTTTACTTAACAGGCTCACATTTTTAGGTCAGTATTGTTATAGTTGGCGCTTAAAGGATAGGCTACTCTTCCATGGATAAATTTACTTTCGTAAAATGAATCTTTTCCTTTTCTTATATTTGAACATCATTTTCTTATGTATGAGAGATTATTACCAGTAGTTGAATTGTAATTTACTGTGGAAATGATTTTGCTTTTTTTATTTTTTTATTATGGCTTGTCACCTAGTTTCACCCACCCTGAATCAGCAACAGGAGAAAAGAAATAAAATAAAATGAGTCTCTTTAAATCCAATCATCCATGATGTGAGCAGATCCAAAACAGATAACATGATAATAATAATAAAATTATTTTAAAATTTTTCTTATTTCTTTAGTTTTTCTGAACATTATCTCAGTTTACAATTAAAAAAAAAAAATGTAAACAAGTTAACCCTGCTTGTTTATTCACAAGTTAACAAAAAAGAGATTTAATATAAAATTTAAAAAAATATTTTAACTTAAAAAAAAAAGTTATAAATTGTACTTTTTTCTTTCTTATTATTGCTAGGTTTAATAAACATGAATAACATTTATTTTTATTACAATAATAAGAGCCACACAGGACTTCATATATATTTTAATTATTTAGCTTAAATATTTTTAAAAATATAACTTAAAATGTTCTCTCTCTCTCTCTTTTTAATAAAAGAAAATGCTCTTTTATTTTAATGTGGTAGAATTTACAGAATTCAAACCAATGTTTCATAATGTACTGGTACAATATATATATATATAAATAAATACATTTTAACAGTAAATACAATATTATAGTTTAAATACTTTTGTAGCACTTTCGATTAAGTGGTAATCTTCATCAGCTTTAACTGAATTTCAAATTTTCAAACTTACTGTTACGTATATTTCCATAAGCTGTATATGGCCATATTCACAATTTGCCTATTAATAACATCATTTTTAAATTTATCAATTAATGTTGCCTCTTTAATTTTCCTCTTTTTATGATTTCTTTCTTCCATTAATATTTTTATTTCATTACTATTAATACATTTAATTACATTTTATTATTATTTAATACATTTTATTATTGCATTTAATAGTAATGAAATAAAAATATTAAGGGAAGAAAGAAATCATAAAAAGGGGAAAATTAAAGAGGCAATATTAATTGATAAATATAAAAATGATGTTTTTAATAGGCAAATTGTGAATACGGCCATACACAGCTTATGGAAATATACGTAACATTAAGTTTGAAAATTTGAAATTCAGTTAAAGCTGACGAGGATTACCACGTAATCGAAAGTGCTACAAAAGTATTTAAACTGTCATATTGTATTAACCATTAAAATTTATTTATTTATATATATATAATATTTTATAATGGGTACTGTATTTTACATTTAATATATATATATATATGTAATAATATTATAATTCGATGTCTGTATGTCTTCAAATCAATATATGTAATCTTCTAATTGAATATTTATAAATACAGTAATTAGATATATGTAAAGAATAACTTTAAAAATTTTATCCACTTTGGAGCACTTTTGACTATCCTCGTAGTCTTCGTCAACTAACCCTTTGAAAGGCTAATCTTCCCACAATTCCATGATCTTAAAATTTTTTTTTCAAAAAAAAAAAAAAACAACAAAAGGAAAATAAAGGAAGCTATGTTAATATACAAATACAAACAAGACTTAATTAACAGACAGGCAGCAAACATTAAGATCACGGAATTGTGGGAAGGTTAGCCTTTCAAAGTTGTGACAAAGACTACAAGGATAGTAGAAAGTGCTCATAAGTAGATAAAATTTTTAAAGTTATACTTTACACATATCTAATTACTGTATTTATACATATTCAATTATAAGATTACATATATATATATATCCATGATTACGATAAATTATAAATATTTGTATTATGAAATTATCAACAGAATGTAATATATAATTTTTTAATAAAAAAAATAATTTCTATGTTAGAAAATATTTTGTTGAGATTACTTAGTAGTGACGGTCAGTTCTGTAGTGAATACAGCAGATTTTTTTTCAAAGTAAGAGAGCTGCACTTTTTTTGAACAGAGTAGCAAGTATCTCCAGAATTACCAATTTGCACCTCCTGATATGGAAAGTTTATTAAATTTAAGGAATACATAAGTAAGATTTGTTTTTAAAAAGGGCAAAGGAATTTTGACATATTATAGATTAATAGCCATAATATTAATAGTTTATAATGATTTCCATTGTAATTATGAAGAAGAAGAATATTAATGAATGAATAGAAGGTGAAAGCATTTTGGAAAAATAAAACAAGAAAATTATCATGTCTCAAATTATGGAAATGAATTAGAAATTAACCAAGTAATTACTTATGATTTTAAATTTTGAAAAAAAAAAAAAAAAAAAAACTCTTGATAGAATGAACAACAGAAATTATGATAAATTGTGAAGGTTGTGATTAGATATGAGTTTGTTGAAAAATTATTAGAGGATCCTCATGGACTACTTGTAATAATTATATAGAAAGTGAGACTGCAACATTGTTGCTATATTATTTATGTTATTTTAAAGAGAAATACAAGAGGATTTAATTAGGGTTTGTGTTAGTTACAAAACACTTATAACAAATTAAGGACAAATTGTGCTAGCTTTATTGTTTGCTAATGAGGATTGGCAAAAGTGTGAGAACATTATTTGAAATGGAAGTGAGTTAGGGGAAAAGAACAATAGTTAAGTTTTAAGGAGAACATCTAAGATAATAATTAGTGGGGAGTAATGGCTGATTTCAGAATAGGATCATTGTAAGCTAAGAGGAAATAATTAGATTTGTTTATGTGGTTATATTAATTTAAGGACTCAAAAATATATATATATATATTTTTAAATGTCATAGCATCGGCCGGGCGTGAACCCGCAACCCGGGCAACTACCTGCAAGTGCAAGGCAGTCACGCTGACCTCTTGACCACCAATGCAAGACAAAAAATTGTTGCTTAGTAAAACATAACAAAGATGAAAATTGTAAATAACCTGGAATTATTTGTCTTATAGTAAGCATAAAGTCAGAAGAATATTATGGAAGGAATAGAAATACTAAATTTATCTTATGTAAATGATGGTACATGCTTAAATAATAATACAAAAGATTTTAGTTAAACAACAAAAAACATAGGTTGGAATGTTTAAAAAGATGATGGTTTGCTTGAAATAGAATGTTTTTCCTCTTCTTTTTTAATGAGGATATTTTGAATCAAATTGAAAATGTTTAGATTTTAATTTTTGAATGTATAGTTGTTAAAATAGATTTTAATTGGCATTAATTGGACAATAAGAAAAGTATGGAAAGAAGATAGATGTGAATTTTTTTTTAATATATTGTATCAGAAATAATTAGTTTGATTTACAAATGTCAATCTTTCTGCAATCATACCTTTCATACAATCTATTTTATTTAAATACATTAATAATTAGTATTTATCTGAAGTAGATGTATTGTAATTGTGAGTATAGAATGTTTGAAATTGAAGTCAAATTATGATAACTTGATATCGATTAATACTAACAAATGATGGCATATGTAAGAATCTCATGACTTGGATCACCCGAAGAGGGTTGGTTCAGCTTGAAAAACATATCTTGAGGTTTTTTTTTCTTTCAGATGTATTTATTTATATGTTTTAAAAATGTGTGGTGGAATGGAAGTAATATGAGAAAATTTCAAAATTTACTGAATTGACCTATAAAGAATGCAATAGAAGTTATAATACATTGTTTAAGGAGAAGGGAATGAAAACCAACTGAATCTGAAAATAGCTATGGAAAAAAAAATTTAAGGAAAATAAATGTATTTAATATAACTTTGTGGTTTAAAAGCAATTAAGTAAATGAAACATGGGGATCTGGAATACAGATGGTGGGGATTAAACATTTAATGTATATTAGATTGAAAGAATTTGTAAGAGGAATTTTTTATGATTGGAAGGGGGATGGGGTGATGAGCAGACAAACATTAAATGGATTACGATTTACTGTTGGGTGTGTGAATAGTTATGAGCCATTGGATGGTATCAAGATAATGTTTTTGAGCTAGGGTGTTTATAAGGATTAAGATTGCTTAAGTTTGTATTAAAGGCGCTAATAAGAATCTCTGACATTTTATGGTATTTGTGTAAATCTGTGTACATTCCTTCATTGTAATGTTATTTTATTAAATTAAAAAAAAACTTTATAAGAAATTTATTTAATTATATTGAAACACAAATCTAAAATAAAAGTGATTGTTGAATAATAAGGGGACATTGATAGTTCTGTTATCTGTGTTATTTGTTTTATTGTTTTTCTTTCTATTGTAAACAAGCTCTCATTATTTCAGAATTTACCAAAATAAATAGTGAGTTAATTTAAAATAATTATTGATCAGTAGTTTTAATAAGATAATTAAGTTGATTTGTTTGTTTTGTTTTTTATTTTAATAACTGACAAATATTTAAAACGTTATTTCTTTGAATCCTCATAAAATAACATTTCTTTATTTTATTTTCCCAGCTATTGTAGTTAATAATGGATGATAATTGAGTTTTTATCTGTTTCTTCAGAAAACAATTTATTTTTATTCTTTGATTTCATCACTGATTAATTATTTAGCTTTTGTATTTTTATTTCACATTGTGTGATTTTCATTTATACTTTGGAATTGAAACTATTAATAAAACAATTTTAATTAATGTTTTATTTTTCTTTAATTAATAAAAAATAATGAAATGTTTGTGGATTACATTATGTACACTATTAGAAGAGGGTTTTTTTTTTTTGGTATGCTTTTTCTGCTTTTAACTATTACAAAGTTTTACAATTATTTTTTATAATTATGTAACTATTATATTGGGAATGCCAAAGTTACATCGAGATATTTTGAAAACCAAGGTGTGTGTACTCATTTATGCATATATATACATACACATGCATACATACATAAAGAAGGAAGAAATGAAATAAGCACTAGTTGATAAATTTTAGTTTAATATTTCCTTTGTTTCAAAATAAATACTCTTTAAATTCATTATGGAGATGACCCTAAAAATTTATAAAGATAGCAAAAGCTTTTGTATGTAAATGAGCGTTGTTAGCCGAGAGGTCAGTGCAGCTGCCTTGCAAGCAAGCAGTTGTTTGCAGACGGTTGTTGCGGGTTCGCCTCCCGGACGATGCTATGACATATGAAAAAAAAAAAATTAAATATTTTTTTTTTCTTTCTCATTCGTATTAGAGTAAAGAAGGAGGTAAAATGAATTTTTTTTATTAAATTAAAAATATACACAGAGTGCAAATTTGTAACT
Source organism: Epiperipatus broadwayi (assembly GCA_028023455.1). Lineage (NCBI taxonomy): Eukaryota > Metazoa > Onychophora > Udeonychophora > Euonychophora > Peripatidae > Epiperipatus > Epiperipatus broadwayi. Next base: position 7,693,814 of record JAQFVV010012393.1, on the reverse strand, counting down.
ACTTTAATTTATTAAAAGTGATAAAAATAGTTTTATATTTGGATTTTTAGGTAATATGGAGCATTAGACAAGCAAATAGCATGCCATTTCTCTTCCCTTCAGTATAATGTGCTTATCTTTCTTATCAAACTATTTGAAGCTGCTAAAACCTTATAGATAAGTTGCTAATAATGTTACTCAATGCAGAAATAAAATACTGATACTATTTTTAACAAAATCTTTATTGATGCAAAATGTGTTTGCATATTTTAAAACTGAATACGGTTTGACAACTTTCACACCACAATGATTACAATTTATTCACAGTCTAGTTTCAAGCCCACACTTATGACACTACAATCATAACAAACTTACTTTGAACTGTCCATCTTCAATTCCCGGAATTTATCTCTGTCATTATATTGTCACTGTGATAGGTCTTGAACTCTTAGCCCTCCACTAGTGTCAACATTGTTGTTATATTTGTGTTTAAAGCTTGATTAGACTCCATGTGGTCTCAACTATGTTTGGAGGGGCAATTTCTTGGTCTCTATTTTTAATTTTTCCAATTTTATTGTAAAATATTGAATCCAATCTGTCAGACAACTGATTGAAATATAGGTGATATCTTATATACCAAAGAGTGAATGTTATAAAAAATTGATATTCTAATTTATGGTAATAATCTTTTTCTAAGCCTTCAGATAAAGCAGCAAAGGAAGAAAGTTTGAAGTTTGTGCTTCTTTCAATGATATATCTATATATATCAAGTACAGGGCAATGTAGTAAAGTATGTAGGATAGTTTCATCATCCCAATGCCAAAAGGGGCAGATTGGATCAATATTTGTAAAAAATCTTTTTTGTGAGAGAAAATGATTAATAGGCAGAGCCACCAAATTGATCTTTATTATGAAGTCAAGGTATTTAGGTTCCAGATGCCAGTATTTGAATTTCTTTATTATTTGTTTATTATTAATATTAAGAATGAGTGCTGAGTAGGTATTCTGATGACTACTGTTCAGTATGGTATAGGCTTACCAGTATTTAATTTTTTTTTCAAAGACCTGATTATTAGTAATAATATAGGAGGAGAATTGTTTCATTAAAGAATGCAAGAGGTTATTTTTCCCTTTTGGTGGAGGTGTATCTGTAGGTGTAATAGTAATAAATTTCTTTGTGTTTGAATAGTGAGTCAAAAAATTTACAATAATATTGTATGATCTCTGAAAGTAAAAGATTTGAATTGAATGAAGGGAGAGTCCATTATTCTTTAAATGTTTTTGTATTGTTTTAATACTGATAGCAACAACCTTTTTATTCCAAATAAATTTAGAGCAAATTGAATTGATTTTTTTTTTTTGAAAGAGTTCACGTAGTTGATCACTGGCATATAGTAGTTTGTTTTTGGAAAAATTAGGATATTGATAAGGGAAATTTTTGCATGGGGCAAGAGATAAACTCTAGATAGATGTTTGTATTCATTGCTTGTTGGATAATACTAAAAAGAATAAAGATATTCAAAGGAAGAAAAAGTAATGTCAAGATAAATGGTAAGATAATTTAGAGAAAGAAACTTTAATGTTGCATATTCTTCTTTAATATTTAAGACAGATAAAGTGATAATGAACTATAAAATATTAGTTTAATTATAAAAAGAAAAAAATTAAGTCTAAGATTTTGAAAGAAAATATTATATTTTGTTCACTAATGATAACAGTAAAATAGAGTCATTGAATATGAATTATTAAAGGAATGAATCATATTTTAGTTTATGAATAACAAGATAGATGAAACCATTTTAATGAAAGTTCTACAGAAATCATTAATAATAATTTATTTTCCATATGAGAGAAATTAAAACCTAAAGTTTGAGAAAGGAAGAAATTTGAACTTTTATTGTTATTTTCAGCCCGAGAAGTATTCAAGAAGAAATCAATAAATAAAACTTTATTTTTCATTAATAAATTATTTTATTACTAAGTTGTTGATTGTTATTTTATGCCTATCTTGATATTTCATAAAATACATGAATTATTTACACTTAATTATCATGCTGCTTTAATACTTTTATATCACACATGCTAATGAGTTAATGCTACATATATGACTTTTAGAAAGAACCCCAATAACTCTGAGAACATGCTCTTCAGTGCATGACATTCAAAATGTATGGTATTAGATGCAAATGAATATTTGTATATAGAATGAGCCTTAGTTAATCAACTACTAGCCTCATATTATTTGTTTGTATATTTTACTTCTGCTTTTATTGTCATGGTTACCATTATAATTAATTATTTAATTTTATATAAAAATATACATGAATATATGTCTGGCAAACTCGGAAAGAAAAAAAAGTAAATTTTATGTTTGTATGTGTAGTATATATGTATCTATAGTTTTGTTAAACAATTTTTAAGTATCCATAGAAATATATACTCTTCTCCAGTGTCTTTTTCCAGAGAAGCAGTGAAGATATTACTCAACAGGCAAATCAGTTGGCAATTGATAGGATTTTTATCTTTTTTTTCCTTGTTGTTATACTATTGCCAAGAATAGATAGATACCTGTTCATTTAAATTCCAAATCATAGAGATGACAGGTGGATGCATCAACCATAAGGCCATTAAGTACCATATATGTGTAATCATTTGCTTTGAAAAACCATGTGACATTAAAGCTTCAAAATTTTATTCAATTAGCAGTATTGAGCTTGGATTCAGCACAGTTACTTTTACTTTCTAATCAACCAGCATTACTACTGAGCTATATTCTCTAGAATAGGAATGGATATAATCAGTATTACTGATATAAAGTTTGATGTAGGTCAAAAAGCTACAATAAATTTATTTTCATATTGTTTTATCTTCAATCATCTGTTTAGTTTCTTCCACCCAAATTTCTAACCTTTTTTTTTTCTTCAATTTTTATCATTTTGTGATACTTATATAGTACTCATTTTTCAACTTTTTTTTTTTTTGTAGTACATGATCCATCTAATGTCATTTTTGGTGTTTAGTTTTTAGTTAGATTGATTTTCAGTTTAGCTTTTTTTTGTTATAATTTTTATTTGATTTTACTCATTTGTATAAGATATTTAAATACCACAAAAACATTACTAATATGGGTTTCTGGGCTGGCTCATAAATCATGTTTATTCTGTTTTCAATGTCTTTAGTGATGCTTTCAAAATAGCAAAATCTATGTCAATGATATTTTAAATTGCATGATATTATATTATCATTAATATTTATCATTTTTATATTGTCTGATTATTTCAAAGTCAGTTTTCTATGACTCATCAACTCGATAGTGAAGACTGTGTTTCAAAATTATCAATAGTCATGTCATCTACATAGTTTATATTTTTTTTTAAGATAGTTATTAACAGATCATTCTATATCTATTTTTTTCATATTATCGCTTTGTCAGGCCTAAATCGATACAAATAATAAAAATTAAACTAACAATTCTATCTCACTTCTGTTTGAGCTATGAGTTTTGTTATCTTTTTTTAAAATCTGGCATATCTAGCTATCATATTTAATCAAATTAATCATTTTCTTGGTGCATCCAAGTAATCACATGACCTTTTGAATGATTAACCATTCATTTATAAGTTATGTTAATAAGTTTGTTCCAGAATGAAATACAGTGCATAGATAGATTCACAGACTGAAAATCAATTTATTTTTTGTAAAGAACTTTAATCTTTTATCAGATTATAGAATTTAATTTTTTGGAAGTACTAATAGAAGCTTTTTTTTTTTTTTGCTAATTTTATATTCTGATAGTAACCTCTTCAAAACCTTGATTATTATGATTTTCTGACACTATAAAAGTAATTTTTTTTTCTTTCTCAGTTATCAGATGGTAGAACTGATAATTATTTGACTAAAATATATAAATCCTCCAGTTTTGGTGCTTTTATGATGATGCCATCTAGTTCTAAGCTACAATGGTTCAAGTTTTTTTTATAGTTGAATAATCAGAATTATTTCTAAAATCTGAATAATTGTTATCAAGTTCACCATTATTAAAACAAGATTTACTTTTGTTAAATACATTTTTGTATTTGTTTTTTTATTTTATTTCCTGATTTGTTTTTTCATCGATTCTTTTAATTGATTTGTTATAAAATACACAATTTATTGTCATCTACAAGTAGATAATAGTTTTTCTTGGTTTGGCAGAGTATTTACAAAATCTTGTTGATCTTGCTTGAGTGTGTTCTTTTACCAATTTTTTTTAAAAATCTATCAACTGTTACTGAGCTTATAGTGTTGCATTTCTCATTTTCGTCTTATTTAGCTTACCTGTAACATTTCTTTACAGTAGAATTATGAATTCAGGTACCTTGAAAAACTTTAACATTTTTTAGACACTAGGCTATTTTCATAGATGACGGATTTGCTTTTTTTAAAAATGTATTTACAGCTGTTATTATCAGTTATATTTCTTTTTGTAAATTATTAACTTCTAAAAAATATTTTATCAAATCGAATTTCTTTTTGATGTATGCATTATTCAATTTAATATTATATATATATTTTTTAAGAGTCATAGCATCGGCCGGGACGCGAACCCGCAACCCGGGCAACTGCCTGCTAGTGCAAGGCAGTCGCGCTGACCTTTCAACCACCAATGCGCTGACTTATATATATATTTTTTTGTAAAAGCAATCATTTTACTGATATGAGTTTAATACATATTCAGGATAATATCAAATACTGGTGCAGATCATGTTTTATTAATGTTGAAGTGATTGATTAATCTGTTTTCTGTAATGATTAGAAACTTGAAAGGTGACAGTCCTGATGCTAAAGATCGTGCAGCTGTTCACAAGTTCAAAAATTCTATACAAATCAGTTTATTGCTTTTTATTTTGGTTTGAAATTCCCTTTTTCCACTTGCATTGCTGCTATGAGCATCATAACATTCCCATTTTTTATTTCATTGAATGCTTCTGAGTTGTTGTGAAAGTTCTTCTTTGATCAGAAATTTGTGCACCTGTGCAATAATAGTCCTTGTTTTCTATAAACACAAATTCTGCCATAATATAATATGTTCCGATATTATTTTTCATTCCTCAAATGAAAAGAAGAATACTACCATCATCATAAATCTACTCCTCATTTCTTCCTCCAAACTCATGTTTTATGGATCTCAAGGATTTGTAGTTTATATTGCTCAGTATTGCTTAAACTCTAATAATCTTTCCATATTTTCTGAAAATTGTAGTATATGATCTTCCAGCATTATTAGTCTACATAGTACTTAACCATTGAGTGAAAGAAAAACTAATTGATAAATAATAAAATATCTGCTTTTATTTTTGAATTTATAGCTGCAAGAATATTTTAATTAAAATTAAGAAAATAATATATTTTGCAATCAAAATAATTTATTTACTAAAACACTAACGAAAGAAAACAAACATTGATGACAAATTAATGAACACAGAAATGCAAATCCATAAAAAAATGTTTGCATTTTTTTGTTGTTGTAATTCATGGCTATAAGAGTATATTAAATATTGCTTATTTTTATTTCATACATATCTTGTGCATGGTTTATCTTTTGCTTTCTTTTATTTATATTGCAAAATATATTTTCTGCAAGAGTAAATTCTAGAATAAATACAGATATCTTAAATTCAAGACATTTTGCATGAATTTTCATTTCTTTGTGCATTTTATTTGGTGTATTTTTTTAAATTAAATAATTGATATTGTTTTGGTAAATAAATTTCATTCAAAGATATTAATTTTCTTAATTTTATTTAATATATTCTTGTAGCTGCAAATTCAGTCATAAATCTGGACATTTTATTTTTTTAATGAATATTTTTTTTTTCACTCGATTATAAGCACTATTTAACTTTATCAAACAGATAACCCATACATTATATTAGCATTTTTTAAAAAATTATTTTTAAGATTGGTAGCATAAGATTTTTTACATTTTTAGTAATGTATTAATTTCAAATAAGAAGATTATTAGTATATCCCTCAAATCTCATTGAAAGATTTGTATTTTATCATCGGTAGATTTAGGAATGAGTTTTTTTTAGAACTTTCCCTTTTAGATTTTACTGATCTTTTTTGCTTTTAAGATAGCAGTAATATCTCATTTAATGATAGTGAAGTCTCACTTTTTCACATTATCATTATAGTTTTTTGCTACTGAAAATATTTTTTTGATAATCATTCTGTATAATTTACTATGAATAGTGCTTTAGTGATTTTTTTATATAAATTAAGGAAATTAGATATCTTAATTTCTATTTCCATCTTCTTAATAATTTATTCATGCTATCTGAAATATTTTTCATATTGTTTATTCTTATTATCACTTATTTATAACTAATAGTTTTATCTATAAATTGAAATATAAATTAAAATTTGAGATATTAAATTTATTGGAACCTTTGAAAAGAAAAAAATTAAATAATATATATAAAATTTATAATAAAAACTTTTATTTATTATGCACTAAAAAGCTAAAAATAATTATTTTCTTCTACTGCTATTGGGATTTTTATATTTAATTTAAAATAAAAGCATTAGATATCCAAAAATTATTTAATTTAATCCCTTGTTGCAAAAATTAATGATTGAATTAAATACACTTATATCCTGCTTAGTTCTGGATCTTTATGCAAGGATTCACTGTAGCAATTATCATCAATTTGTACCCATTATTTTGATTTATAAATTATTTGTTATAATGATTATTAAAAAAAATACTTTTTTTTTCAAAATGCCTTTTTGAAATAGTGGCCATTTTGTAAGATTAATGATGTCTTAAGAAACTTTTTGTTTATTCATTATATGATTTAATTTTCATCCAATGTCATTTCAAGCCAATCAGTACATTCTTTAATGACATATCCAAAATAAAGGTTAATGACTATAAAAAAAAAAAAGACACCTTGTTCAATACAATAAATAAGCAAAAGCCTATTTTGATGACATTCAACAAACAAATGTATTAATATATTTTAAAATATGTATATTAGCTTAAAAACTATATATTCACTTTTATGTATTAAAATTCTTATTAATGGTGTTTTGCTTGTGGCAAAGATGATAATCATTGTAATTATAAAATTTAGTTATCATAATTGCAAGTTATTTTGAGGGGAAAAAAGATTTTATTCATTATGCAATTAACAATCGACTTTACATTATCAAAATTACTAAAATATGCATAAAATATCATTAACTGTATAGTATTTGCTTAATTTTTAATCATAACCTCATCATTTGTTTTAGATATATAAAAGCCAATGGAGATATTATTACAAATGTAAAAAGATACAGTGCCAACAAAAGAAATACAAATTTCATTCAGTATAAAAATAAATTTTCATCTTATACTATTCTATTAATAATTAATTTTAGTTTGTGTACTATATTAGATAAAATCAAATTAAAACTGCTATCATCATAAATCTAAAATGTTTTCAGAAAAAAAAAAGTGAGAAAAATAAATGTTTTTGTGTATTATACAATTAAAAGTCAACTTTATTTGGTCAAAAATTATTAAATCTAAGTTAAAAATAATATTTACTTGCCAGATTTTAAATCGTAATCTTATAATTTATTTCAAACATATCCAAGACAATAGTGACATTATCACAAACTTTATAAAATTATAGTATCAAAAAAAAAAAAAAAATCCAAATTTCATTTATTATATATAAAAAAAAAATTGTGATCATATATTATTCTTAATTAATTTTAAATGTTGTGTACTGTATATGTATTGGCTAAAGTATTCAGCCAAGCAATTTTAAATTAAACTTTTATTAATGCTAATTTCAGTCAAATCAAAACTGCTATTATCATAAATGTGTTTTCAGTACAATAAGTAAAAAAAAAAAAGAGAGAGGTGGGGGATGATTTCATGCATTATACATTTAATAGTAAATTTTCTATGATGAAAATTCAATAAAATAAATTGAAGAAGTTTTATGCTTTTAATTTTGATTTAGATGCCCTATGTTTCTGTCATTACAATGTAGTGTATTCGAAAGATTAAAGATTGCTACATTATTTAAAAAAAATGGCTACCATGCATAATAAAATGAACATTTTATGCTTTAAAAAACCCTACAGCTATTGTATTTATAAATAAAATGCTGCTTATTTAGATTTGTGTAGCGCATACCATAAAAAAAGTCTTAAATATTAATTATAATATGCAAACACAAAATGCATTACATATATATTTTCTTTTTTAATATGTCAGAATTTTTATTTTTTCAAAGTTAACTGCACAATTAGGTTTTGATAATTACAGTTCTACAATTTGGTTACCCTTATACTATTGATAAGCAACAAGTCTTTATGGTCACAGCAGTACAGTTAAGTGAGCCGACCAGTATTTCTACCATTACAATGTATTGTATTATTCAAAAAAATGCTAGGTTATTTCAAGAAAATGACTACTGCACATAATAAAATGTAATATCTCATGCCATAAAAAACACTACAACTAGCTTATTTGTATATAAAGTGCTGCTTATTTAGATCTGCATAGTACATGCTGAAATAAAAAGTCCTAAATATTGATTACAATATGCAAACATAAAATGCATGAAATATTTTCTTTTTAATATGCCAGAATTTTTATTCTTTATAAAGTTAACTGCACAATTAGCTTTTGATAATTACAGTTCTATAATTTGATTACCCTTATACTAGTGATAAATAATAAACCTTTATGGCTACAACCAACAATCAATTGAGCCATTAAACACTACTTTTTTAATTCTAAATAATTTTATATAAATAATATAAGCTTATAAATAAAAAAAAGAAAAGAAATTTCAATGTGGGTTTTTTTCATTGCAATGATTAATATTTTTATAGAAGAATGCCAAATGTTATCAACTCCGAGCTTAGTCTCCCTTTTTGGTTCCATTTTTCTATATGTTTGCCCAGTGAAATTATACTTTTTTTTCTAATAATATTGATTTTTTTTTAAAAGAAGTTTACAGCTACATACTTTTCCAACTGGAATCTTATCAGCAACTATACCACTGAACACCATATCACTTCTTCAACATATTGATCAAAGAAATATCACAAAGTTTAAGACGTACTAACTTCAACAACTAATGCAGAATTGATAAAGTTGCTGGTAAGAAATTGATGATTACAACATTAAAGAGCTTTTGCAATCGCACATGAAAGAATTAACTAGAGAGGGATTAATGCAACTGGATGAAGAAAAGGTCGCTGGTAAGAAATTGATGATTACAACACTAAAGAGCTTTTGTAATCGCACATGAAAGAATTAACTAGAGAGGGATTAATGCAACTGGATGAAGAAAAGAAATTAACAAGTCTGCAGAGAACATCAAAATACTATAGGAACTGATTTTATATTATGATGCTAAGAACAGTACTTTCGAAGAATTTCATCTCAACTTAAAATGCTTCATCAAATCTAAAAATGCCCTAAGTTAACAAATGAGATCTTATAATATGTTGTATGAAAAGAAAATCAGAGAAGCGAGTCAGCCATTCATTCTAAACTTTTTCTCTAGAGATCCTCAGCCATCAGCACCTGGTGTACCTTCTCCAAAAAATTCAAAATCACCAAAGGATTTAGAAGACAACAATAGATCCTTAGACTACACATCTGATGGCTCAGAAAAGTGGATCCAATAAGTGCTTAATGGATGGATTATAAGAACAACTTTAAGCTAAATGCTTTTTTATATATAGATTTAAGTTGCATTATCTTACATGCATACATGTTTCTACTTGTGCAATACACACATGACAGCTTACATAGGCATATATTGAACATTTGGGTTTTTTTTTAGATTATATATATATATACACTAGGTTAAGTTGTTTGCTAATACAATATTCACAATTTATTGAATAATTTTTATCTGCAGGAATGACTTAAATTTTTTCCCATAGAAAGGCATCATAATCTCTTTCATTTTATACAATCTTTTTGCTTTATAATGAGTTCCTTGCTAAGCTGGATAAAGTTGTAATATCTGGATGCCCTGTACTTTTATTGCAAATTAAATATAAAAACCCCAACAATTATTTTTAGTTTTTTAATGCATAGTAAATAAAAACATTTATTATAAATATATATTCTTTTAAACTTTTAGTATTGGGATCTTTTTCATAATAATTTTAATTTTAATTAAAATGAAGAATAAAAATAAAGTCACAGTCTGTTTAATATTTTCTTTGTTTAATATTTTTTCAAATAAATGATCAAAATTATGCATTTTTTTTACTTTACTTCATATTTTTATTGTATATATTCAAAAAAGAAAAAAAGTGATTTTTTTTAAAACAATATATATTTATCCCAAAGAAATGTGTTTATAATTGCTTTTTCAAATGTATATATATATATTTGTAAGAAGGTCCATGTGCTTTCAAAATATACTGTAGAAAAATTGTTATTTATTTTATTTATTTGTTGAAATATGTTACTATAAATATTTATATAAAGCAAAAGTTTTGATTCATAAATATATACATTACAATTTCTAAAATATATAAAAAATGTAATAGATATAAGAACAAAACATTTAAATTCTAACATTTCCCCTATTATGTCTTTCAAAATCTACAATAGAAAAATGTTTTCCTGAAGATTTGTGATGATGGGGCTTTAGTTGTATTTATTGTTTGGACTATTTCCATAATCTAATATATGTATTGAATGTCCTTAGAAAAATTTAACTTTATTTAAATATTCAAATACATTCAACTGTTAGTAATAGCACATCAAACAGGTTAGTATATGCACATATATTAAACTGTTTGATGTGATATTACTAACTGGAATATTTAAATAAAGTTAAATTTTTTTGAAGACATTTAATACTCATACTAGATAATGGAAATTGTCCAAACAATAAATACAATAGAAAAAATCTCTTCTTTTTTTCTTTCAAATCTACAGTACATAGAGAAGTTTCCTTCTATTGAAATATTTACAAAAAAAAAAAAAAATGATGTTAAAAAATGGATGAAAGCTATGTTTACACATGTTATCTTCTAAAGTATAAAGGGAATGTCAGAAATAATCCAAGAAAAAATTGCTACCTACATAAAATTTCACAAACTAATATCTGAATACTGTACATATGCTGAAATCAAAAAAACACAAGCTTACATTCCATACTCCTAAATAATGTCAATTCAAACATAACAATGTTATGAACAAAATGAGCTAGGTATTGTGACAAAGCAATCTTCCATTGATTTCAAAGAAAAAGTTAACATTTGAAAGAAAATTCTTGCACATTAAAAATTAATTCCAATATTATTTTGTTTATGTAAGAATCATTTTTAAAAAAAAAAGTTTTACAATCAAGAGAAATTAAAATTTATTTTTATTCCTATTTGTGAAATTATTGTAATTTAAAAAAAAAAAAATACCACTCTCTCCTGTGCATCCCTGAAAACTTACTAAACTTTTATTGTGTTTGAAATTTGACCCACCAAGAAGAGCCCTAGATTATGTAAATCACTGGATAATCCTGAAATATTTCTTTGTCATAGTACATTGTTCTCAATTTCTAACATGTAGAATATTTGAAGGAAATCCATTTGATAGAAATATAGTAGAAATCAATTTCAAAATTTATCCTAAACAAATGAACAGAGTTTTTAAATTGGATTAAAAAAATTAAAAAGTATTTTATATATATATATATAACTTGTAATTTAAATCTGTAGCAAATTTACAGCTTATAATGATAAATGTCTTTAAGTTGCTCTGTAAAATTTTATTTTGATAAAAAAATGTTGACCCAGAATTATGTTTTTGTAATTCATGTAAGTATGTTTTTTTGAAAATAGAAAAAAATTTCATGAAAAAGAATTATATGTGTAATGAAATTTAACATAGTATTTTCTTTATAAAAGGTTCTGAGTACAACTATTTCTTAGGAGGCCCAACAGAATTTTAAGTAAAAGAGTTTAGATTTAAGTAGTAATACCAACATTAGATATATTGAACTGGATAGCATCCATCTCAAAAATTGCTTCACTAAAAATAAAACTACTTTTGTTTTGTTAAATTTAAATCAATAAAGCTATTTAATTTTTTTTATAAGAGTGCATGTATTAAAACACAAACTCATTTATGTTTAAAATATATCATTTTATTTTATATAAAATTGATTTTAAAATAGTTTTCTGTTACCGCTTGTTTTTACCTTTTTTTAATCAAATGATTAAAAACAAGCAAATTTGTTAATTACATTCCTGTCTCTTTTATTTTAATCATTTCTAAGTTAATTCTAAAAGCGGAGATTTAATTTTGTGTTGTTGTTTTTGTTTAAAATAATCCCTGGTTAGAATTCCTAATTAGTTTGAGTGGGAGATTGAGATTTGCCCTGCCCTAAAGTGTAGAATTCGAAAACAAGAAAAGTTTATGCGGAAATGTAGCATGGATATAAATAAACCCGCAAATTTTGGGACAATAGTTTTTTAGATTATGCTGCTGAGATTCATACTGTATTGGTAGCAGTTCGGACATTTAATTTCTTGCAGTTGTTAAAAGATTTTGGTTTCTTCACAAGGTGTCAAAATATACTACTGTATGTTTGTAATCATTAATAGGCGTTGCTAACTTAAACCAAGATGGACCCACATCTGCCAGCTATCCTCCAGTCATGCTATGAAAGTCTAAAATAAACAGGACCCCCAATATGCTTCTACACTTGCCATTGTAAAAGGATGGAACACCTGAAATATGAATTTAAACAAAAGTGCAAATTCTTGGAAACTACACAAACTTTGCTTTACCATAAGGTAAATATTTTCTTATATTCTTTCCAAGGTAAATTCTTCTCCGCTCAATCTAAAATAAACTTATAGTCTTTATAATTATTTAATCTCCTATTTATTAACTGTATTTATTTTGCATTGTATTTATAGTGTATCTTGGAGTCTTAGTTTTAAGATTCTAAGTCTGCTTTCAATTTTATTTATCGGAGAGTGTCTAGTGAGTTTATATTTTTATAGGCTTAATATATCTCTATTTATATGCCTAACTTTTTTTAAATGCTTTAGCAGTCTTGTGTAATTTTAATTTACTCACCTGTATTTATTTTATTGTCCAATAATTGATTTAAAATACTGTGTTTGCGCTTTTGCAAACCGCAAAATCTTTTGGCTGGTGGTTTATCGTGTTTTTTTTTTCTGGTTTTTCATATTTGGAGATTTAGTTTCTTCTTTTCTAGATTACGTAAGGCTGTAATCATATTTTTTTCTTGTCTTGTTGGAAATCAATCATGTTTGCTTTAAACTTAGTAAAATGTGCAACAGTCCTATGACATTGTGACCTCATTAGTCCATAAACTAGTGTGAGCTCATCCGTGCTGGTTTCGTTGATTTTCTGCAAGACCGTATTTGCGTTTACATCTCTAAAATGGGAACCTGGAATTGTTATTCTTTGTAATTTTATAAATCGCCAGCAGGAAGATAATATTAATCCTCTTGTAAATTATAGGGTCAGCATTTATATTTGCTTGCTAGATTTATTTTGTCTTTTACATGTGGCTTTACACTAAGAACTTGGTTTATCAATTTATTTGTAATTATAATTATTTCACTTTCTTGAAATGCTTGGGCAGACATAACTGGTTTTCTAATTATTTGCTTGTCTCCTACTGAGACTTATACTTATTAGTGATGGTCAATTGTTTGGTTGGGGATTCACCAGATTTAAATGTCTGTTTTCCTTTAGTCATAAATTTAATATTTTATTAATTTGAAATCATTTACGTCAAGGTATTTTCTAATTTTATTATTTCATTGAATTGGAGACGTAAATTTCCTCCTGTTTTATAATTTATACTCAGACATATTTATTTATTTATTTTTGTTCTTGGGGTAAATCAACCACACATTATCTTAAATGTGATATATCATGGGCTGTTCTACCGGCAATATAATATTCTTGGTCCTGACGCATTTTCCTGGGCCAAGATGCTTGCCGGTGCTGTTTCACTGATTTATTTCAAGAATGTATTGTTTTCATATCTTTGAATTGGAAACCAGTGTTGTAGGTGAATTGTTAGCTGAAAGAAATTTGTTCCCTCCTTTTCTAATTCATTATTAGAAAATTAGTCTGTCTGCCAGAGCGTTGAATTTTATTATTTCTGGTGCATGCCTGATATAACCATATTTGTTGTATTATAAGCTTTTACTTTATAATTTATATTTCTCTCAAATAAAATTTAAAACTAGTTTAAACATAATTTGGCTGACGTTTGTCTTAGTGGTTTTATTTCTCAATTATCTAATCAATATTTAAGATTTCTTGTTTTTCCCTGAATCTAGTTAGCGCAAACCATCATCCTCATCCATTTTTGATCGCGGTAAATAAATTTTCCAGATACGTAGTGATCTACTGGCACCATCTGTGATCAAGGATGGATTAAGAGTCTGGTACACTATATATATTATAAGGTTTTATTGTTAAATGTAAACACATTGGTGGCGAGAGGTCAGCACGACTGCCTTGCACTTACAGGCAGTTGCTCGGGTTGCGGGTTCCCATCTCGGCGATGCTATGACATTTTAAAAAAATAAAAATACTTTGATAAAATAATCACATTTTAAAAATGTGATTTTATTGCTATCTCATTGGTAATTCTAGAAAAATCATAATTTTTCACCGTTTTTTAATATGCCATTTATAGATAATACATTTGACCAGTCTTCATATATTTGTGAAAAGAATGTTCAACATTTGAAATTATAAAAAGCAATGTGAAATTTTTTATTTATTACAATTAATGCATTTAGAAAACGTTTATTATAATTTTTTTATTTATTTTTAAGTGTCATAGCATTGGCCGGGACGTGAACCCGCAACCCGGGCAACTGCCTGCTTGTGCAAGGCAGTCACGTTGACCTCTCGACCACCAATGCAAGACACGTTTATTATAATTGTTATCTAATATTGTAACATATGCAAGACACAGTTTATATGCTCTTCATTCAAAGTCATTTCTGTTAATAATAGTATTTTTAGAAAAAAGATAATCTATATACCATTTTCATATAAATCTTGTGATTTTTTTTCAATTTTTTCTTAATAGTTTCATTTTTTTCCCTAAGATTTTTATATATGTAATTAATTTAAAATAATTTTAGTTATGTTTTTGTATCTTTCTTCTTTTTTCACATTATCTGTATCAATTAAAATATTAAGAAAATTGCATTTGAATTCTTCCACAGGATTCTTTGACACTTCATCTTCTGCCAATTCAGAAAATAATTATTTTCATAATTTGTTTTTAAAGTAAACTATCAGAAATATTCATGTTGAATACTGTATTTTTTTATTTCATTTAAGACTTCTTAAGATTGTGGTCTTAAATTTAATATTTTATTTTTACTATTAATTATTACTAAAGGGTACATTGTGTTTATGGTAAATTACATATTTTATTTATTATACATATGCAATTTTTTCGCATGTGTTAGTGAAGCTGTAATTATACTATAATGTCTAATATGCTTGCTTAGTGCTTTCGAGATTTAATATTCTAATCTCATACTCATAGCTTTACTGAATGAAGACTGTTGTAATTTATTGTACACATATGCAAATGTACTTGAATTTTTAATTAGTTAGTCCATTATTTGAAGAGAGCAAAGCATGCCTCTCTTCTATTAATGGCATTGAGATCATTTGCTATGCAAAAAGCTTCTTTGACCTTTCTTTTGGCAGCACTCTGCTCTGTGCAAATTATTTGGGCAGAACTGGGTTTGAATACATGGCCTGTAGCTGTTTGATGATTCCAGAAGATTGATGTACCTTCATTTTTATTTTTAACCCTGTTGTATGCATACCTGTGTTGATGTTAGCCGAGTCTCACCATAGTAAGATGCCTGGCAGCCTAATTGAGGGCATGCTATTTTATAGACCACATAAGGGGCTTGATCTTTTTCCATTTTATCTTTGGAATTATTTATTTTAGACAATAATTCTGAATTTTGGGTACAAATGCATTATTGTTATTTATAATGTGCATATAAAATATCAATGAGATTGGATGGTTAATTAATAAATATTTGTTGCATACATATGTGCAATGAAATTAAATTTATAATATGCATTAAAATAAGAATATAATCCACATTATTAATGCATTACAACAATAATTAGGGGAGCAGAATGAACTGCATACTTACAAATGTTCTGAGTTATACATTGTGTGGCATTTATGCTTTCATTTTATGATTAAGAAATTCATGACTGGACAAGGTATAACCCACACTAAACTACCTATGTGAATGAGTCACAATCTGCCTGAGTAAAGAACTTATATTTTCTAAACACAAACACTAACAAGTCTGCACTTTCCCATTCTGCTCTGCAATTGGATCATTTGTTTCTGGTGGGAGTACTTTTTTTTCTTTGATCTTCTTCTAGTGAGTCCTTGTAGCATTTGTGGCTAATTCCATTCTGTGTTGAAGGTAAATTAAGTTTTTTAATACTTAGTCAAGCTGTTCATCATAACTTGTATTGATAAAATCTTCTACAACAGGCGTGTCAAACTCATTCAAACAATGGGCCATTTTATGCTACTGGTAAGATTCTCGTGGGCCACATCACACAAATTTTTTTAAAATTATTTTGAAGTGAATGCAGGAATATAGGTAGGGTAATTAAAGCATATTATGTAGTTTAGTGAATTCAGTTCAATAACATACAATTGATATAGTATTGCTTTTATTTAAACATTTATTTTATTTGATTATATATTTATAAAACTACAATTTATTGTTTTTACCGGAAACTTGCCAGCGTTTTCCTCCTACTAGTTTTTCAATATCTGGATTCAAAGACTGAGAACAAGCAATTTTCATTATGGCAGATAGATGTTTATCAGTTAAACTTGATCTGTAAGTTGTTTATTTAATTTCATGCATGAAAATAATTGCTCACATAAGTATGTATTTCCAAAAAAGCTTAAAATTTGTACAGCAAATTTTTTAATTTCTGAGTATCTTTCACCTAAATAGGAATGTATTTTGGGAGTTCCTACTTCTCGATATTTGGTTTTTAAAATCGAATCATTCTGGAAATCAATTAATTCCAGTCGTATCGAAGTCAGAGCTTTTTCAACTTCAAAGGCAAATGGTTCTGTGAAAAGAGAAAAAATTTATTCGAACTTCTTGAAATCATCAAAACGTTTATCAAATTCGTCTTTTATTTTTTCAATTTTTGCAGAGTGTTGTGAAAATGAGCAACTTTGATTTTGTGCTTTTAACTGCTCACACGTAGGAAAATACGTCAAAACGTTCTTTTGCAAATGATTTTTAAACAAATTCAGTTTTTGTACAAAGCTTGCAACTGCATCGTACATATTCATTATCAATTGATCTTTGCCTTGCAATGTAATATTAAGATTATTCAGATGGCCTGTAATATCTATTAAAAATGCTAGGTCTTGTACCCACAATGGATCTTTTATAATTGATATATTTTCGTTGTTTTCATCTTTCATTTCAAAAAATAATATTATTTCATCCAAAAGCAGATAGAAGCTCTTTAAGACATTGTGGCAGGACAACTAACGAACTTCTGTGTAATAAGGAAGATCTTCGAATTCAGATTCTAAATCTTTAAGGAACGAAGTAAATTGGCGATGGTTAAGCGCTCTTGATTGAATAAAGTTGACTATCTTTGTAACTGTTTTAAGTACTTGGTCCATTTTTAATAATTTTAAACAGAGAACTTGTTGGTGAATGAGGCAATGAAAAGCTTTGATTTTCGGTTTATCTGGATATTTATCTTGTAATTTCCTTGCCAGTCATGATGCAAAACCTTTAGTTTCACCTGTCATCGATTTAGCGCCATCAGTTGTAACAGAAACAAGCTTGTCAAGAGGCAAGTTAAGTTTTTTTAAAATGCTCCATATGGCATCAAAAATATCTTCACCAGTTGTTGTTCCGTGAAGAGAGATGAATTCCAACAATTCTTCAGTGATCCTCATGTTATTATCACAACCACGAAAAAAAACAGCAACTTGTGCAACATCTCTTATATCCATACTTTCATCAATCGCAATTGAAAAGAACTGGATTTTGCTAGATATTTCCTGTAGTTGCGAAGTGATGTCATCTGCCATTTCAGTAATTCTATCTGCCACCATATTTCTTGATAATGAGATGTCTTGAAATGATTGTACTTTTTCTGGACAGACAAATTCGGCAGCTTTTATCATACATTCCTTGATTAAAGAACCATGAATGATTTTGAATATTTTGCTAATAAATAACTTATTTCATAACTAGCTCTTGTTACTGATTCATTACTTTTTATAAATTTTGTAAACACTCCTTGCTGGCTACTTAATGAATTCTTCATTGTTTTTAATGTTTCTTCTCTTATTTTAGCTTCAAAACACAAAAATTGTTTTTCGTGATTAGTGCTATAATGTCACTTAATATTGTATTCTTTAGCAACACTAATCGTTTCTTTGCAAATTAAGCACGTAATCTTATTGTTCGCTTCCACACAAAAATAATTCAGTTCCCACCTTTCTTGAAATTTTCTTCCCTCGTCATCAATCTTTCGTTTTTTATTTAGCATTGGAAGTGGCATTTTCTGTAATAAAAATAGAGCTTTAGATTTAAATTTTTAAAATTTAAAAAATTGCAACTAAATTTATGCTAAATACGCTTCGTAAAAATTTAACGCTACTCTAGTATTTAAATGTAAAGAGAGCGCTGCTATAGATTCTCGCTCCTGGAATTATGCTCGATAAATGGAGGTAACTATAAAAGGTACGGATTATGTTTTCTCTCTCTCTCTCTCTCTCAGTCCAGACTTCCCAGCATGGAGCAATTAAGATAGAGATGTGACAAAGAAGAAAGCTGTGCATATGGCCGTAGATTAGAAATGGTTGAAGCCATTAAAGTTCCCCAAGGCCGAACATAGACTGCTAAAATTGTAGAACTTTTAGTTTTCCAAACTGAATTGTAATCGTTACTAACTTATATGTAAAATATTATTGTTTCTCATGTTTGATTATAATTAAAATATTATATAACAAAATGTCAAATGCATGCTCGTTATTTCTTATGCTGTCTGACTAGTTTCAGAAAGGTAGAAACTTTTGGATATAGCAGTTTACTTATATTTTTTGAATGAGTTATAAAAGGAAACAACCCGGAAATTTTTAACACACCAATCGGGATAAAGAAACTAGCGCAACTGCCTTTTGTTACAATTCTACAAAAAACCCAACATCTGCAGATAGGATTGCTACATTGGTGGCGCAAATAGCTGACTAATATATTTATGTTCTCGGAAGCACAGCAACACATTATTAACCTTGCCAGCTTTGGTATTCACATATCTCAAATGCTTCATCATCATAAAGGCATGTCATCAAAAATATTTAGCTATGCGTGTAACTGAGAATTATAAATTAGCTATGTATGTAGACAACAATTACTGTATATATTTTAGTTCATGTAATTAAATATAAGAGCATTTTTAAAAAATTAATTTATTGTTTGCAACATATCGTTCTGTTTTCATTTTATTGCATAGCATCTTAGTTGCGGGCCATGAAAAATCCTTTCGAGGGCCGCATGCCGCGGGCCGCCAGTTTGACATGTGTGTTCTACAACATTGTACATTTTTTCAAATTGCTTAAAGTTGACTTTAACTGAATTGGTTTTGTTTTCATGATGCATACCATCAGATAATTTATGCATTGTTTTTACATGCTTTTCTATAATTGATTACTTTTCATATTCCAAAAATTTTTTTTACAATACAAACTGCTGGAAGCAGCTTCAGAAATTAATAAATTAATTTTAAAAATATGAAAAACAAATAATATACATTATTTGATAATTTAAACTAATTATTTTGGACTGCATGCTTTTCTGTTTATTTTTCATCTTACTTCTCTTGTATGCTTGCCTTTACAATTCAGAATATCTGAATTTAGTTCATACTATCCCAGCTATCAAAATGTTAACATATAATAAATTACAAAATCAATATTAATATTACAAAAATAGTTATACAAAAATATGGGTTACACTTTTATAATTCATAAATATTATGTAAAAATGTTATATGTAATCACAAAAATTAAAGAATAGGAAAATATGTCATCATTATAATATAATTTTGCCATAACCACAACCAGGCAAAACTTGTTTTTAAATCTTTTTATTAGCTTAATTTTTAACATTTTTGTTTAGTCTTTGGTTTTATTAAATGAAGAGGTTTTTAAATTTTTTTTATTAAAGACCATTAAAATTCTGCTTCTATTAGCACCACCCATTCTTGTGCTAAGTACTTACTGCTTTCTATGAATTTGTATAATAAAAATGTATTTATAATAAGTGAGATGACTCTTCAAGTGATGATATTATGAATAAATGAGCTGTTCTCTAACTGCAACATTTAATTTTTTTTTTTGCAATTAAAAATGGCTATCTCTTATCACACTCTTCAAGATTTTATATAATTACCTTGAACAATTTCAGCAAATGTTAGATCGATTAAAATATTTATAACAATTTAAATCACTGATATTTTAATCCACTGCCCAGAATTATTTCTACCCATAAATACCTTGACTGATAGAATATTCTGAAATCATTTAAAATAATTGTCTATATAAAATCTTAAAAGGACAATAATATATGGTAATTTTTTTATTGGAACAAATTATTGAACATTTAAAGAGCAGTTAAATTATTTATAATAGTAATGCTTGAAGAGTAGTCTCACTTATTACATATATTAGATACTATAATAATCTATTGTTTTATATATATATAATTAAATATTTCCATGAATTGCTATATAATAATGAATAGAAATGAGAAGATAATATCCATGTAAATAGAAATAACCTTTAATCTTTGATGTTAACCAGAAATTATCAATACTACTAATTGACAATCCCTGAGACCAAATCGGTTATTCTTTAAACCTATAATAGCTCTTGTTTGAGTTTTTGTTGAAGTAAAAGGGGTTCTCTTTTACTTCAAACCCCAAGTTCTTATAAAGATTTAAACATAGAGAGTTATATTTTATAGGTATGAGGATGTGAAAGAATAGCATTTTTTTTGACATTCTGCAAATAATATTTTAAATTTCTCCAGAAGGTTGTATCTGTTGAATTAAATATATCTGTGGATTATTATTATAATAAAGAATAGAAATTTGGGAGATAATGTTCATGTAAATAGAAAAATATTTAACCTTTGATGTTACCCAGAAATTATCAATTATTACTAATTGAAAATCCCTGGAAATATTTAATTCAACACATAGAACTCTCTGGAGATGTTAAAAATATTTGCAGAAAGTCAATAAAGATCCTATTCTTTCACATTCTCACATCTATAAAAAATAGCATTCTATGTTTAAATCAATATAAGAATTTGGGTTTGAAGTAAAAGAGGACTTCCTTTTACTTCAACAAAACTCAAACAAAAGAACTATTATAGGTTTAAAGAAAAAGTTGGTTTGGCCTCAGGGATTGTTAATTAGTAATAATTGATAATTTCCAGGTAAAATCAAAGATGAAAGGTTATTTCTATATCTCATATATATATATATACTTAGCCAAGCATATTAGTATTCTATATTACACATTAACTTAGTTCAAATAATAGAATAAAAATAGGAAAAATAAATAAAATTCTCATCATTGGTGTAAAGTAAAATCACAAACTAAAATATTTGTAAAATTACATGTATTTTAAAACGTATATGCTTAGTTATGTGAAATAAATGTTAATTTGATCTTATATTTTCTGAAATAAGATATTAGATTAGGAGGGGCTTAAAAGTAAGAAATATAGAGTCAAAAATGAATAAAATATACAAATTTTCAAAAGTTGGAAACAAAATGGTCTAATTAAAATCAAGTCTGATAATCAAATGTTGATCAAAAAACAGATGATTAGTGGTTATTATCAGATTGAAGTAAAATAAGAATAAAAAACAACAACAGGAAAGAACTTGGAATTGAGAGGTATAGAAGATATGTTCTCATTATGCATTGGCATAGCTATATACTGGAGAAGAAAAAGAAAAGATAGCATTGAATTAAGAGGCAGAGTACACATAAAAGCATCTTGCATCTAAAAGAAAGAATCCCATCAACATGTGAAAAGATTCCAAGTTATAGCAGTTGTTTCAGATGAGTAATTCTGTGACAGTTATTCGTCTTATGAAGAATATGGCTGTTAAAAGTATTTTTCAATATTAAGTTAAATATAGGTATAATGATAAATTTCTGAACAATGAAAACTATCAAGATTATGTGCTAAAACCTTTAGAAAGCTGAATTATGCAGCTTTCCCAGTCATGAAACAGTGCCTGTTGCAATTCCAGAAATGATGATGCTTTAAAATTTAGCTACTGGAAATGTTTTTTCCTCATTCACAATTATCATGACTTATTGCAAAAGAAAAATACTGACTTGAAGAAGTTAAAATTTTCATATAGAAGAAATTATTATGAATCAACCAACATCTTAGAAAAATGTAGAAATAACAAATTGTGATATAGAAGTATTTTGAGTTATCAAAGAAGCAACAATTTTTTTATTTATACATGTAAATAAGAGAGCTCAGTAATTTAAACCAAGTTTTCTCACAGTGAAACATTTTTTTGCATTGTTGTACACTTCATCTTAAAGTTTGTTTTATTTTTATATGATTATCAATATTGTAGAAGAATGTAAATATTTCTATATGTGAGTACCAATTTTTATTACTATTATTTTATTATAATAATTATTTTGTATATGAAGAAATATTCAGGGAAGGAAAATATGTATATTGGAAATGATTAGCTTGTAAATAGAATGAAAAACACATGATTAATGCCTGCTGTAATCGAATTTTTCAAATATTAGCCCACATTTTGGTATATATAATCTCAAGGGTCTAACAATTTCTAGGCAAATTGGTATATGTCTCGATGAACAGCACTCAAGGTTATTTTTAAATAAATTGTTCTATTATGTAAATTATTTAATTGTCTGTGCTTGCCATTCTCATTTCATTGATATTATTCTCGATGCATATATGAACACTTGGTATTAGTCCTGAAAAATCATTTTCTGGTCTGGGAGAAGTGTAAACATGTTGATGTTGTAAAATTGGATGGTATTGTCATAAGGTATTCTATCCATAGATGTTCTTTTTCCCATGAAAGCAGCACCCAAAGATATGGGTTAATAAAATTCAAACCCCTGTAAAAATGCTTTTGGATGAGAATGAAGTACAACTCCACGAAGAATCTTTTGATGTAAGGTTCTCATCAAATATAACTTGGGCATCTCAATAAAGTAATTATATAAATGATATATGATTTAATCAGCATCATTCCTAATTAATCTTAAGAAACTTAAATTTTTATTATACTTTTTATAATAGTAAAGAGAGCTATGTTGAAATGAGGACTTGTTAGATTACACAAAGAAAATTTATGTAACTGCACAAATTTGTTAGTCTGTTGGTATACCTTTGAGTCATCCTATCTAAAAACCATCCAGTATTTTGGTAATAACATGTATATATAATTTTTTAGCACAGGGGTATGTGTGCTTAATGAAGCAATTTTTATCTTATCTTTATATTGTAAAGCTGACTGGACTTTCAATGACAAGCACCATAATCGTAGCTCTTATGGTAGCTGTTGTTGCTGTTGTATTTATATTTTGATTTAATTATGCAAGTTGCATAAATTGTTATTTAAATGCTCCATTTATGTGATAGCTGCATATTATTTTCTCTTTTGTTTATTATATCATTATAGTTGACAAACCATGTTTCTTTCACTTTCGCCAACCATAATAACATAATAAACAAAAGAGAAAACAGTGTTCAGCTATCACATAAATGGAATATTTGAATGACTTAATTTACATAGCATGCTTAATTAGATCAAAGTATAAATACAACAGCAACAACAGCTAGCATGAGAGCTGTGATTTATGGTGCTAGTCATGAAAGCGCACTCGGCTTTATGATATAAAGATAAGATAGAAACCGCTTCACTTCACATAGGTACATATGCATGCTAAAGAATTACATACACAAATGAAAGGAACATTAATATAATATATATATATATATAACTTTGATGTATAGTAATTAATGCATAGAAGTATTATGCCCATAATCTGTGGTTTCAAATCTGACTGAAACTTGGAAAATTTTTTTGGTTTCATTTAAAATGATAGGTTTTCTTTTTAGGTAGCATGCATTAGCTTAGTTAGCTAACTAATAATTAGTTAATTGTTTACTTATTTATGGAGAGTAAATAAGGAAGAAAAGTTATGAACTCCCATCACCCAACATTTGAATAGTCTAATGATATTATTTTTTTCATGGTTTTTTTTTTTTTAATAGTGTTTGTTTATGCAATGGACTGTTTAAAGGATATATATGTATATTATTTTACAAACATTTGTAGTTGCATATTGTTGGGATTATAGATTTAAAACAAAAGATTCTATTTCAAACATATTGGGAAGAAATTTGATGTTCCTTATTTAGAAATATCTACTTCTAATGATTTCAACAGTTATTAAACACCGAAATGTACAATTCTATTATTCAAGTTGATAATATTCTCTGAGACATGAAATTGTCTTCAAGTCTGTGCTATGAATAATGCCTTCATGCAATTAAAATTATTTTTATGTATAAATATTGGCATTTTATATTAACTTAAGTACAATTTTAATGTGCTGTTTGATATAAATAAAAAAGAACCATCATGGAATAAAATGTTTTATTTTTAAATTGATTGTCATTAGCCAAGTTGATAAAAATAAAATATTGGTTGGAGTTCCAACTTCTAAAAGATCACCTCTTGGTTCTCCATCAATGATTTTATTATTAATGACTATATTAAAAAGAAAGGTGCCATTCTTTGTTTGATCCTTAAAGACAAGAAAATTTAAGAATAATTAGTTGAATAAAGCTACATATTGATTTGCTTATTTTGAGCTCATTTTAAATCTTTTTTTTTTTTTTTGACATGTTGAAAACAACATATGAAGATGAAAAATGATATTACAATCTTTTATATGATAATGATGTTTTGAAAAATATTTTGATCATCCTTTGAATAATAATATAAATATCAAATGACTACTTATTTTCAAGCATTTTTTTGTTATTATAATTTTTTTCAAATAAATATTTATGTAATGGAAATGTTTAGATTATACTATACAGGCATGAATATTCAGCATTAATAAGAATAGTATATGTAGATTATTTAATGTATAATGTGATGTATGCATGATTTAGTGATGTAGTAGAATATCTGATTTTGGAACATAAGGTCCTTGGATCGATTCCAGCTCAGCACATTCAGTGCTCAAACTTCTATGAACTCATGAACAATAAAGCCTTTAGTTGTAGATATTTTTATTTATTGTGATTGAATTTGTAATAGATATTATTTAGTTTTTTTTTTTTTTTTAATGTGGGCTAATGATAAAACTGTAATATGCAATCATAACATTTCATTTAAATGATGAGAAAAAAGTATATAAAAAATAATATATAGAAGTTGATGATTATATGATAAAATTATGATAGATGTAATGCTAAGAATCAAGCAACACACGTACTAATTGGATTTACAGAAGCTTTTTAAAATTATTTCAAAACAAATCAAGTGACATCATGTTAGATTTAAGCTTTCAATTTTTAAAAGTACTATGATCTTTCTAATTTATTCTACTAACCCATACCATGTCCTCTCCAAAATATTTTGGTCATTTGTGCTTCAAGTGAAAAGTGAAAGTGTCTTCTCATCAATAATCTATCATTATCAGCTATTATTGAAAGCAGACTGCAAATTAAATTGACGACTTTTTCCAAACATTTCTATATTTTGCTTTATTTTTTAAATAATCGTATCATTTCCATATTTTATATCATCAAACTAACTTCTTTAATTTTTTCTTTTCTCTACACTGCTTCTTTTAACAAATTTTTCATAATTTTTCAACTACTTAATATATGCCCAATCAAATTATTCTGTGCTTCATTTTTTTTTAAAATAAAAAAAGAAATAATTGAATGATTAGTTTAGGTAGCAGAAGTGCATTTTGTCTTTGACACTACAGCATTGAAATTTCTATTCTTTCATTCCATATCTTAAAAGATGTATTTTTTCTTTCCGTTTTGTATTTGTCCAAGTCACTACTCCACATAAAGCATCATTCCAAAAGAATATTAAACAAGATTATTTCTTAAATTTAACATTAATCTTTATTATTAATCTATGATTGGCATTGAATATTTTTATTTTTTTATGTAGCAATAGTGTTATTTTTTTAAACGAAAGTTGTAGATATCTGTGGATCACTCATATGCATTTTTTGATGATACTATATTTATATAATTTTTGACCTCTTTGTAAACAATTGGCTAGTCACTTTTACTCATCACCATTTGTTTTATTATCTAATTTTGAATATGGAGATAAGCTCTTCACATATTATTCTCCTTGGTTATTTTCAATAAAATACCTGCCTATATATTTGTGAGCATATAAGTTGCCTAGGAATGATTAGATACTCATTCATCAATTCATATTTCATGGTCAACTAGATTAGCTATAGTCAATGCATTAATGACCTAGTAGTTAGCGTAACTGCCTTTCAAACAGCTGGTCTGGGTTCGCTTCCCAGTCAACACATTTGATAATATATATATATAAAAACTAGATTAGCTATGATCCAGTAATCTGAGTTAACTTGAGAACTGTTTTGATATTTAAGTTGTTTGATTCACTTTAGACTTTTCAGTGTAGTCCATTGGTAGATTAGTGGATTCAAGAGCTAAAGGTTTCTGGATCAATTCTCAACTAAATAAAAGTAAAAAAAAAAATCAGTTTGGTCAATGGAGTGCTTGAATGTCACACGATATTGTGACTAACATACTATAAAATAAAAAATAAAAAAACTCAATGGCTTATTGCTTGGGAGTTATAAAAGTTTGAATGCTAGAAATGTCAGAGCTCAGCCGCAATTCATGGATTTTGAACCCTAGAGACTTACTATCATATAATTATATATTGTTTTAGAGTGACTTAGTTTATTCACTATTTTAAAATAACATGCTCTTTATTTACTATGCAATATTGGATGATTAACTGGATTGATTATCAGCTGGTTATCTAAAATAGTTCTTAATCTCTGAAAAATTCTTAGCTGCCTGAAACTCGTGCGTGCAGACTTATCCATTCATCATTAAACTATGGACCCTTTTACATGTTTCCAGGCTTTTCACTAATTACATATAACATAATGTATTTGAGATTTCTATCTTTATCATATATTTGTAATTAAAATGAATATAAATTATTTAGTTGTATTTTAAATCCTAATTTATTTGCAGGTTTTTCTTTTTTCCCCCTTAAACTTTCTGTGTGAAAAGCTCTTTTGGTAAAATAACATTCATTATGGTAATGATTAATTTTTAATTTTTAAAAATAGTGGAGAGTGCTTTAAAAAAGAAAAAAAATCTCAGTTGGATAGATAATCAGAATAGGACTCGATTAAGCTATTAGTTTGTAAATGCAAAGTGTATGAAGCTTTG
This sequence comes from Epiperipatus broadwayi, assembly GCA_028023455.1. Lineage (NCBI taxonomy): Eukaryota > Metazoa > Onychophora > Udeonychophora > Euonychophora > Peripatidae > Epiperipatus > Epiperipatus broadwayi. Next base: position 7,666,193 of record JAQFVV010012393.1, on the reverse strand, counting down.
AATAATTTGTTCAATATCCAATATTATTGGACTTGGTTCCAATAATATTTAAGAGATGATCTAATTATATAATTATCACTGTAGATGTCAGCAGGGCTGAGAAAAAAAAAATCATGAAAAGAAATTTAAGCCTTATTTAAATTTTCTTAAGTGTAAAACAGGCTTTTAGATTTGCAGTGAAAAATAAATTGATTTGGGGTAAACAATTTTTTAAAAAAAAAATCTTTAGAAGATGAAATTTATTTTTGAATATAATTCTGTATTATTAATTCCTTATGCCTCCCAGGCACCAGTCACCATTGTAAGATCTGTAAGGCAGGATGTGATTAAAAATGCATTGACTCTCTATCTTTCAAATTTTAATATAAAAATACATTATATATATATAATGCATTATATATATATATACTTGAACTTTGTGTATATAGATATATACACATACTAAGCGTAATATAAATATATTAACCATTATATTATAATTAAAGGTTAGTAATAGAACACAACTTTAAATAAGGCTTTCATAGAAGCATTTAATATAGACATCATCAGCCAAACATTTACTTTATGTGACTATCAGCATTTCAAAGTTACTTTTAATTTTAAGTTTGAATTGGGTTATGCAGTAATGATAACCGATTCTTTAATTTTTCTCTTTGTCATTTTATTTGTATATTTACCTGATTGAAATTAGTTATAATTTTTTTAAACGCATCTCTCTTATTTTGTCAAGTTTGTAATCACTTTGAATAATCTTTTTTCATCTACTGAATACATTTTTTATTTTTATATGGATATTTATATTGAATTTCTATATTTGTTTTACTTATATGTTTTTAATGTGTAATTACTAATGATGGGTCACATTCGTGGTTCGACAATATGGAAAGAAGCAGTCATAAACCATTTTCTATATGCTGAAAATCTTATGAGTAAAGAGGAAAAAAAAACTTGATATGTTATTCATGACAAAATCTATTGAAGAGGAATCAGTAATATTTTTCAGTACTTGTAACATATATTGCTTGGCTAGATGAGAAAGTTTGTATACCTAATTGCTGATGACTTTTTAAGAAAGGACAATCTGGATCTCCTAGGAGAATAGCATTTGAATCTGAAATTTTAAGAATATGAACCAAGAAATGCTTGATGTGATAACTTCGCCCCTCACAGTTCGACATTTTCAAAAACATATATAAAGTGATCCTATGTGAAACTTCTATTTAAACACACTTGTCATTCAAATATTGAATTAAGAGTTAAGTAAAATAAAATATTTATTTACGAATTACATCTCACCTTTATAATAGTTCTAGTTTATTCTATTGGAGATTGTGTGGTCTGTCTGACTGCAGAGTTAATCTACAATGCCGAGGACATTTTGTTAGTTTTTGTAGTGATTTTCTCAGACTAACTATATTTTCACAAAAATAAAATTAGGATTTTACTTTGTTTTATTATTAATATGTTGCATTTATTTTTATTATTATTATGATAGCTACATGAAAAGGAGCTTCATCAAGTGGCTGACATATAAAATGTCCAAAGGAAGTCAAAATTCTGTGAAGATGAACTACATTTTTTTTTTTAAAGCAGAAACTTCAAAAACATTTTCTGAAGGGGAGTTTATAAATGACTACATCCTATCTGCTGTAAAATTAATTTGTTCAGAACATCAAAAGAAATTTGAAAATATAAATATATCATGAAGAATAGTAGCAATGCAAATTGGAAACATTATCATTAAATATAGAACAGTAATTAATAATAATGATGTTACTTTATTTTTAATTCACACACTCAAAAAAAATTACCCTCATTTAAAAAAGGAAAATTGAAATTGGCTTGCCAGTTGAAAAGATTGCCCATCTCTAATGATTAAAGGTAATTAATTAAATGTTTGATCAAATATAGCAAGCTAATTTTTGAATCAGTAATTTTGTATGGCCCATGGCAAAATTATCGCAATAAGATGGTTGATTGATCTGAAGATTTTAGATCACTATACATTAGGTATGTTATGTTAGGGATAGTAAGGAAAGGTGCTATCACTTTCATTGTTAAGAAAAATATTGCAGACACTATTATCAGATAAAATCTAGAAAATGTTTGATTGTTATTTTACAGTTGGGTAACTGTAAAAGTGCAAACCAAAATGCATGATGATGACATAAACTTTGAGAACTCCCTGTAACTTATCCTGTATTTTCTGTCATTCGTGTTCAACATGATTCTAATACAAGTCTGTGTATGCCTTAACAACCCAAGCAAGTGAAAACGAAATAGAAAAGTTGTACAATAAAATTTAGAAAAAAAGTAATAAAATTTTCATGAATAATATACTTTAATCATAAGTGAAAGGAATACCAAAGTTGTAAAAGAAGGAAATGATTTTGGATAGAATGAAACAAGAAGCAGAAATGAGTCAAGAGAATGATAATATACATACACCTCATTGGATGAAATTGATATTAAAATAGACATTATTCTTGGCACTAAGTGGAAAAAAACAAACTATTTTAATATTAAAACTTGGTTAGTAGCTGATGACAGATTTACAAATTATTTACTTTGAGTAGTTTGTAAATTTTGAGTGAAACTGAAAGAGAATCACAGAAATTGGCTAAAGGTTTTTAATATAAGTTTGTAGAAACTAAATATAAGTGTGAATGGAAGTAAAATAAATAATTAAAGATAAATGTAGAAAAATTTGGTTAAAGTTGAAACAATCAGAAAAATTAGAAAATATATTAGAATGTAACAAAATAATTGTAAAGAAAAAGAAGGAAAACAAAAATTTGTAAAAAGAATAACTATTTCTTGAAGGAACTGGATAGGAAATTTAGGAAAGACCACAAGTAATAATATTTTACTAGGACACTGTAAATAAAAACAAATTTATAAAAATCTTCAAAGGTTTTGTGAGAACATAAGGAGTTCTAACATATTAGATTTTTTTTTAAAATGCTAATAAATAGATTTTTATTGAAATATCAAAAGATCAAACATTGAAAGAATATATATGCAAGCTATTTGACAATATTATCATGTCATGAGGTAATCTATACAGTGCAATACTTAATATTAAAAGATACATTAGTTTACAATTGAGATCTTTGTCAAAAGGTAAAGAAACTTGTGGTAATATACAAGAAATTTCACAGCAATTATAGAGTAATTCTTAACTATTAATCTGGAAAACTATTCAATAGATTAAAAATTTCAAGTCATCAATTTATAATACTGAATTAATAAAGAAGTTTTGCTTAAAATATTTTTTATACTATATGTAAGTAGGATTATAATGAAAATTTTTCATCATAGATTAAAATTCTATATTAAAAAAAACTGTTTCAAAATTGATTTCAAGAAAAAAAAAGATATCACTAATATTTGCTAGATAACTGAAAAATCAAAGAATTCGATATAGAAAGAGTGCTTTCTTAAATACAGCAAGGTCTTTGATTCAGTTGATTATGATATATTATGGATTTTTATAGAAAAATGGATGTTAAGAATACTTTATTGTTTATATGGACAATCTATCTTGATGTATTACATGAAGCTACAGTTATAACAGACTATGGTAAAACACATATTTTACATTAGCAAAATCAAATAATTAGAACTGTGTATTGGCATTGTCCCTATTCAGTTTGAATGCTCACTATATAATGAGAAAAACTACATTAAATAAAGATTTGTGGATTTAGGATTGGTAGAAGAAATCCCCTTCATCTTACATTTCCTGGTAATATAAATGAAATTGAAAAATATCTGAAGATATTTAGAAAAATTAACTTGGATATTTAATTATCAACAGCATTAAAAGATTATAGATATATAAACTAGACAACATAGCTTTGGAAGTCACATTGATTTGTTGTTTTATATGTAAATTGTGATGAATTAAGTGACTATAAAATTGACAGTGAAGACTTTCAGTCATCATGAAATTTTTTAAATAAGGGACTGACTTATTTTTTGAAAGTTTATAAGAAGTTTAAGCACTGGAATTGACAAGACAGAATTAGGGTTTCCAGTACTGAAGAGTTTCTCTAAAACCAGTATTTCAGTACTGATATCAATACCGAAACCAGAAATACTGGTATTTTCCGGATTTAAAAGAAGTCTTATTTTATTCAGTTTAACAAAGTTCAAATCATAAACAAAATAAAAACATAAGTAAAAAACAAACTTTCTTTAGTTCTTTAAGTTATTTTTAAAAAAAATTGATAAAACATAAATTAAAAGAAATTAACAAAAAAAAATAAATAAATAAAAGAAAGTAAACGGAATAATAAGTTTTTTAAAAATATTTTTGTTTTAAAAAATAGGATTTTAAAAAGCACAAATTATTGATGCTGTCATTGGAAAGCATCGACTGAATTTTTGATAATATTCGATCAAAAAATGCCAACAGCAGATATTTTTTTAAAAAAGCATCTGACAACATTTGGGGAAGTGACCGAATAAAGAAAAAATGAGACAGTCTTGATGTTTCTGAGAAAGAAAAGTAAGGAATTTTTTGTAAAAATAATGTGTGTGTTCACCCCAAGCTCCATTTAGTGAAAATATAGATGTTCTGCACTGCTCCGGTTATGTGATTTTGAATATGAAAACATTTGTTGATCAACACAATGGAACCAAAAAATCTAACCTATTCTTTACATGGATTCTTAATTCAGCATTGAAAAAATGTCATACAATCAAATCTGATAAAAGTTGAAAAGCACATGGTAATTACCATATTTCTCAGTAATTTTACTTTATAATTTGACTAAAAACAGTAACGGTAATAGAAAATTACAGAAACATGGTAATTTTTTAAGTACATATTTTTTAGCTTAATTTTTTTGTTATATTTTAAAGCAAAAAATAATACAAAATAAAAAAAACTAAATTACTCTGGTATGAACTTTTTAATCTGGTGTAAAAGTCCAAGAACTTTATAAATATTTTATAAAATTCTTGAAATTTTACACCTGCTTCAAAATATAATCAATACCAAAATACCTATTTTCTTGGTTTGATATTGAATTTTCTTTGGAATACTGGGATCCCATTATCAGTAGTACCGATATTGGAAACCCTAGACAGAACTGGGATCTATGGACCTTAAGGTTTAGAGTGCACCAAATATCCTATATACCCTATTTGATTTTTAATATATTTAAGAGTAGAGTTTATCATAGAAAGATGAGAAAGAGATGTATTCATTAGTGGGTGATACTGGACTGTGTATTACTAGGTGTTTCTGTAGCCAATGATATTTTCTTGTGTGTGGAAAGTAGAGAAGACATGAAAATATTTCTAAAGACTTACATAAGGTTTAGATAAAGAATATATAGAATTTATATTTTATTAAAGACAAGTAAAAATGACGATGATAAATGATGAAGAAAAACAATAGAAATGGGTTTTTGGAGATTATAAATCTGAACATGGTAAATAGATATGATTATTAAGGAAGTTTTTGATCAGACCAAACAATATTTTAAAATTGTTATGGGAGACTTTATTGCTAGAATTGGTAAACAAAAGATGAAAGTGCTACAGGCAAATTTACGTATGGTAATAGATATGAGAGAGGCATAGATTTGTGGAGTTTGCAGAAAAAGAGAAACTTTATATTATGAATTCTTTTTTTGAGAAAAATGTTAAACGCAAATGGACATAGAAATATCCAAATGAAGGTACAGCAGAATTGAATTATATTTTGACTAATAGAAAATACATATTTCAAGATTGTAATGTTCTTAATAAATTCAACACAGGAAGTGATCATCGATTAGTAAAATGTAAGATGCATGTTAATGTAAAACTAGAGAGAAAAAAATTAACAAAAAAACAATATTAACATTTGATATTCCTAATCTTCAGAAACATTCCAATGAATTTAAATTAGAAATTGCAAATCATTTTCAAATATTAACAGAGTTTGAACTTGATTCAAATTTGAATGAATTTAATAGGAAAATAACTGATACACTTTTAAAAACTACAATAAAGATAACTGATACAAAAAAGCAGCAATTGACCAATAAAATTTCCACTGAAACAAAGACAATTTATGAAGAAAAGAAGGAATATAAAAATATATAAAAATGATGCATTAAGAAGGATTGAAAATCTCAAATTGGGTAAAGTAGTGTGAAAAAGAGTTGGTAATGATATAAGAAAGTATAATTGTGAACTAGCAAGGAAAGCTATAAAAGAAAATAAAGTCTCAAGAGTATAAAATTATTATCTTGGTATTGGTAGGAAACTTATTTCTGCAGTAATTAAAAAAAGATGGAATTATTACAAAAGAGAGAGACGATATCATGAAATGTGTAGAAGAATTCTATCAAGAATTATATAGCAATAAAGAACAAGGAAAAGTACCTCCTACAACTACTACATCTTCTGAATTGCCCAGAATTTTAAATGAAATGAGCCATGCAATTAAATTTATGAAGAAAGGAAAAGCTCCAGGTAATGATGGAATTATAATCGATATCTTAAAAGAATCAGTTGAAGAACTCGGAATTTTTTTGCAAAGTTATATACCAAATGTCTAAATTATAAAGATGTACTAGATGATTGGAAGAATGCAGTATTAATATTAATGTTTAAGAAAGGTGATAAAGAAGATATTAGAAATTACAGAGCTATCAGTCTTTTATCAGTTCTATATAAAAAATTTTCAAAATAATTATGACTCATCTACAGCAAACTTTGGATTTTAACCAACCAAAAAAAAAAAAAAAAAAAACAAACAAACTGGTTTTAAAAGTGTTTTCCTGAAGGTTTGTGATGATGGTGTTCTAGTTGTATTTTTATATTAAACTATTTTCATCATCTAATATATGTATTGAATGTCTTTAGGAAAATTTAACTTTATTTAAATATTCCAAATACATTCAACTGTTAGTTATAGCACATCAAACCTGATATGCTATTACTAAAGGTTTGATGTGCTTATATTTAAATAAAAGTTAAATTTTTCTAAAGACATTCAATACATATATTAGATGATGGAAATAGTCCAATCTAAAAATACAACTGGGTTTAAAAGTGGTTTTAGTACAATGGATTATATCCACATATTGAGAGAAGTTATAGAAAGGACGAATGAATATGAGTTGTCATTATGTTTTGAATTTGTAGATTATGAAAAGGCATTTGATTCTACAAGTATTTCTTTAGTGATTAAAGCATGAGATCACCAAGATATAGGCCTGGGATATTGTCATATTCTGAAAAATATTTATAAAAATACAATAGCAATAATTAGATTACATATTGATACTAGGAAGATTAACATTGAGAAGGGTGTATGACAGAATGACTCCATATCTTCAAAACTTTTTACAGCAGTTTTGGAAAAAGTATTTTGTGGATTAAAATGAGAAACTAAGGGAGTAAAAATAAATGGAGATTATTTAAGTCATCTAGGTTTTGAAGATGATATAGTTGTTTTTGCAAATAATACTTGAAAGCTTCAAGAAATGTTACAAAAGTTATCAGATGAAAGTAAAAAAGTAGGATTAAAAGTAAATGTTAAAAACTCTAAAGTAATGTTCAATGCATTTTCTCAAAAGATGAAAATAAGGATTGATAATGATGAATTAGAAGAAGTTAACAACTACAAATACCTTGGTCAGATTATTACTGCAGATGGAAACATAATAGATGAAATTAATCAAAATTAAACTTGGTTGGAGTGTTTTGGTAGAAATATCTTAATATTAAAAAGAAATATGCCTATGTGTTTGAAAAAAAAAAAAGATTTTTAATTAATGTGTTTCACCAGTTTTTACTTATGGATCTGAGACTTGGACACTTAACAGAAGAGCAATACAGAGATTTCATGCCACCAAAAGAAGTATGGAGAGATGCATGTTAGGAATAACAAGAGATCGAAAACAATATATGGATAAGAGAACAAACATGTTACTGATATTTTTGAAAGAATTAAGATACTGAAATGGAGTTGGACTGGACATATTGCTAGAAGAGATGATAATAAAAGGGCAGTGGAAATCTTAAATTGGATTCCAAGAGATTATAAAAGACCTAGAAACAAGCTACTTGTGAGATGGATGGATGAAATAATGAAGTGTGCTGGGGTGATGTGGAGGAGAGAGTCTAGAAATCAGAGAAGATGGATTGAACTTCGATAGACCTTCATCCTGCTATGGATTGATAATGGTTGAAAATGCTAATGATGATGATTAGGTAATCATTTTGAGTTACCAAAAGAGGTATTTGAATGGTTGGGAAGTAAAATTAATAAATGATACAAGTGTGGAAAAAAAAGATTGATAATGAGATTAACATTTTGTGTGATGTAACAAGAATTGTATGGAAAGGAATTGTGAATATCAAGGCCTATGAAAATCATATACGGGTTATTAAAGAGATATTGGATTTTTTAGAAAAATTTGAAAGGGAAGTAGAAGTACAACTTTTGAATTGAAAATGCAATGGCAAATAAGGCAATTCAAGAAAAGTGGGATGGCCAAGTTTTTACACGGAGATGCAAAAGCAGATTGAAAATGTGATAGTTTGCAATTTATGAATAGTAAGATAACAGCCAAAATTGATTTTATTTGGACTAGGAATAAAAACCAACAACAAGATGGATGAAAAAGATAATAGAATATTTTATGCCAATTTATCTGTATAAAAGTGTGGGATGAATATGGTGTGTAGATTAAGACAGAAAAATAATTACATTAATAAAAGGCAGTGAGATGAAGAACAGATATGGAGAGAAGAAAGAATTTAATGGCTTTATAGAAGTAAGCAGAATATTAGTTCTAAATTATTTTATGATAATTGTAAAGAAAGTAGTTTGTTTTTTAAAGCTAAAATAGAATATTTAGCAACAAGCAACTATATGCATAAATGAAATAATTTGCATGCTTTAGTTTGTAAATTGTGTAATGAAAGTGTAGAAAATATTAATCATACGTCCATAGATTGTAAACAATTTTAAGCAGAAAGAACACAACAAAGTGATTATAGAAATTTTTGGTTTTATGTTGAAATTAGAGAATAAAACATAAATAAATTTGAAGTTTTAGATATTGTCCAGAGTAGGAAATATGATGGGAAAATATGATGGCAATTATTAACTGAAATATTTTTGACTTTGATAAAGGTGAAGCCATGTTGGGTTGCATCACACAAAAAAGATTTATTGCAGGACAACATTTTATATTATAGTATCTCATAATGACTTCATAAAATAAATAGTGGGGATCATGACATTCTCTTATTATTAAATGAAAGCTATCTAATATCTCTTTGACATTGCCTTCACCAAAAATTATAAAAAATATTTATTCAACAAGTAGATTTGTCTTGAAATATCATTTGGCATTTTGTTTGCTATAAAGATCTCATCCAGATTAACATGATCCTATCTTTTTTTTTCACTGAAGAATATAGCAGAACTTTGAAGAGAGTGATGCAAGATGATGTGTGAAGTCTGTGTTGATAAATAAATAATGGTAATACAAATGTGCTTACAGAGTCTTGTTTCTATCTAATTTGGCATTGTTCTTTGATTTCATTCTAAGAATTTAACTAACTTAAAGTCTTTGTACTGTTATTTGTAGTAGACAATTGAATATTTGCTTTTGGTAATACTTTCATTATGTTATAATGTAGTTCTGAGTGTAAGACATGTATTAGTTTATAGGGCAGTTCTAAATTTAGGATCCTAGGATAAAATGTGTTAAGGGGATGTTAAGCAATGGTAACAAGTCAGCATCAATGATAAAATGTTTTCTGGAAACTTGCACATAATGCTCTGTGACTAGACATATCAAACTATTTTGGGAAAAAAGAATGTGCATTGCATGTGGCATATTCTCTCTATATAGATATTTTAAAGTGAATATAAATCACCCCCACCCTCTCATGCAACATGGAACTCAAAGAAATGTATGACTGATGCTAAGAACATTTGAGCTCAAAATCAAATTTGTCATAATTAAGACATAAGTAAAAAAAGATGTCTGCTGTTTCTGTGTATGTTTTTTGATATTTTTAATCCTCATCTGATGGGCATAGATTTGTTACATGAATAATGAGAGAGATTAATTTGAGACATATTTTACAAAATAACAGCTTAGGATAACAAAGCATTAGAGAAGTTTGTGGCAAATCTGAAAAATTTGATTGGGTATCTATATTTATCAAACACATTAATCAATTAACTTAAAAAGAACTTTGATTTGTTAAAAACTCATACTTTTGTGGTACTGATTGTCACCTCTAATACTTCACTTATTAATATATTTTTGAGATTATATAGCCGATAGCAATAGAATAGATACTAAGGACATCATGTCCATGCTCACTTTTTTCTCCATTCAATCTCACTTAGTAATAAAGATAAAGGAAAACTATGGGCCCTTTTATTTTTTCTCTACTGGTAAAAACTACACCATATTGCAATCAGTTAACCAACTTAGATTAAAATTAAATCTTCATTTGTTAGCTATGATTAGCTAGAAAGGATTTCGATTGGTGACCCCCCCCCCAAAAAAAAAAAAAAATCCTAGGCATTCTTAAAAGTCTTCAGCTGTCTGGAAAAAAATTATCTTTTTATCCAAATTTGAATCATGGATCTTCAGTATGTCTATCAATGCATTATGGACATGCCCATCTATGCATTAACTACTTACACACAGGATTGTTCTCATTTCCATAGTGGTATAATAATATTTTCACCCAGTAATAAGATTTTAGGATTTTTTCTCCTTTTGAGTTTGCTAATTATGATTTTGCAGTCTTTCCAAGCTAGAGATTTTCTTAATCTTAAAATTGATACTCTTGTACGTAGATCTCTTGGTTGTTTTAGCTCAGAAGCCTCATTAAATATTCAGACTGGATTTTATTTTCTTAATCATGATTTGAACTGTATTTGATTGGAATTCTGTTACTAGTGAAAATATGCAAATATTGGCAAAAGCATACAAAATATTTATGGCCAAGTTAGCATTAACTGATCTCTCTGTTTGAAAAATGCTTTAAAGTTGTCACCAATGATGCATGTTTTACTAGCTATAGGAATATTTGAAGAAGTTATAGATTAAATAGTTATTGCTAAATTATTTGTATTTTTAATTTTTTTTAACAATAATTTATTGTTGAATCTCTATTTTTATTATCTATTGAACCATTTTTTTTAATCTGTAGATTGTGTAATAAAAAAAAACATTCTTTGGAAGCCATATATATATAATTTACAGTAAGTATGGAGAGATGTATGTTGGAAGTAACAAGTTTGAATCATAAGTGAAATATGAGGATGAGTCAAAAATTATCCACAATCTGGCTGTAGAATTTATTTTAATCAGTTTTCAGAAAAAAATAAATACTTCATTTTTTGACATGCACGTTGTCCATCTTTCAACAAGCTTTCTTATTCCCACTGGGCTATGAACCATAGATGTATTGTTATATTCACCACTTCATCAAGTCCGAATCTTCATCCTTGCAGGACTTCTTTTAGAAGATCAAATGTCTAATAGTTTGATGGGGCAAGATCAGACTATAGGGAGGATAGCAGGGGTCAACAGGGTGGGCAATGGTATGTAGACATGTCATACAAGTACATTCCCCTTGGATAGTAGCTCTATGTTTTATCTCAATTTTAGGCTTCAATTCTTTAGTGAGGGTTTCACTGTATGAACACTGGTGATTGTTGAATGATTTTCCTGATAATGTTCCATTACTGGCCCTGAAGATGGATAATTTTTGACTCACAACAATAAAACTTTTGGATAGCAGGATACTGCATTTTGTTCAAATTTTAGGCTTCAAATCTTCAGTAAGCATCTCACTATAATGAGTACTGTTGATTGTTTGAACTTTTCCCTTAATAATGTTCTAGTACTAGTTCCCAGAGTGTGTATAATCATTGTCATCAAAAAATGAGAGAAGTGGAGCTATTGTGGGTGCAGAAAATTTGTTGCTTACAAATGGAATTATAATGATTTCTGCTATCACTATTGAATCTTTTCATTTTAGTTAGTTTTACCATAATAAAACCTCTGTATTCTACTTAGGCACATGACATTTATGCAAAAATTCACAATAGCTATCAATATTTTGATTATTCATTGTAATGATCCTTAAAAAAATGTTAAAAAAAATATTTTGATGGCTATTTTGTAACACTGATGATGTTATAGGATAGTTATTAAAACTATTTCATCCAAAAGGAAAATAGTGATTTCATGTTGAAATTATACTATACCTAGTTTATTATAATGCCCAATGTTACAATGCTATATTCACTATTTTGATTATAAACTTTAAATATGATTAATGAATGTATAGTATTTTATTTAATTTTTATTTAGTGTTTTTATAAGACAATTAGTATTTCATTTATCATTAATGATTACAAAAACAAACAAATAAAATGTAAATCAACACAATACTGTATTGAAAAAAAAAATACCAAATTCGTTCAGCATAAAACCAAAAATGTACAGTATATATATTATTTAAAATATTCAGTCAATTAATTTTGAATTACAATTTTTCTGTCAAATTGAAACTGCTACCATTGCAATCTAAAATATTTTCAGTAAGGGGGGGGGGGTAAAGAAGGTAAAAGGGTTTCAGATTTACACCAATTAATATCAAAAATTATTAAATGGAAACTAAAAATAATATTGCATTCTTGATTTTAAATCATCTAGCAAATCTTTTCAGATATCCAAAGCAATGATGACATTATCACATGTGTAAAGAAAAAATGCAGTACCAAGAAAAAAATATAAATTTCATTCAGCATAAAACTAAAAATAATTTTTTGTCATATATACTATCAATCTTAAATTTTAAATTGTATACAGTATGAATATTAACTAAAATTTCAGACAATTAATTTTTGATTAAAATTTTTACAAATTCTAATTTTAATCAAATCAAAACTGTTATCCATCATATATGAATTGCATTTTTGGAAGAAAAAAAATGTGAGAATGATTTTATGCAATTAATAAAAAATTGTGCATGATAAAAATGCAATACAAATAAAGTGAGTAATACCTTTAATTTTTATTTTAATAGCCTGTAATTCTGCCATCAAAACATATTGCACTATTCAACAAATTTCTAAATCATTGCTAAAACATGGCTACTACACTTGATAAAATAGTGACATGTCATGCCCAAAAAACCTGCCACAATTTATTTAGATCAGCGCAGTACACATTGTAACAAACATTTTAAATATTGATTACAATATGAAAATTCAGAATGCATTAGATTTTTTTTCTTTTCAATACATCAGAATTTTTTTTTTTTTTAAAGTTGACTGTAATTAGGTTTTTGTAATGTACTATACGTTTATTTGGCTATTGTTACATTAATGATAAATAACTCTTTATGGTCAATCAAATGAGTTGTTATTAAGCATGGGTTTTTTAATTTTAATAATTTCAGGTAAATAATATAGTATAAGTCTGTAATACAAATTTTAAAAAAATGAAACTTCAGTATGGATTTTTTTCCTCTGTAATGAGAAACATTTGTAGGGAAGAATGCAAAAAAATGGTTAAATGCTAGTTTAGTTTCACTTTTTCAGCCATTTTGCTGAACTTTTTGCCTAGTGAAAATTTGCATTTTCCCCCTAGTGATATTAAAGCTGTTTAAAAGTCATCACAGTAACTAATATGACTGAAAAAATTAAGAAAATCTTGGAGTTTGGAAATGTAAAATGGATATTTTACTTCGACTGGAACAAGGAAAAAGAAATTGTGACATATATTCATCTATGAGTTTATCTATGTCTACTGTTGCCACCCTTTTGAAAAACAAAGACAAAATAGAACAAAGTGCTCAAACCATTGTAAGTGCCTCCACACTTTCCAAAATCATGACATTCCAGTATCCTTTATGCAAAAAACTGGAAAAATTTCTGCTACAATGGACTCATGTAATCACCAAGTAGTACCATTATTTTTTTTTATTAATTCAGCAGAAAGCAATAAAAGTCTTCCAAGATTTTCGGCAAAATGCAATCGATGAGATAGATGAAAATGTCAGAGATTTAGATTTTAAAAGCCATCAAGGATGGTTTGGTAGATTTCAGAAGTATGGATATCCACACAATATAAAATTACTGGAGAAGCAGCCTCAGCAGATACTGTTGCAGCTACAAATTTTCCATCTAAACTATTGAATATTATACAGGAAGGAGGATATATATGAAACAAGTCTTCACTATTGATGAAAATTATCTTTTTTTAGAAACAAATGTCTTCATGCACATTTATTTTAGAAGAAAGAAAGCACCAGATCACAAATTATCCAAGGATAATCTTACATTATTGCTTAAAGTAAATATGGAAGATGTAAAACTGAAGCGACTTCTTATCTACAACTCTGAGAATCCATGTGCATTTAAAAGAATCAGAAGACCACAGCGGATCTTAGAATTACTACAGGTGATGCAGAAAACTGGATAACGATAATGGTGAATGGATCATAGGAAGTAACTTTAATTCTGTTTTTTTTTTCTTTTTACATATATTTAAGTTGCATTATCATAATTAAATACATATTTTAAGTGAATACCTGCATAATACACATAACACAGTTTACACAAACATATTACATATGTTAAAATTTTTTTTAAATTTTTATATATATTAGATAAGTTATTTTTTTAATGGAATATTCATAGTTTATAGTGTAATTTTTTATCTGGAGTAACTGGCCAATTTTTTCCTCATAGACAACCATTATAAATGCTTGATCTTTATACAATTGTCTTGCTTAAAGAAGAGTTTTGGGGAACCAATTGCCTTTGCTAAGTAGGGTAAAGATGTACTATTTTTACCACCTAAATATTTTATTAACTGCTGCTAATGAATGTTAGTCTATTTTTTGTAAACCTGTTGTTAATAACTTCTATTAATTTATGTTATACATTTTATAGTTAAATAAGGAAATATTAATTGTAATTAAAGTTATTTATGTTTTTAATAAAGAGAATGAATTAAGTGAACACTTTTTCTTTGTTTTGTAGGAAGAAAGAATTGATATTTTGAAGCATATTATCTTGTCCAAAACTAAATTATCTCCTAGTATCATTGATTCTGTTGATTTAAAACTTATTGCTAATCAGACAGAAGGTTTCTTACCATTAGATTTAGAAATGGTAGTTGATAGAGCTACTCATGCTGCTTGCTTGAAAGACAATTGTTTAATTGTTTTGAAAAAAGGTAAGTCAATTAGTTATTTATTTGTATAACTTTAATGATGTTAAATAGAATGAAAGTTTGAATTACAGAAGGAAGAAGTCAAATGTTAACTGAAATCCCAGTGTATTTGCAAGTTGACGAATAACTGCTTTCTCTTTTTTTATGCTTTTACTTAATTTGGTTTTTTTTTATATATATTTATCTAGTTCAAATCTTATAATTTAATTTTCATCCATTTTCAATTTTCAATCTAGTTGAAACTTCACACACAGAAACTGTTAACAGTTTTAGCAAAAAATTTAAATTTTTAATTTTATATGAAACATTGGTGCAAATGGTATTTAGTGACATTTTTTATAATTTAAAACTGAATTATTCATTGAAAACTGAATTTGACAAATCCAGTGTTTCATATATAAAACTAAAAACTAAAAATAAAAAATGTTTAAAGAAACACTTTAGTCACATAAGTGCACTAAAAAGTTTAAAAATAAATTTTCTTCAGCTTTTTTAAAAGCTTAGGACACTCATGTATATGAATAGTAATATTACTATGTTAATTCAAAAGTCAGAATCAAGAAAATCTTTTAAATAAACTTGTAATTAATGCTCATCTTTTTCTATTAATGCCAATCTCTTTGTCAGATATAAACACCCATTTTCTTGTATTTTTTATATTAATGTCAATCTTGGTATTGATGCAAAAAAGTAAATTATTTGATTTTATTTACTTGCTTGTTAAAATTATTAGAATATAGTTTCTATTTATGTATAACATAACTAAGAGTATTTTTAAACACAAATTCTCCTCTCTTAGTTGAAGAAAATGGATTTTTTACTTTTTAGTGCATAATATATGAATTCTGAAAAATACTGCGTAGTGTACTGGTCAGATTTGTATGTTCATCTAACAAGATCTGGAATCTAAGCAAAAATACCCTAAATCCACTCATGCCCAAGATACACACATCAGGAGCAATCATGAATTTTGCTCTGTTTGCCCTTCTCTAAAGCTATAACATTATGAACAACATTTCTGATGCTAACAGATGAGTTTATTCACTCCCGTCCTGGAGACACAGCGGAGAAACATGAGATCTACAGGGAAATTATTTAAAACAAGGCCCATCATAACAGAGACTCTAGGTATAAGAATATTTAACAATTTTAAATGAAGTGCAAATGGCTAGCATGATAAGAAAAGCATCAATTATAGTATGCCATTCAACCATGATGAGCAAGAACGAAGCAAACCCCAAAACAAATATTATTAAACTCTAATCAGTTATGAATGATAATAATCTTATTATTAAACTAATGAATGAGTGAGATTCAATGAGTGAGGTACGAATGCATAAGTAACTATTTACATAAACAATTTAATGAGCACCAATAATAAGTTTAATTACATAAGATAGTATTAATTAATATAGCACAGATTTTATGCAATGAATAATTGGTATATTACTAGATGACATGATTTATAATATGTTATAGATATTAATGCACTAGTGTGGGAGAACACACAAGTGAGAATTTACATATATGGGAAGTAGTGTAGCGTACCTTATAAAAATGTGTTTTAATATGCTAATGGGAATCATAAATTATATTTAACAGATTAATGCTGTTAGCACTATGAAAGACCAAACAGAAGTGATGACCATTAATTTGTAAGTATGTGGACAGTACATTACTTACAAGATAACCTTCAAATGAAGGCTTATAATGACGATACACTAATTAAAATATCTTAATATATTAAGAGAATTTATTTAATTAAAAATGTAAATGTTATATTAATCATTTGACATGAATTAGCATTTATTTGCATAGTTGGTTTAACAGTTTGGTTTAATAACTTTATAATCCATGAGCACATTTGAGCCTGTCCAAATGAGAGGGCGGGTAGCGTAAATAAGCTTTACTATGACATTTCTAAAATATACTAATAATAATCAAAGAATGGTTTACAAGTATCATTGCATTACAATTTATAGATATAACATGGGGCATATAAATAATAAGGAGAAGTTGCGGTGTTGACTGCAATGATAGCATTAGAAAGGATTTGTTTGGATGAGAGGCTTCATCGTTTATTTATAAGTGCAAGAGTTCACCTGCACCTATGACGGCAGTATTTCGAGAGTGATTGGTAAGAATGCCATGGTCCAGGTTTGCCGATGTTATCCCATGCAGAGCCTCAACAACCTAATGTCCTGGGGTTAGTGCTTTCAAATCCCATTCTGGGACAAGTTAAAATAAATCTGGAACCTCCGGAGAATGATTATGACAAAGAAAGATAAAAGATTTTTAAGGCTATCATGAGTAAGCAACGTGAAATAAGGTTCAGTTCTTCAATGATTCTGATCTATTAACTAAAACCCCAAATAAATTAATAATATCATGCGTAACGCCATGATGAAATAATAACCCATTCTGAAAGGTATGCATATGACCTTGACTAATTAGAATATCAGGACAAAAGGACAGAAAATATTATTTCTTTTATTTAATAAACCCAAGTACGCTCAAACGGTAAGTAGATTATGAAACAAATTATAATGCTCGATAGCATGATAAGCAAATGATTAATTATTAAGTATGAAATGATCATCAAATTTATTTAAAAACATAAAATGTATTTAAAATCAATAGCATTACACAGAGTAAGAAAATGTGCTTTATAATATCCCGTAATATGACAGTTTGATGGTCCGCTATTAAACACATATAATATTTAAATATTCAGTCAACCAAATCTTCATTTAGTAAGAAATCTTACATTTAAATGTTTAAGCATCCCATAATATCAGGCTGGTGGCTAAAGTGATACAGGTTTGCTAGATTGAGTCATTAGTATATTAAAATCAACTCAATAGAAAATACATAATTTAAAAGAAAATAAGTGAAGTTTGCCACATGAAACTGAAAGACATGATTAAAGTGTGAAACTCAGAGATAATTATAGATTAAAATTTATAAATTTGTGCTAATGTTTTACAGAAAGAAATTTATAAATTTGACAGCGAGAGAGTCATTAGGATTAATAAAATTATGATAAACTGAAATTATATTCAGTTATTAGATAAATAGAAGGTTACATTATGTATGCCCTGAAACCAACGACTGTAAAAGAAAGATCAAAGAGGCGTACTTTATTGTTTGCGACAACAATTCTATCAATAGATGCGACACGTGTTTTTCCATTTCAAAAAAATGGTCAAACTGATTTGCATATTTGTTATTTAATAACACTACGTAAAGATTTATTACTTTCGTCGGCCATGAATATGAGGGCAAACCTCGAAAGCGCTTGGCCCATTTAATAGTTTTAAGCGAAATTTGTCTTGTTTATTTGGAAGCTTCTTCGTCAGCGAGTAAATCGTTTTTAGGCTATTACGTTTTTAGGAGAAGTATATTAAATCGTTTTACAGATATGAATAATACTAAAGCGAAATTTATTCTACGTTTAGGAATATCTATTAAATTATTCCAACAGAGACTTGAATTCTTATCAAAATGCAGAGATTTCTTTATTGTTCCGAATTGTTGTAATCTAAATCTTAATAGATCTATACATAATCATAACAAAATTACGAAGCAACTCCAAACGCAGCTTCTCGTCTTTATCATTAAAGGGTGCAAATGCGCACTGAAGAAAGAAAATAAAAGATGGAGAAGAATAACTGCAGGAGAAATCTTGCCGCCTTGGATTACAGAAAAAATTGAAATTTCTGAAAGAAAGTTCGCAGTTAAGTTCGAACGCAAATTAAGGTTTTTAGCGGAAAAACAAAATATTAACATTCATCCATTGAAAGAGAACTTTGTTAACAGAGCTACTGTTGCTCCTTCAGCAGAAATAAAACAGTTTTCTCATTGGGTCCTAAATTTGTTGGAGGACAATGGAAACGCCCAAAACTGGAGTTAATTGCAGATGCAGAGTCTAGTCTTCTAAACAACCCTCAGAGAGACAACATTATTGCTAATATTGCTAAATCTATACGACATAAACAAATATATGCGAGATCTGACAATTGGAATAACAACATTGAAAAAACTAAACAATTTTTAAAAAACAACAACATTATATGTTTAAAAGAAGACAAGGGCAACAGATTTGTGCTCTTAGATTATAAAGATTATAAAGAAAAAATGACCACCGAAATCGTAAAGTTAAAATTCAATTTAGTTGAAAATTTTAACAACAAGATGAATAGGGAGAAATTCATTTCCACAATTCTTAGAGCTCACAAAGATAAAGGCATATCGAGAGCAGAATATTATAGGATTTATCTTTCTGCTACCAGGCCACCTAGAATGTTTGCCAATTCTAAGCTACATAAACCCCAAGAACCTTTAAGACTTATGTTGGATTTTGGAGGTGTGCACTATTTCGAAACGGCCAAGCTGGTAAATCAGTGGTTAGTTGACTGTGTGGGTTTTGGTGACTTCACCATCAAATCTTCATTTGAATTTGTTAGAAGAATCAAGGATATATTAATAGATCAGAATTTTGTACAGCCATGGACATGACCGAATTATATGGATCGATTAATAGGAAATGGTCAATTGAAATCATCCACAAAGAATTAATAAATAAGCATTGCCAAAATGAGCGCATGAACTTCATTTTATCCTTCCTCAACTGGTTGGACAATAACATTTTTACAACTTTTGAGGGTCGTTGGTATGATATGAAAGAAGGTTGGCCTATGGGTCTTCCCCTAAGTGGAATAATATCCAGCATCTTCTTAAACTTTTTTGAAAAACATACCATTGTTAAACACACTGCTAACATTGCTGGATTAATTTATGTGCACTATGTAGACGATGTATTTATGGCAGCGCCAAAAAATGTAATTGTCAATATTCAAAATGAATTACAACTACAATCTAAATTGATCATAAACACCACTTGGGAGAATGAAGGGCAGAAGCTTAAATATTTGGATTTGCTGGTCCATAGAGAAAACAGAGATCTGCATTATAGTATGATAGTTAAACCCCTTGAGATCCGAGGCTTTACTCACCCGAAATCCATATCACCTACTGCACATAAATTCGCAGGACTCAATGCGTTTTTATTTAGAAATCAAAATTTATGTAAATTTGAAGCCGATAGAAAGACCAACATCGCAATTTATATAAAAGATTTGCTTAGCGTAGGTTTCAGCTACAGATTAATTGCAAAGAAAATTAAGCAATTTCACAGTAAACTAATAGCTAACCACAAAAATAAGGATAAGCCTCAAATTACCCTCCCTTATATTCCCAAATTATCACAACAGATAATAAAGACTTTAACTGGTGAATTTAAGGTTGGTTTCCGTAGTCCCCCTAATTCTAACAGACTCATTAATAATTCAAAGGATAGAACAGACCCATCTCAGACACCCCAGGTGATTTACAGCATGTCATGTCCACAGGCCGGATGCAAAGCCATATACTATGGGGAAACTAAGGCCACTGTTTGCTCAATACTTGTATACCTATAGAAGAGCAAAAAAGAACAGCGATAACTTTTCAATATTTCTGGAACATGAAAAGCAGACTGGCCATGTGTTCGAACCAGGCAACCCCAGGATTGTATGCCCTGAAACCAACGACTGTAAAAGAAAGATCAAAGAGGCGTACTTTATTGTTTGCGACAACAATTCTATCAATAGACGCGACATGTGTTTTTCCATTTCAAAAAAATGGTCAAACTGATATGCATTTACATTTGCATATTTGTTATTTAATAACACTATGTAAAGATTTATTACTTTCATCGGCCATGAATATGAGGGCAAACCTCGAAAGCGCTTGGCCCATTTAATAGTTTTAAGCGAAATTTGTCTTGTTTATTTGGAAGCTTCTTCGTCAGCGAGTAAATCGTTTTTAGGCTATTAGGCTATTATGATTATAAATAAAAATTCTAATGACGTGAATAATATTAAGAGTTCATTTAGCGGCATAAACGGATTACCTTCCGATGACTTGGTGGCCATTTGGATTGACATCATGAAGAATAAACATGGAAAACATGATCAGCAATACAGAGTTCAAATAAAATAATGGTAGGCATCTTTTAAATGTTCATTCATAGTTCAGTTAAGGCAGTTTTTAAGTGGCGATGGTATGGCAGCGAGGCAGCATGAGGATGATCTGAAAAATCAGGAGAGGCTAACTTCTTCCCTCTAAGCGGTCATCTTGTCAAAAATTCAAGTGATGTGGATTCAGTTAGCAATGTGACTCAAAATTTTGTTCTCCTCATGCTTGAAATTTTGGCAGTATTTATACTATACTAAACCTTCTAGAACAGTGATGGCTATCCTATGACATATGTGTCAGCAGTGACATGCCGAGACATTTGTCTGACATGCATGTCATGGCACCAAGTTCTTTGTTTTGATATTCAAAATGAAAATGAATGTTTTAGAGTGTTTTTCCGTATTTTTTTTTACATATTATAAATTATTTTGATAAAATATGCTGAAAATATAATTATTTTAGAAAAATAGTTACGATTTTAGGAAAAATTATTTACTTTTATGCGATTGTAAATTAAGAAAAATATCAGTAGCAGAGTACTCAGTATTTTCTAATAGGTTATGATCATTTGTTTGATGTTTTCTGCTACAGATTATTTTTATATAATTATAAATTGATATTTACTTTTGAAAAAACTTTCATTCACTTTCATAACCTGACAAATTATTAATTTGCTTTTTATAAATGAAACTAAAATGAATATAATACAAAAAGACGAATATATTTTTACTGCTGATTCTGTAATTGAATCAGTCAAAAGTTTAGATCTTTAACTCACTTGGCAAATAGGAAAATCTAACTATGAAAAGGTTAATAGGGGAAGAGAACACCCTATCAGAGACAGTTAACCATGCCAAGACCTCACTGTATTACCACTGTACCCCAACACAGTTACTGCTCAGCAATTCTGGGAGAAGGGAACACCTTTTCTGAGACTTTAGTCTAGTTGACCCCTAATTGCCTGCAGGACTAACAGGCTATCTCTCCCCTGATGGAGATCCCAAAAAATAAAAAACCAAGATTAAATAAAGGAAGTGGTAATAGCAGTAGCTGACCCTTTCAAGAGATATGGACTGGGATGTATGGCATTATTGACAGAAATGGCAGATCATTTTGCATTCTGTATAATGAAATGGTAGTAAGCAGAACATGGAATATAAATAGACATTTTGAAACTAATCATTCCCAGCTCTTGAAAAAAAGTGGGGATAAAATGAATACATTTTAAGACAACTATACCTTTATAATAGTCATTCTAATTCCATCTTTAAATTTGTAAAAGTTCTCTACAAATTTAATATCTGTAAGTTTCAGCATTGTTCACTCCATAGCTCAGCATGGAAAAGCACTCAGTGAGGGAGTTTATTAAAGAAACTCTTCTAAGATATGCACTAGTTCTATTTCACAATATCCAGAATAAACATGCAATTATTAAGCTCATATCTGAATTACTATTCAGAAATGTCATAAAAGACTGAATAATGAGATTGAATACAAACATACAACATCAATTAAAGAGAGACTTAAATAATTGTAAATATTTTTCGATCTCTCTTGATGAAACTACTGATCTCACATCAAATACTCAGTTGGCTTGTTATTAGTCAATATTCTGATGATTTCACAATGAGAGAACAATTGATAAAATAATATCACTGTCAACAGGTACATCAGGAAGTGAAATATGTAAGGTTGTTATACAAACATTTCGTGACCTAAGCATTGATATCTCTAAAGTTGTGTCAGTGATGACAGATGGGGCACTCAATATGGTGGGGAAAATAGTGGGATTGGTAAAATTGTTTATGGAAGCTATTGGACATCTGATTGTGCCTTTTCATTGTATTATCCATCAGAAAGTGTTATGTGCCAAGGCAGGATTCGCAGACTTGCTCACCCCCTTCACAAGTGAGAATTTTCTGCACTTTTACTGGAAGTTGATTCAATCTACAGTGGACTGCTGATGTTCAATAATGTGAGATGGCTGAGCTGAGGCAAAGTTCTGGAGTGGTTTGTGGAGTGCTTTGCAGAAATTAAGGTATTTCTTGAGGATACAGGTCTGAGAAACTTTTCTCAGCTCAATGAATAAGTGGGTCAACACACTAATGTTTTCTACAGATCTCTCTGTTGATATTAATGAACTGAACTTAAAATTACAAGGTTTTGGCAAAAGTATTGACGTTATGTTTGGATATATAAAAGCTATTGAAAGTAAACTTAAAATTTTCAAGTAAGATGTTGAAACTAAAACTTATATGTATTTTTCTCAAGTAACCAAGTATTTTGAGAAGGCCAGCGTTGCTGTACAAGATGAAATGGAGCCCTTGCATATAAAGTACCAGCATATTTTAAACTCATTACTTGACCAGTTCAGTGAAAGATTTAATCAATTTAGAAGCCTGGAACAGACAATGAAAATTATCAAGTATCCAGATATAGTAGTCTTCAGTAGTTTGGAATTAAATGATTTCCAAAGGATGCAAATTGATGATTTGGAGATGCAACTTGCTGAATTTCAAGACCACATCTGGGCTCAGTATTTGTCGACTTGAGGTCAAAGCTTGAGAATCTGGAAAGGTGTCGCTTGGAGAATGAAAAGGAGTGCCACTATGAACAGGAAATTTGGAGTATAGCGATGGCTTTACTCACAATTTTTCCTTCTACGTACTTTTGTGACACCTTATTCTCAGCATTAAATAATATCAAAACCAATAAAAGAAACCGACTGACAGATGAAGTTAGTAGCATTTGCTTGAGCTTGAAGTGTACAAAATACCAACCTTCAATTGAAGATTTAGCCAATAAAATTCAGCAACAAAAAAGCCACTAAGCAGGTTAGGTAGAGAATTATTTATATTTGGTTTATTAAATATAGTACATATATTAAAATTATAACTTTTTGTTATTAGAGCTACAAATATCACAAAATTGTGGATTTTTCTTGAAGTGATATACCACCTGAGTTATGCTCAGTTTTTTGGCAAATTTTGACACGCCCAGCTCAAAAGGTTGGCCATCACTGTTCTAGAAAGTTCTTTTACTTGAGGCGACCGGATATGCATTACCCAGCTTGATTTTAACTACCATTGTTTAATTTTACAGTTAAAAGATGAAAACTAGATAAGTTCTGGAAAGTATTGTTCCAATCTATTTCTGTATTGGAAATAGATTTAAAAGATATCATTTCCATTAAATTTGCAAATCATTGAAAATAACTAATTGCGAATGAACAACATTTTTACACCAATTAAGGTACATTCTTTTGTTTTATAAAATTTAAATTATGATAATTACTTTCCAGAACTTTCTCTGGTATTGCATTAGCTTTACATTAATTATAAAAACGAATAATATATAAAATAAATACGCATTTTTATTAACATAAATAATATTAGTTTCTGTATCTGTAATACGTATACCACGCACAAGGCTATCTATAATGAAGGGAATTTAAGATTTCTGAAATAAAATCTAATTAAAATTAACAATAATAAAAATAGTTAAATATAACTGTTTAAATAAAACAAGATAGAGATCATGCATGGTATATGTGTGTACCTTCATTCCCTGATGATGAAATAAATATAAAAACAGGTTTGAACTTTACTTTTAAGATTAGACAATGAAACAAAATATGTACTACAGATTTTACCACTTCAGTAGTAGGCAGTTTAAATCCATTGCATTTGGTTTCAAGTCTTTTCATGAATTCTTGAAACTATGAATACCTGAAGCTATGGATCATAGTAAACTCTACATAATGTATATATATTTAACATACACACATATATACATACATGTGTGATACAATTTCATTTAAAAACATATACATTAAGACACCAACAAAAATAGTTAACAAAAAAAAAAAGTACAAAAAGCCAATACATTAATGTTGCATAGTTTAGGGGAGTGGTAGAATGGCAGGCTCAGAATTTAAGGTTCATGGGTCGCAGCTCAACTCTATCATTTCTAGTGTTCATACTTCTTTTTTGAACTCTTGAGCAACAAATCATTTAATTATTTATTTTTTTATATTATTTAACAGAAATCAACCTCATGTCTGAAGAATGAATACTAAGTTTGCAAAATGATTAATGGACGAATTTGTGAATTAAGTAATTTAAAATTTGTCATGAACATTTCCAGAACATGTTATCTCATCTGCAATACAGAATTTGAGGCAGCATATTTTCTATTTTTTTACTTCCTCTCTTCCTCTGGAATCTTAGGTTCTGGAATTAAAATTTTCATATATATTTTTTCTGATTTTTCTTGTTAAAAAAAAAAAGGCACATAGAATTATCAATAATATGTACAATTTTTATGCCTGTCATATATTTTGCAATCTGACACTTTTTAATCTTCTTAGATGAACAATTTTTGCATATTAGTATTAAAAGTAACAATATACCTTTTACTTCTTGATTTTAATATACTCATCTGATGCCAACTCTTTAAACAAATATTAAATATAAATAATAGTTAGTAATGCGTTTTTATATTTGAAAAATAGTTTTCTTTTATCTACCAAATAATAGATTATTGATGAATTTTTTTTTTTTTAATTTGAATAATATGAAAAAAAAAATTAAGAGTTTAGCTTGATGTAAACCATTCGATCTCTCATAACTTTAGATAGAGCTCATTAAAACATAACTTCCAATGTTGAGATTATAACAGCTTTGATTCAAGCAAGCTTAATGAGATGTTTGTTTATTTTAGAAGTTGCTTCTTTTTAAACTGGTTAATTTAATAATGTTTTCATAACAAAGTTAAAACACAATCAATAATTTTATTTAAAATAACATTTCAAGTTGATGAACCTACCATGGACTCTAATGTAGGCCAATATAGCAATCAATTGTCTAGTAAATGGTTTTTTTCTCTCTTTTCTTTCTTTATTATTATTATTATTATTTTTATATTTGTATGCTGACTATCAAAAATAGTCTAAAGTGTGATTATTGATTACTGGTCGTCATAAAGTATGTAAAATTTTTATTCTATTCAGAGATATGATTTTTTTTTTTTTTTAGAAATGTTTTAATAAAACATTACCTTCTTCTTCCCCATTGTTGTATCCCATAAAAATTAATATTGAAGGTCATTTGATAATGAAAAATGCTTAATATATTATATACATTTTTTTCCTTTATTGTGTATAATTTTATAAGTAAAATATTTATGACAAAACTTTATATTAATAATAAGAGAGAAATTCATATTTATATATATTGTAATACTTTTGCCATTTAAATTATATATGGGTATAATTATTTGATGTTTTGTTGAGTTTCTTTTTTATTTTATTGTCAATTTTTTTATTTAAAAAAAAGTAAATTAAGAGTTTTTATATATTATTAGTGGAAAAAACATTTTTTAATAGTGAGAGATTGATTTTCAACTATAAGTAAAAACTTCCAAGTATATGTATGTGCGCGCGCATTTTTTCTTTAAATTAAAAAAAGAGTTACATTAAACTTGCGATCTTCTATTATATAATTTTTTTTTTTAAAAAAAAAACGTCAGTTTTAAGCATTATTATTTTTGATTTATAAAATTAGTTATGCTTTTCAGTACACTTTAATATTATATTTTTGGGCTATTACTAATGGTTATGATATAAATGTAAATACTGAAATGCTTGGATAAATTGTGTTTGGAGTGGGGACGTTTATAACCAAATTGCTGTCAATAATGAATAAATGTTATAATTATACTAAAATAGTTTTTGTCTAGTTAGAGAAATCTGTCTTTAGGAAATGGGTTAACATACATTTGAAATTATGAGATGTTTTCTATTGGCAGTGGCTAGAAATGATAGCTAATAAATGATTAGTGAAGCAAAATTGTAAATGAAAAAAAGTTTGACATTTGTAAATCCAATTGTAATAATATAAATTAAACTGTTCCCAACATCAAATAAACTTAAAGTGTTTAAAAAATACGAGGTAGTTAAATGCCATATAATAGGCTGTTATAACTAATTTAATGATTCATTTTGTGTTACAAATAATATTAATAAATTAGTGAATAATTCTAAAAATGTCATACCTGACAAGCAGAAAAGTAATGTTGTGTATGAAATTTTTTGTGGATGTATGTTATCATATAAAGATAAATCGATGTGCAGTATTGAAAAAAGATTAAAGGAGCATGAATTGTTACATAAGCATGTGAAAAGTAAAAATAATAGTGATTTAATAACTACTTCAGTTTTCTTGAATCATGAAAGGACATGCAAATATAAATTTAAGTTTGATATTGAAAGTATTAAGATTTTTCATGAAGAGAGAAATTATAATAAAAGAATAATTAAGGAGGCAATTTTAATAAATAGAAATAAACTGAATATAATTAATAGACAAGCTGCTAACATTAAAATTTGGGATTCATGGAATTTGAGTTGATGACGTTTGCTTCAGTTTTGTTTTTTGAATTTAACAGCAGTTGAATTCAGGTTAGAAATTAACTAAAAGTTTTTATGCAGAATGAAAGAGTGTATATAATAATTAATTACCATTGTATTTATTATTTTTATATATTAATTCTAATATTCTCATGGTTAATTGATGATTTTATACTATTATTTTATATTATTATTTCATCCTCATAGTCAAATTCTATTGTTTGACAAGTTTTAGTAAATATTTTATCCTCCAATAGCTTTTTCCAAATATTGTTTATTTTCTTCAATTCATGTTTCTCATTTATGCTCGTGGGCCTTTTAACAATCTCTACAGCTTCCCTTAGCAGTCTCTGGACATATTGTTCAATTTTTGCCAAAATATGTCTTTTATTAAAATTGATCCCATATATAATAAAATGAAGATTTTCACAAGTGAAAAGTTGTCATAATTTACAGTAATTTCAGCATTAATTATGTAAAATTTTAAAATATATACTTGTCCTGACATTTTAGCAAATTAATGTTTGCATTCAACTGAATAAAGATGTTATTGTATGGTCACTCCAAGGATGTAGAAAATTGTTGTTAAAAGATTGATGAATACAAATGTCAATTATAATGTTATTTTTAATAAATAATTTTTAAAAACATTCTTTTATGCAGATTTTTATAATAAATACAGATATCAAACAATTGTTTAAATTCAGGTAATTTAATCATCATTATCAAACCATTTGAACAAAATAGAACATATAAGTGATGTGATAATTCTTGCCCAAACAAAGCAAAATGTATGAGAATCATAATGAAATGATGATGTCTGGACATTTGGATTTAAATTTAGTTGTTGGTTTTTATTAATTTGTGTAAGGAAACTTTTCCATATAAATGGTAATCTAGATGTTTCATTATGTGCATTAATACAATTTAGTCTTTTTAAAATCTGTGTAGGTAGCTTGTTTTACTATTTTTTGATGATGATTATTGCATTTAGACGAAACTTTCATTTTGGAGAAATCTGTACAATAATTGAGCAAGCACTGAAGATGATGAGTAATGTTTTATTGCATTGGGGATAGTTACTCATTTTTAAATATTTGAGTTAGCATATTTTTCAAAGAATCCCGTGGATTCCTTGAGCTTTAAAGAGATTAATTATTTTAGTTTGATCAAAATATTATTCATTTTTTTATTCAGTGGAAATGTTACAATGTCTTAGCAAAGTCCAGCTTTGTCTCATTATATAAGAAATACATAGTACTAATTTAAGTATTTTTTCTTTGGAAAGGTTTTAATCTAATCCACTATTTATAGTGACATTATATTTATTCATTAAAATATGATGTAGTTGATTATTTTCCACAATAATTTCATTTAAAGAAAAGGTGACTTTTGTAAATAATGATTTTAGCTATGGAAAAAATCTGAATTAGATGATGTTGAAATGATATCTTCATGTATTTACTATATATGTGTGTTTTCTATATATAGAAAATGTTAAATTATTGTTGTTTTGGAAATAAATCAAGGACAGGAAGTTGCTGGAATTTAATTGAAGAATGGAAGCTATTAATATGTTATTAATTTATTCACAGAATATTTAATGTAATTAAGTTGAACTTAAGATATTAGTTTTAATTCTTTATATATATATAGCCTTCAGTTTGAATAAATTGTTATAGCAAAATTAGAATGTTTTCTCTAATAATTACTACAGTTTTAGAAGTTTATAAAAGTGTTTTTAAAATAAGCAATTTCTTATGTTGCTAAAAAAAAAATATATAATTTATGTTAAGAAAAAAAACAAAACAAAGAAACTTAGATTTGAGTCTCCAACTAACATCAAAATTTTTTTTTGAATTATTAAGTGGGTTTTTGTTAATCTTTTTTAAAAAAACATTAGTTGGTATAAAAAAGTAAATATATTTTATTTATAAAAATATCATTAAACTAAATAAAAATATATTTGAAATGAAAAAATACGCTTTGAAATTGAAGTGAGTGGATTCAGTATTTTGCTTATTTTCTGATTAGACTTGATATTTAAGAACAATCATGATTACTAATATATGGATTTATTATTATTAAAATGAAACTGAACTGAATAAAAAACATCATCATAGAATAGAGTCATTGGGAATAAAATGGAACAGGTAGTGCCATTCTAGTTAGTAACTGGAATTAAGCAATAAAGAGTTCAATATTATTTTGCTGAATCAGTAGTTACATATTTTAATATTTATATAGTTGATCTTGAAAATTATTAAGAATTATAATATACATAAAACATTAAATCAATTTACATATTATTGTTTTTTCCCCAATAATTTCCAACTATGATAGTGCTGTAGTCTGTTGTAAATATTATAATGGATTAAATGTGAGTTATATATATATATTGTGACCTTCTGAATGGGCATAAGTAATTAAATCATACTGTGTCAGTGGTGAATCATCATCATCAGTCATTATCAATCCACTGCAGGATGAAGGTCTCTTCAAGTTTAATCCATCTTCTCCGATCTTTAGCTTCTCTTCTCCACATCACCCCTGCACACTTTCTTATTTCATCCATCCATCTCACATGTGGTCTCTTTCTGGGTCTTTTACAATCTCTTGGAATCCAGTTTAAGATTTCAATTGTCCATCTATTATCATCTCTTCTAGCAATATGTCCAGCCCAATTCCACTTCAATCTTTTAATTTTTTCAATGAGGTCAGTAACACCTGTTTGTTCTCTTACCCATACATTGCGTTTTCGATCTCTTCTTGTTACTCCCAACATGCATCTCTCCATACTTCTTTGAGTGGTCTGGAGTCTCTGTATTGCTCTTCTATTAAGTGTCCAAGTCTCAGATCCATAAGTAAGAACTGGTAAAACACATTTGTTAAAAACCTTCCTTTTCAAACACATAGGCATATTTCCTTTTAGTATCAAGTTATTTCTACCAAAAGCACTCCAACCAAGTTTAATTCTATGATTAATTTCATCCATTATGTTTCCATCTGTATTAATAATCTGACCAAGGTATTTGTAACTGTTAACTTCTTCTAATTCATCATAATCAATCTTTATTTTCATATTTTGAGCAAATCGATTAAACATTACTTTAGTCTTTTTAACATTTATCTTTAGTCCTACTTTCCTACTTTCATCTGATAACTCCTGCAACATTTCCTGCAGCTCTGAAGCATTATTTGCAAAAACAACTATATCATCTGCAAAATCTAAATGACTTAAATAATCTCCATTTACTTTCACTCCTTTAGTTTCCCATTTTAATCCACAAAATACTTCTTGCAACACTGCTGTAAAAAGTTTTGGAGATATGGAGTCACCTTGTCTTACACCTTTCTCAATGTTGACTTTCCCAGTATCATTATGTAATCTAATTGTTGCTGTTGCATTTTTATAAATATTCTTTAAAATATGACAATATCCTGGATCTATACCTTGATGATCCAATGCTTTAATCACTGAAGAAATGTTTATAGAATCAAATGCCTTTTCATAATCTACAAATCCAAAACATAATGGCAACTCATATTCATTTGTCCTTTCTATAACTTCTCTCAATACCTGGATATGATCTACTGTACTAAAACCACTTTTAAATCCAGCTTGTTCCCTTGGTTGGTGGAAATCCAATGTTCTTTGTAGACGAGTTGTAATTATCTTGGTAAAAATTTTGTATAAAACTGATAAAAGGCTGATAGGTCTGTAATTTCTAATATCTTCTTTATCACCTTTTTTAAATATTAATATTATTACTGCATTCTTCCAATCATCTGGTACATCTTTATCATTTAGACATTTGGTATATAACTTTGCTAAAAAAAATTCTATTTCTTCACCTGCTTCTTTTAATATATCAATTATAATTCCATCATTACCTGGAGCCTTTCCTTTCTTCATACATTTAATTGCATGTTTCACTTCTTCATTTAAAATTCTGGGCAATTCAGAAGATGTAATAGAAATAGGAGGTACTTGTTCTTTATTACTATATAATTCTTGATAAAAGTCTTCTACCCATTTCATAATGTCATCTCTCTTTTTAGTAATAATTCCATCTTTTTTTCTTATTGCAGATATAAATTTCCTACCAATACCAAAATGTTGTTTTACATTCTTGAGACTTTTATTTTCTTCTACAGCTTTCCTTGCTAGTTCACAGTTATACTTTCTTATATCATTTTCAACTCTTTTCCGTACCATTTTACAAAATTTGAGATATTCAATCCTTTTTAATGCATCATTTTTGTATATCTTCATATTCCTTTTTTTCTTCATAAATTCTCTAGTCTCAGTAGAAATTTTATTGGTCAATTGCTGCTTTTTTCTACCAGCTATCTTTGTTGCAGTTTTTAAAAGTGTATCAGTTATTTTCATATTAATTTCATTCAAATCTGAATCATGTTCAAAATCTACTAATACTTGAAACCGATTTGTAAGTTCTAATTTAAATTCATTAGAATGTTTCTGAAGATTAGGAATATCAACTGTAAAAATTGTTTTTCTTAATAATTTTTGTCTCTCTAGTTTTGCATTAACACGTATCTTACATCTTACTAATCGATGATCACTTCCTGTGTTAAATTTATTAAGAACATTACAATCTTGAAATATGTATTTTCTGTTAGTCAAAATATAATCCAATTCTGCTGTACCTTCATTGGGATGCTTCCATGTCCATTTCCTTTTAACATTTTTCTCAAAAAAAGAATTCATAATATAAAGTTTTTCTTTTTCAGCAAACTCCACTAGTCTATGTCCTCTCTCATTTCTATTACCATAACCAAAATTACCTACAGCACTTTCATCTTTCATTTGTTTACCAATTCTAGCATTAAAGTCTCCCATAACAATTTTAAAATGTTGTTTACTCTGATTGAAAGCCTTTTGTACATCCATATAAAAATCTTCTACTACTTCATCACTATGAGAACTTGTTGGGGCATAAACCTGAATTATCTGCATTTGGTATCTGCTATTAAGTTGTATAACTAATCTTGCCACTTTGTCTGATACACCATCAATCTCCACAATGTTGTTCTTCCACTTTTTATTTATAATGAATCCTACTCCACTTGTATTTCCAATATTTGTGCCTTTATAATAGAGTACATGTCCACTTTTTAAATCAATTGTCTCTTCACCTTTTCTTCTAACTTCACAAAGTCCAATAATGTCCCATTTAATATAAGACAGTTCTTCTTCTAATTCTTGCAATCTTCCTTCACTTGAAAGTGATCTGCAGTTGTAAGTACCTAAATAAAAAGTCATCATCAAATGGCAGCCTGGGTCTGCAATCAGGGGATTCTTAGCACCCTCTGCCTTCAGCCACCAACTGCTGCCTTGGTTGGTGACTTTACAGCCTCCTGGGAATAAGGGCCATGATTTATTTTTGTCTGTCATAATTGTATATATGTATTAGAAAAATATTTATCATTTACACAAACATTCATTCTGCCTTATCAGGCAACTGAGAGAAAGACCATGGTGTTTCTTGATCTTAAACTCAGAGGTAAAAAGCCAATAAACTCACCACGCTGGCTAGTGCACATTGGTGAGAAGCCCATCCATGTTCATGTACTATATGAATAATCACTTAGTAATAACTGCTGCAACGACAAGAACATATGGAGTCAACATTAGGAATTTGCCCTCCTCGGTTTCTTTAAGGCCTCTAAGAGAAACCAAAGGGTCTCCTTTCAGTTAATAGCAAACTCTTTTCTGCAGCCTCAGTGGTGAATAACTGCATTTAACTAAAAAAAAAAAAAAAGAAATAGTGCTAACATTTAAAATTTTTTTTTTGTTAATGGTCTAAAACCTTATGTGAGAGTTGCTTATGAATGTTAGTTGGGAATTTTTATAAGCATTTATTATTATTATTATTATTATTATTATTATTATTATTATTATTATTATTATTATTATTATTATTATTATTATTATTATTATTATTATTATTATTATTATTATTATTATTATTATTATTATTATTATTATTATTATTATTATTATTATTATTATTATTATTATTATTATTATTATTATTATTATTATTATTATTATTATTATTATTATTATTATTATTATTATTATTATTATTATTATTATTATTATTATTATTATTATTATTATTATTATTATTATTATTATTATTATTATTATTATTATTATTATTATTATTATTATTATTATTATTATTATTATTATTATTATTATTATTATTATTATTATTATTATTATTATTATTATTATTATTATTATTATTATTATTATTATTATTATTATTATTATTATTATTATTATTATTATTATTAATAATAATAATAATTATTTTAAAAAGAGAGTTCATTTCAACAAAAATTTTATTAACAATAAATAGTGATTACATACTAATAAAGGATAGATAAATGAATAAATTGTACAATAATGTGATTGTATAATGTTCTATTTGTTATCTGGCTAGATTTTGTTATGAGAGTACAATTGTTATACTCTTATGTGGTTAGGTATAGTGATGAGATTCTAATAACTTGATTAATGGAATAAGCATTTTTTATATAAACATGAATATTTTTTTTTAGAATTTCCTATTCTATAATGCTGGGTAGGTGGGAGTTGATAATCAGGAAAAGGAAAGTGCAGTTAAAGACCAGGTGTCATCAAAAACTTTACTGGAGGCCATGAGCTGGTCACGTTTCTTGATTTTTTTGAGTGTTTGATAAAATAATGTATTATTTGTGGCGGGGGTAATTCCATGAGAGTTTTGCATCTCACTATCCATATGGAATATAGGACAAAGGTAGAAAGCCTTATTATTGGAAAAAACCCATTATGAATGGCATTTTCAAGTGAGAAAAGCATATCAGGTCTTATGTTGGAATTGATTATAATTATATCTTTCAGTGTTTTAAGTCTTGGGCACCGGTGTATAATATGGTCTATGGTTTCATCTTCACGAGCACACAGACCACATATAGGGTCAATGCTGGCAAAACCTCTTCGGTGATAAAGGAACCAATTCGTGGGAAGCACATTGAGATTTATTTTAATGATGAAGTCAAGGAATTTGGGTTCCAGACTCCATCTTTTAAAGTGTGAAATGAGTCTTTGTTTGGTTACTTTTAGGCTGGTTTTTATGGGTTGTTGATTATAGTTGATTATATTGTATGCTTCCCATAAGGTGATTTTTTTGTTAAGGTTAAAGGGCATTATTGGGTTATAAAGTTGTAGGTGGTCTATTAGGGAGGCTATCCATGAACTGGCAGAGGGCGGAGGACGATCTGTCGGTGTCCACAGGAGAGGATCAGGTTATGTAGAGTGTTGTGGGTTTTCTGTAAAATTATTGCTTGTATTGAGTGGAATGACAGTCCATTGAACCTGCGTGGTCGTTGGATGCCTCGCAAGCTAATAGCAACTGTCCTTCCTCACCAAAGAAGTTTGGTACATAATCGGTTGATTTTATTTTGAAACTGTTTAGACATTTTTACGAATGGAAGGTAATATGAGATTTTTGGCATTATGATCATGTTGAGGAGGCCAACCTTTCCATATATTGAAAGGTATACTCTAGAGAGTGACGTGGTGATGGCTTCAGTTGAATGGAGGATTGCATTTTGAATCTTTCTTGCCATTGCAGTTGGTGTTTTGAAGATTGGGAAACCTAGGTATCTTTGGGGTTTTGCAGAAAAGGGAGAGTTAATTTGTTTACCAGACATAATCTTCCAGATGGAAGATTTGTTAAAGTTTATTTGTAGGCCAAGTTTCGCTGTATTTCTGTTTAAGATGTTCATGAGATGGGGAAGGTATTTAATGGTGGGAAGAACAACCATGATGTCGTCTATATATGCAAATACATTGAAGTTTTTATTGAGAGAGGGAAGGAAAATTCCAGGGAGGTTTTTTTCTATATCCATCAGAAGAGGGTTGATGTATGCTGTGAAGAAAAGGGCACTGAGTGGAGATCCTTGAGGGATCGACTTGTATGGCTTGAAGCCTGGTGTGATCTTGCCATCAAGAGAGAGAAAAATCTCTCTGTTGTTGAGCAGATTGCTGATCATCTGAACAATCCCGGCTGGAATGTCGCATTCCGACAGAAATATCCTCCTGGATATTTATCTGGACTGAATCAAATGCTGCCGCAACATCCAGCTGGACAGCAATAGGTTTTGATTTACGATGTCCTCTGATGTAATTGAATAGTGCAGTTACATTGGACATAGCATGCGAGGTTGATGATCCCTTTTTTCCGTATTGGTTTGACGAGATATGGCTAAGGATTTGAGTTTGGATTTGATCTTTAATGACTGACTCAATTATCTTGATAAGCAATGGGGTCATGGGAATTGGCCGGACATTGTTAATGTCGTTTAGTGGTTTTGCTTTTTTAATAAAAGGCACGAGTGCCACTGGGTAAAGATCTGTTATGTTTCTGTTGCCGGAGGCTAGGTGATCAATCATTTTTTTAATAATTGGCACAGTGAAATGACTGAGGTGTTTGAGAAGGAAATTTGGGATGCCATGAAGGCCAGGATGAATGCCGTCAGGGAGAGATGTTATCTTCTTTTTGATTTGTATTTCTGTGATTCCATGTTCGCCGGGGTCACCAGCATCCAACCAGCTGTTTATAGGAGGAGCTCCATCTTTTTGCATTAATTGGCAGAATTGTTTGCTGATGTGCTGCATCATTGGAAAGCCAACGAGATTGGTTCCATTAGAATTAATGGATAAGGGAGTGATTTGTTTTCTATTGTACCCCAGTGCCCATCTAAGGTAGTCTCTTGTCCAGCAGTGTTCTTGTGCTAAGAAACATTTGGCTCTTGTGATGGATATATATTCTGCAGGGACTTTTGCTTGATTTTGTAGAGATTTTTAAGGAAGATGATTTTTTCTGTATTTGTGAAATTTTGCTGTAAAGCTTGAGTTTTATATTAATGTCTGTTAGATCATTTAGAAGGCCATTAGGTCCTTTGATTTTCCTGGCGTGGTGATTTAATATGGATTGTAGTATTCCGATGAAGGAAAACTAGCCCTCCTCAGCAGGAAGGGAAAGGATGTTTATTTTCTGGAAAAGGATGTATGCCTCAGATACTATCGCTTTGGTCATATTTGATTGGGTGCATGCGCATGGTTTTACCAGGTCCATCAATAGGTGCAGGTATTGAAATAGGTGTAAGTTGTAAGATTAGAGCCATATGATCAGAGAAAGCAACAGGGGCCAAGGCTGCATCAAGGTTGAAATGGAGGTCTGGGGTGTAGTAAACCAAATCAATCAGTGACTTTTTAGTTTTAGTATAGAAAGAGTAGGCTTTGGGAGGGAAGAAGCCCTCTCCACACATTAATCTGCGATTTATTAGATGCAAAAATCTCTTGTTGAAGTCATTGTATGTGGTGTTAAAGTCTCCCAGAAGAATAGTAGGGGAGGCTCTGTTAGCGTTGATGGCATTTAGGATGTGGATTATTTTTAGATATTGAGAGGTGTCTTTGGCTGTATATATATAAGCTATGATGATCGAATAACCCCAATAGTCTATTTCTATGATAATAATATTGGCATCTAGGAATAGAATGCTAAAACTGTTTGGTGGTGTTGACTTGCTGAGCAGAATACGGACTCCACCTGAAGCAGAATGGCCTATGGAAAATCTAGTAAATCCGAGAGTTGAGAGAAGAGATAGAATTTTATGATCGGTCTTATGGTGATATTTAGTTTCACCCATAAGAAGTATATGAGGGGAGCAGAGCGAGAGCCAGTTTTTAATAGCTAGAACTCTATCAATTGAGTTGATGCCGCGAATGTTAATGCCAGCAATTTTGCAGAACATGATAGATTAATCCAAACCGTCCTCAGCAAAGTGTACCAAGTCAATGTGGGACATCTCCATGTTAATGAGGTCTGATGTTGTTTGGCAATCAGAGTCTTGTGATTGAATTTGTGGATCGATTGGTGATATAGTTGTTGGTTGAGGAAATGCATCCATGAAGTCTTCGGTGTCTGATGAAGTAGTGTAATCTGTCTGAGATTCGTCAGAAGGATCAATGGTATCAATGGTTGTAGGATCCATGGTTTTCCTCTTTTTTTCTATGGATTTGCGAGGCTTTGTGCTTGATATATCTGAAATTTGTTTGTTAGAGGGTGGAGGTGAGTAATGTATCAGATGGGCGCTATCATCATCAGAGCTTGATTTATCTGAACGAATTGATTTTCTTTTAATTTTCTTATTTGTATTTTGGGTATTTGTTGTGTCGGTTTTTTGATGGTTTTTAAGTTTAATAGTGTTTTTTTCATTTTCCTGTTCTTTTGATAAAAGTGTTTTTTTATTGTTATAGAAATTTGTTTTAAATTTTAGACCTGAGTCATTTTCGGTTTGCTGTAACTGTTGGGAAACATTAAGTATGCTGACTTTCGGGTTGTGTGTTTGACAAGTCTTTTCATCTGGATGGTTAATTATTGCAGGAGTTGAAGAATTGAGGACAGTTTGTGGATCACTTTGTTTACGTTTACTGGACTTAACTGACCCACATGAAGATGTATCAGTGGTTTTAGACTGGGTGGGAGTTGTTATGGATGGATTGTTTTGAAATTTTTTGAGTGTATTTTCTATATCGCTTGTATTTTCCTTGCTCTCGTCAGGTGGTTTGGTCATATTGCCTTCTTTTGTGTCAAGAGTTTGGCCTAGTATTGTTTTTCGGGGATTAGTATAATATGTATCGTATGTAAGATCTTTAGTCTTATCGGTTTGAGTGATTAGTTTAGGCGCAGTATATGTAATTGCTTGGATCTCTGATTCACTAGTATTAGTGTAGAGGTTGTCGTTTGTTCTCTCTTGAATATTTTCATTTTGAAAGATAGGTTTGGATGTGAAAGGGTTTGTTGGAGGATTTATTTGACTCAGGTTGTCTGGGTTTGTGAGGTTGCTGATTGAATTAGGCCCATGTGGTGATTGTCTATTTAAGGATGTGAATACCACAGTGTGTACATATTCTTGCTGCACAATCTTTAATGAGGTGAGTTCTTTGAAGGCAGAAGAAACATTGTGGATGTACTCCCCTGAAAGTCAAAACCATAGGAGAACCTCTTGCAGTAATAATAGTGGGTATGTCAGTGGGTATAATGTTTTTCTTCAATGTAAGTGTGAAGATAACTGTATTGGACAGGATTTGATCTTCGCAGTGAGGGTTTAATAGGTGTTTAAATTTGCTAACTGAACCATAATTAATAAGGATGTCTTGTAGTTCTTGTTCTTTCAAGTGGGCAAGGCAGTTTTGGATTCTGCCAGATAGTGTAACAGGACGGTTCATATCTATGGAGCATAGTATAAAATTTCCTAAAGATCTGTATTTATTTTTAAAGTTCATACGGTCCGCCCACGTTTTAAACTCAACGATAACATAGCGGTCATTGGGATGATTAAGAATCATATGAATGCCTCTGCCTAATTGTTTTTGATTGATTAGACTGTATAGCTGTTCTAGAGGGAACTTATATAGAGCACATTGTTGATTTGTTATAGCTAAGATTAATGATTTATCGCTG